>OW679197.1:76706231-76833901 GCA_940337035.1 Agriotes lineatus | reverse complement strand
GGCCTACCTTCCGTGTAATTGAAGTTACAGCTGTAATCATATTTACTTTGAAACTACAATTTCTTATTCAACATAGTGGTTAAGAGAAAATACAAAGTACCTAATCTATGAAAGAGTATCTTGTACGTAGATGATTAATGGTCTGATAAACCGTTGAAAGCACATGTTTATTTATATGCTGAAAGTTTATATTCCAGACGCGACCCACACTAAACCTTCTGTATGTTGAAGATCCTTTCTAAGTCGACGATTAGCAACCTTATTCGCCTAAAATGGCAACCAAATATTTTGCAGGAAAAGAAAATTATAGCAAATGAATAACAGTCGTTTTGCTAACTACATGGTCGGCCCTGCACGTAAAGAACCAATTAATTGGAAGTTCCCGTGTACGCTTAAACTAGTTCAATAACAACTAATATTTTACTCAGCGGTGGGCAACGCGAACAACTGTGATTAATTCTGGGGTTTCAGTAAGCACTTGTTACAACACTGTAGGCATTGCTAAACATTATTGGTAACTAGAACTTCTGTAGAATTGGCTCCTAATTTAAAATAACATGAAAGGTTACAAATACACAGGAGATATTATTGAGATTTCAATACTAATAATAAATTGTGTTCACCAATAAAACCGCTTGGGATTGGCCATGACTTGGAAACCGTTAGTCTTGTCTTAATGCATGATTTTAAAATGGAATGATAACTGAGAGTAGATGAATTAATTCTAAATACGTTCAGTAAATTATAGCTAACTCCAAACGGTTTCATTCAGTTGTGACACTAAATATTTTGAAAAATCAAAGGCAACTGGAGGTAAAAATATCTTTATTATTTTGTTCCTCACTTGTAAACGTCAGTTTATCAAGTCGCTGTATTAAGCTTGAAAATGACTCTTAACTGGCTAGCCTGTAAAATTTTACACCTGTGCTTATATATTGTAAAAATATTATTACCCAATTGTAAACTGGGTTTATTGAAAAGTATGATTATTTTTATTAAATGCAATAATAAATGGTATGTTGCCCCCTATATTTTAATTATTGGCAACTAAATCAAATTAATGCACCGGCTAGCTTTTGAGACCTCAATATCAAAGGGTTAGGTTGTAACACACAGTATAAAACTTATCCTAGTATAGCAAATGCTCATTTTCGAATGAGCGACGGTTAACCTCAACGATTGACGGAAGACAGAGCTGATTCAACACATAAAACCCAACGTCATTTGAGTGTAATTTGAACACAAATCGACCAACAGTTAATAAAATCACCTCAGGTAAACAATAACAATGCAATTTAACGAATCAAGTTGTTTAGATAACCTGCATTTGTCTTCTTTCGACGTCATAGGTGACGCCAACAGACAACTGTTTTATTTCCTGCTTTACGAACCCATTTTCATCCACTGCCAAACGGGATGACACTAAGCTTGAAATTTTCTTCTGGAACGGTCCCTGCGGCTGCTCCCTGCTTCTGGACCATGAAGTGTTCCCCAGCCGTTGTACCTTAGACTGCATTTCTCTCGGCTTCCAGCCTTCTCGAATCTGGCTTCAAAAGTTGACTTCGGATCCGGATCACGTTTTCAAGGGACGCCAACCCCCTACCGGCCTTTTGGAACGCTTGTAGCTGCTGCTGCTGCCTTGTTGAAACCCACAAACAAGGGCCCCTCTATACTCTGCACACTGCTATCTGCTTGCCGCAGCATCACAGCTTGCCAAAATATCGCTCCGAAGTCAAACACAAATGGGCGACGCTTCAGGATCAATTTCCTCCGGAACTGCACTTTGGAACTCTAGGAAATTATGCACAACTGGGCTCTGCACACTGACGAATAAATAAAACAACTGGCACAAATAATAACTTTAAATGTACGAAATCAATTAATACTTGGGAGCCAATATTATAACACAACTTCTGGTATGGATTCCCTAATAAACAATATTAATTGAACATCTAGATATCATAGCATCAAGTTAACAATTGTTTCAAGTAAGTTTTAACAATGTTTTATCTTAAGTACTAAATTCTTTTTGCTAAATGTCATTCCGGAACACGTTAACCGCATTTTTATTGCTTTTATGCAATTTTAGTTTATTTAATACTGTATTGTAGTCTTCTATTATTATCAGGTTGCTTTTCACATGCTCTTTGCATTTCTGTGATTTCTTATACTGCTTTGTAATCCTTCAGTTGCATTATCGATTGTTGGCATAATGATATGAATACCGAAACGCTGCATAAAACTTTTGTAACGCTTCGAAACACCTCTTGTACTTAAGTAAATGCATTATTCTGTCTTGACGTTACACTATTAACCTGTCAGTCATCATAAATTAGATGCATTTGCCACACCGAGCACCAATCATTGAAAATAAGCTAAACGGAACCCTGCCGATGCTGTTTTATTTAAATACTAGCCTCTGTGAATCAAATGACAGTTATTGCTAATCATATCTTATGTAGTTATCAATGTTTACCAGTGACTTATTGTTGTAATAAATAGAATACTAATTCTGGGCCTATTTGAATTATTCTTTAGTTTTCGTATGTTTGCAATGCAACTAGAATTGCTGTAAGCATTATACCATCTCAATCTTTTATTTTAATTATAATTTGAAATAACGTGCGTTTCCAAAGCAATACGTCGAAAGCTCATCCGATTTTTTTCAAATATAGAAAGTTCTAAAATTTTTAATAGTTTGTAATAGTTATTTACAAGTGAGGAACAAATAAAATATTCAACAATACAAGGTAACGGGTTTTACTGGCTTCAGAGGGTCCGCCAGAAATAACCTTTTTATCGTGCTAGTAATGCTAAATACTATAATATTCCTAATAATACTGAAACAATAAAAGAAAATATTTGCAAATAAAAGTAACAGGATTCAAACTCTCGATTTCATCGCCCCCGGAAGGCATTTCAACGAGAAGCAAGAAAGCCGCTCGCAGCGCACGCGTCGATAGCATCCTGCCAGGCAGCTGTGCCTAATATCGTCACGCAAGGACTTCACTACAATCAACTTATTGTTCCACATCTTTGTTTTTTACAACAATTAATCTATATCTGTTGGATCCCATTTTTATGAAGGGTACAGCCTGAGCTATGTGCAAATTAATACTTTTATCTATTGCCCAGTTAACTCCAAAATAGATAAAGTCTTATTTTTAAAGGTGCTCAGCCTGTATATATTTGACCGAAATTTTCTCGGTTTTATGCCAAGATCGGGTATAAACTTCGACATATGATTGCTGATAATAGTAAGAAAACTGAATTTGAACTTTTGCCGTTAAACGCTTCCTTAAGATAATATTGCTACTTGAAGTTCACACACAATTTTCACAATATTTTGTATGACGCCTAATAAACAGTGAAATGATGCATGCCTATCACTTGCAAAATGTGCAGACGTGCAGACAGAAGACTGGCGTTTACTATTTTGTCATTGGCTTTTGCAAGAATTGGTTCGAGATCTTGATTTTATATCTCATATTTTGTGGTCTGGTGAAGCTACATTCACGAAAGATGGCATAAATAATCATCACAACGAACACTTTTGGTCGCCACACAAACCACACCAGATACGAATGTGGCGTTTTCAGCGACGAGTATAAATGTTTGGGGCGGTAATTTCAACAACAATTTGCCCGAACTGCAGATAATGTACAATCGTATAAATGCAAACATATGTAAGAGGATTTCTTGAAAACAGTTTTTTGAACTTAATAATAGAAGACTTTCCTCTCTACATCGTCCAGCATATGTTTTATCAGCATGATGGTGCACAGCCACATCGCGAAAGACAAGTGGTTGCGTGGCTGAATAATAATTTCCCCAACAAATGGATTGGCCAAGGTGGCCTAGTACGTTGACCCCCACGATCGACAGACTTAAATCCATTGGATGTTTATTTGTGGACATGAAGTAGCAAGTGTACCGATTGTGATTACTATTCTTCAACAGTTATTGCAACGAATTCAATGCACGGCAAATGAAATAAGAAATACGCCAACGACTATGTTTAGAGTTAAAGATTCACTTATCCGTCGATGTCAGGCATGTATTCGAACATCTGCTTTAAGCTGAATAAGTTTTATCTCTCGTTTTTCATTACAATTGTTCTTGTTAGTGAAATATATTGACCCGTAAGGGATAACCTGAACCCAATCAAAGATGCCGCTGGAAATCTGCTCAGAGAAGAGGACGAAATCTGTAATAGATCGAGAATACTTAACCAAGAGAGAACTGTAGATTATAGTGTAATTGACACAATACCACAATACAACATAGAACACCATATGGATGAACCACTCACAAATGAAGAAATTTCAAACGTGCTTGGACAACTAAAGAATAACAGGTCTGTAGGATATCTTCAAGAAAAAGGAAGACGTTTCCGGCTGTGGCAATTACAGAGGTATATCTCTTTTATCAACGGCAGGCAAAGTGCTTACTCGAGTAATGGCTAGCAGACTAAGTCGTTATATAGACAACTTTCTACCACAAACACAAAGTGGATTCAGACCTAATAGGTCCACGGTAGAGTTGATTTTCTCTCTTCGTCAACTGCAAGAAAAAGTCATACAGCAACAACATAACCTATACGTTGCGTTTAAGAAAGGCAATAGCGTCAACAGGAAAAAATCTTGTTGTCGTCATATATCTGAATTTTTCAAAAGCATTCGGTCGAGCCAAACTTTAACATCTTTGGACTTTTGCTGTCTTGGATTTCTGATAATTTGTTCGACAGAAGTTACTGCGTCAAAATTGGTAGTACTTAGTCTGAAAAGTATCATCCCATGCTGTCTGGTGTTACCCAAGGCTCAGAACTCGGGCCGACTCTCTTTCTGCTATATGTTCTCGAATTCGACGCTCTTATTACTTCACAGCACTATTTTTGTGCAGATGACTGCAAATTTTACAACAACCCTGTTTCCAAATATGCTGTTGTACTGGAAGATTTAAGAAAAGTGAAATATTGGTCTGATCTATGTTTAGTTTCCTTTAATGTTAACAAATATTCAGTTTTGCATTTGGGCTCGAACAATCCTTCTTTAGACTATGTAGTTGAATCGATTAATATTCTTAATGTTGACTCCCAGATTGATTTAGGTGTTACTATATGTAAAGATTTGAGTCGGTTTTTCTATACCGGGTGTCCATTCTCAAAGTCGAACATAGGCAATTGACATTAGTGCATTCACTCGTTCATAATTGAAATAATTCATTTTTCTGTAGATCATTTTTACAGACGTTGACAAAAAATACCTGATTTACGCCAACTAATTACCAATTTTTTTGACAAATGCTATCGAACTTGAAAAGCAAGGCATGGCATATTTAAAAATTTCCAAGTTTTAAATTAGTATTTTAAAATAAAAATCGCATCTTGAGTATTATTATTGGTATCATTTGATGCGTAATCATTATATCTTTCCATTGATACCATTATCTTCCCTGTAAGTTGAATTGGCGAGCAGGAATTGTCAAAAACGTTCAATACAATGTTAATCGCCTATGTTCGACTTTGAGAACGGACACCCGGTATAACTACAGCGGCGAAAAAACTAATGCTGTTACTCATATGCTATTTAACATTTTTCGGAATCCTGACAAAAATGTTCAGAAACGCTTGACTCGTATTCTAACTACTTTACTTAAAGTGAGTATGTAGATCACCTACAACTGTTAAAATTAGCATATCTCTCAGACAGGAAGACTAGAGGGGATCTCATCCACACTTACAAAATATTACATAAAACATTTTATTTACAATGAATACCGATAACCGTCTCAGATGCCACTTTTTAAAACTGACAAGGGAAACATTTCATACCAGGACGCGCCAACATCTCTTCTCCAATCGAGGGTTTCATCTATGAAATTCACTTCCTGAAGCTACAGTCTCAGCACCGTCTGTCAATTTCTTCAAAAACAAATACGATCTACAGGATTTAACAACGAATTAACAATTGTGTGGAAATTAGTGCAGTATAGTGCGTGATTATGGCCTTTTCTCGTAGATAGATGTAATAAGTTGTTCGCTTTTATATAGAAAAAAAACTGGTGTGATACACGCACACAACTACCTTTTACAGTGATTTTTAATTTTTAAGCATTTTTAAAAATTTAAAAAATTATAAATTCTACAGAAACCGTACAAAATAGAATGTTAGTTGAAAAGACAAATTTTAACATATAATCTCATAAGAGCATTAATTCATTCCGGAAATTTTTTTGAGTGCGTTCCAACAACGTCGCATTAATTTGCCCGAGCTGGATGCGAGGGCAAATTAGGACGTTCCAGGAATGCACAAAAAATAATTTCCGGATATGAATTTAATGACACAAACCCTCACAGTTAGGTTGGTCTACCTACAAAAAAATTCCAAGAAATATTTTTGTTGTCTTGGTTACGGCTCGTGAACTAATTTTTCTATTGGTCATTAATGAGTGTCGTACGATTTTTGTTAAATTATAAGCCGAATTAAAAAATGTAATATTATACTGAGTGTTCTATTAGAAATAGGAGTTACTAAGAAAAGAACAAAAAAGAAACCAATTTTAGAAGTATTCAACTGGAAAATCACCTATCTCACATTAAAAATGTTATAAAAATGTAAAGTTTGAAAAAATCGTTAGAGCCGTTTTTGAAAACATGGAATAAAATGGAAGAATTACAAAAGGAAACACCATACTTCCGGTTATGCGGTATTTTTTAAAACTTGCTGTCGCATCTAGATAGTACACAAAACTTATACAGGGAGATTAAAAAATGGCGCATTATTTCTAGAGGGGTTGTTGGGGACTACTAGCGGAGTACGGGAAAAATCACAAAAAAATCTTTACAATCATCCCTCTGAAATATTAACAGCTGAAAATGATTTTTAAAATAAGCTATTTACCTATATTTTTTAAAAATTCAACGTTTTAATCGAAGATTATTATTGTTATTAAACATCCTAATTAAAAAAAAGACAGTTTCATCAAACTTACCTAAAATTTTAGTTTTCAAAACTAGGCACCAAAAACTGAACGGCTCCATATGCTCTAATGGTAAATCGGTACCCGAGATGCAGAATTTGTCGCCGGCGACCGAAAAGGACAGATACCGAAATTCTGCAGCGCGATACTGTATGCGTCGCTGAATGCCGTGTGAACAGCTCCATTTGAACGCGTGTATTTTCTGTATCTGAGATACCGGTATCTTGCAAACAGAATTCACGTGTGCCCAGAGCCTTAGTTTCATCAATTAAATCATGTAAACATGTTTTATACTTAAAATTGAAAACTAAATTGTTTATTATCCGGAGTTTCAGTTTATTGTGTATATCGATATCTAAACTGCAAAACCCCGTAATAACTGTATGCAAAAAAGCATCTTTCAATTTTAATTCAGTGTTATTGCTGTCATTTTTCACTTGCCTATTATTTGTTGTTTATATCTGTGAGACTAGGTATATAAAACAGTCCACTGGGGCATCAAAAGCATTAGGCCCGCTTTTTACACCCTTATGCGTTATGGACTGCTTTTCAAGCTTTTCAGTTTATTTACGTATTCAAAGTGGAAACTAAAACGTTGCATGCACCAAGGGCTACTTGATGCTTATACCCCTCAGGTATCAACATCTTCATAATGCCCTATGTTTCCACATAAACTTTGTTGTTTTTATCTAACATTGTGGATTATTGAGCAGTTGCGTAATTTTGACATTCCTATTAGGTATATCCAATTTTTGTAGTTACAAGGTTTTAGTTTGAAATTAAATGAAAAGATAGTCGAAAAAAGATTATGTATTATAAAAAATAAATACAGATTATTATAGAAAACAATAGAATACGCGTATTCTATTGTAACCAACATTCACAAATAATTAATTTCCCATACGATTATTATAGTAGAAAGACCAAGCATATTGTGAAACTACCTGCTTGAGTTCCCTCAAGTGGTTATATTTCTTTTCTTTTATTTTACGAGTACTCTTTACCAACATTTTATATTATCATATTCAGATGAGTTGTTGTTCATACATTGAGGAAGACTCCATTCTTAGTCCAATTGTAAATTCCATAATTTTATTTGGCCGATAGAGAATACTTCTAAGGTTGGCAACGGTTAGACTGCTTCTTTTAGTGTCCGGTCTAATTGATTTGTAGATATTGACTTGAGTGTAGTCTTACAAGCAATAATTATAATTAAAATAGTTTACTATATAAGGGTGACCTCTTTTTACTTTACGGGTACATAGTAACGAGGTAAGTAAATTTTCCAGTTTCTGAATTTCCTCACGATACACCCATGAGCATTATCTATCTATCTATCTCCATTCGTAAATTCGAGCATTTAATATGTAGAAATTCCTATTTTGGTATCCACAACCATCGCTCTACGGTATAATTTTTTCACTGTTGATTTGCTTTATCTTGCTAATTCTGTTAAACGGTTAAAATCGATGATAGCAAGTAACGATGCTTCTCACCCTGCCTCAATTTCATTCTATAGATAACAGGCTACGTCTCGGTTCCTGGATTAAAAATGTCAAATTGTGTACGCCAAGTTTTTCTTTAAAAAACATTTTAGTGGCATTTACAAATGGTGCTAACGTAACCGCCTGCAAATCCATGGTTAAAACAATTAAAGAAGAGTTAGTTTTAGCTTCCGTTTAGTCATGGTTTCTCTTTGGTCTTGCTGCTATTTTTTCTTGCAAATGCGGACCATAATCAGTTTCTGAAATATTTCCATGAGTATGAGCAACATATTGTATCGAAGAGATTTTTCTTTGGAGAGGATGTGGATAAAGATGTGGTATTGATATTATCTTTGCTGTTATGTATAACAGTTCCTTTTAAACCTGTAGTTACCTTACTTCTAATTTACCATTGACATTAAAAGTCGTAAGGAACATCTTTTTGTACATCCTCAAACACTGGTTGTTTACTACTCTCTCTCTCTCTTACATGGCTCCACAGTCCTTAAAGGTTCCTAACTTCCTTCAGTTTTTGCCTCTAATCTTACTTTTTATCAGTTTCTAGTTCTTAAAATTACTTTGGCGTCCCCATCAACCACGTATTTTCATCGCATTTTTGGTTTTACCCTCAGCTTTGCTTCTTGCATTCTTCTGTTAATGATTTTTTTTGTATTATATCTTTCCCCATTTTATTTACATGGACTGTCCATTGCAATCTTTCAATTCTGATATAGACTAATAATGGTGGGCGACAGGAAGACAGTTCATGATTGTATTTTTACTCTCCATACTTACGTTGTTTTTTTGCACTGACCCAAAATGTTCTTCTTAATACCTTTTTCTCAACGGTGTTTATGTTGTTTGTTAGTTTTTAGGTTAGTGTTCATGTTTCGCTGCAGTAACTTCTAATAATGGTTTTGTATATTCACACTTTGATGTTACGGCCTATGGTTTCAGATTTGAATATGTAAGACTGCGTAAAGTATGCCCCATTGACTATTGCGATTCGCCTTCGCATTCTTCCATCTTCACAGCCTTGATTTGATACTTTCGTTCCAGGGTAAGTAAATTGTGTCACTGTTTCTATCATCTTTTGCAGCACTTTATATGACATTGTTTACTCTTGTTTTTAGTATGATTCTGTGGTGATAAATGGATAGATTGAGTAGCTCACGACTCATCACTTCTGGTTCAAGCCTGGATAAAGAAGAAGCGTTGGGTTTCGTATATCCCAAACCATTTTTTTCAAAATACAGTAAATAAATTAGTCTTATGTCTTTTTACGATTAGGTTGCATTTTCTAAATTTCAACTGCCCATATCATTTTCCATGACCCCTTGGATTAACAGCTGTTTTTGGTCTCTTTTTTTTAGCAATTTTTATTTTCATATCTCATTATTTTTAAGATTTTTGTTTCTATTTCCCTTCAGTTTTTTTACTCATTTCGTTGCCAAATTTCTATAACTATCCGACTTTTCCGACAGCTTTTCCTTTTGTACATCACTCGGTTCACTCGCTCTTATTGCTTGCCTTTTCAGTTCTTTTACCTCTTAAATTATCTTGAACTCTTGAGTCTGTTGTATCAGCATCTACCTGTTCTTCGGCATAATTTACATCTATAAACTATATTGGTTCTGAGTTTTGCATTTTATTTTTAAATAATGAGATGTTAAGAACCAACTGATATATTTTATTGAAATGTATAATTCTAATTAATGGGTTGAGGGGACTAATATAGAAATTTATGGAACCGTTTGACATAATTTAATTTTTATTTACGCGTACTAAACGCAAATTGTGTGAAACAGTCATATAAAATTAAACTTCAGAATTAGATAATTTGTGGCTGCAAATATGAACAATATCTAGAACATTAAAATTTATAGATTATGGTTTCTCTCACTTCTGCACAAAATATAACACGTTTTATTTTGATATCTGGGAATATATTATTTTATAGTCGGCCTTTTTTGATGTCATGAATAATTCACGAAATGTCCTCGTTGACAGCAGCTTCCAATTCTACTTTGTTTGTTTTTCCAGTCTTCCACAAATATTGCTGTTGGTATTACACTTAGAACAAAAGTGTCTATCGCAGGGACGAAAGAAATTGGAATTATAACTAATGCGCTTACCTAGGTGAAAATTTAAGGAACAATTAAAACAATTATAGTATAAGATCCGGCCGCTTGATTTATACTCTCATATGTTATTTTATCGATTTGCGATTTTAATGGACGATTACATATAGGATCATACTTTGCGACCGGGGGTGCCTAGCAAAATCTTGCCTGAAGTACCCATAATTAGAAGTTTTAATTAATTTTTGTAAACAACTTAGTTTATTTGTTTGCGAAATAATTGAATAGCTATCTGAAAGAGAGTGATCTAAAGAACTTGAACAGATAGGTTTCCATCTCTCAGTCTGATGCAACCTCTTGGCATTCAGGTGCAAAAAGACCATTTTCCGTTAATTATCATCGCTCATCGTGCATTGGAAGTGGTTTTACACCAAACTCAAGCTAAATCTTTCCTCTTTACGATGGAGTTTGGTTTTCCACGTAAAATCTGCAGTTCCCGCTTTCTTCTGCACGAGCGGGAAAGAGGGAAAAGGAACGCGCGGTGCTCCGTGCAGTAGACAAGGACGTAACGTAGCAGGTACGACCGGTTTCGGTCCAAATGCCCGTGCGTCAATAGTGTGCATGGCTAGTCGACGACACTCGCTGTGAACATTTTTCAAAAATGAAAAAGTGTTTTACGTGCGACACTGGTGGAGCAGTGCTTGAATTTAAGAATCTTTGGAAAACTGCTTCTTAATGTTACTGTTTCGTCGTAATGAAGACTTCAATACGGCGGCATTCAGCTGACAATCGAATCAGTACAAAATTACGGCTACCATTTATTGTAATCAAAAAAATGCAGTTTGGAAGCGGAAACACAAGAGGGAATTTCGCAAAACAGAAACTGTAAGTAAAATTTCTTGAAAAAAAAATGGGATAACGCCAAATTTTCAAAACATGCTGCATATTCGCGAGAGCGGGCTATTCAAATGCTGGCAACCATACTCCATTCTGTAGAGGAATATTTTAGCTTCAATTTGGTGTAAAACAATTTTCGATGCATGCTCAGCGATGATAATTAACAAAAAAGGGCATTTTTACACCTGGCTGCTAGGAGGTTGAGGCAGATTTATGGTGGAAACCTATTTTTCCAAGTTCTTCAGATCACTATCCTTCAGATGGCGCTTGATTTACTTTCCAAACAAACTAATTTGTTTTAAATAATTAATTAAAACACCTTTGTCTCGTTTCGCGAGTCGAAATCCAGAGAAGTTTTGGGTGGTCTTGCTACATTCCTGTTAGTGTTAATTTTTCTACCGTTGTTATCCACCTAATTAATATGCTTTCTTACATTTTGTTTATAGTTTCCCTAAATTCGCCTTATATGTTTACAGTATTTCACACGTAGGGTGTGGTAATGTTTTTCAAAAAGGTCAAAGCTTAAAGGTAAACGATTTTCAAATCACCTAACTGTTAATAAATGAGAAGCAGAAAACAAAAGAAGAACCAAAAAGAGTGCAGAAGTACTACACTGGCAGTTGTATCGAAGAAAGTACTGTGTTAACTGAGGAAGAACACCTAAAAACTGAATCACAGCAGGCGACCGTGAGAATCGATGCCATCTCCTTTCGAATGTTAAACAAACGCGTTACCCTAAACATACCAACATATATCGCTTGTCCTTAAATTTAATCGTATCAAACGCTTGTGTCCTACTGTGGAAATAAAGAAATAACAGTTTGTTGAGTTAGATGAAGTTTCTCATCATTTGATATACTTAAATAAATATAGTGTCTAGAGTTGATCTTTTTTTTGCCGAATCAATTCAAATTTTTTGGGATATATTTTCTGCTGTGATTTTTGTCATCAATTTTGAAATCATACTAGGAAAACGTCCCTCTATAGTTCTTTTGGTCTATTTAATTTTCTTTTTGAAAATATGTTGCAGTTATACTAGTTCACCACTGATCCGGTGTAGTTTTCGATTCGATAACTTTTTGCCGCGATAGATTATCTCTTGTGCTAGTTTTTCATCTTCACATTTTACAATTTTATTTGAGATTAAATCTATGCTCGACGGTGTATAGTTTTTTTAGTCTAGCAAATGTAACTACGTCATGTTCTTAAATTTTAAGTGTTGTGCTGCAATTGTCGTTGGTATTAGGCATTCTTCATATAAGTGCTTTACCAACTTTAACCACCGGAATGGTTGCTATGAATTGTTAAGTTAATTTGAATTCTTAACGCCGCTTGCAAACATTTGTTAGTTCTCGTTTATTTTGAGTTTATCCGGACCTGCTATATGGTTCTGTAGGCTGCAACGCAATTTTAAAAGCATGACGCAAGCCTGTCGCTGAATGTAACGTGTCTCGTTGCACATCGCTGACAATTCATCGGGGAAGTACTTCGAATATGTGAGCGATTTTCGCTGCTTCATGAGAGTAGCTTTTTGTAGAAATTTTTCACTGTTATTAATAATGCCTGTATGGCGTCTTGGAGAATTACCTCTTCTGTCGTCGCACCTCGCTCGTGGGGAAATGCATTTTGCCGATTGCAAATTTCGCGTTTCGATTGGTATTCGCGTTTAGGTGTTAGGTTGAGTACGTCGCCCCAAAGTGACGAGGGGCGAACTCGTATCCCGCGGCTGCGGCCGCCTTCGGCAAGGCCGTTCCTTCCCGGGGAATTAACATTGAGTCCCAAGCTTTTGAGTGGACAAGTTCTTTGTAGTTGTGGAGCGGTAGACGTAAGTAATGCAGTAATTGGGAGCCCCTGTTTATCGTAAAGTCATTTTCGACTACAGGGAGGCTCCTTAATAATTATGAATAACGAAGAGTAAATCTCGTAGTAAGTATAGTCAATCGAGTTCCTCTTCGAATCACATTTTGTGGATATAGCAGCTATTCGTCTCTACGTGTCCGATTTTCGAGACAACTGGGTGGCAACCCCGTTCATGCAGAAACGCTGTCCTTGCCAACGACATCATCAAAGGCCAGTTTTATCACCCCTATTGTCGAGGTGGATTAACAACGCCTCACGCAGTAAGGGTAGTTCTAGGAGTTAAACCAGGGAGCTCTGCATTCAGCCCAGGTAGAGTTATTTGTAATTGCTTGATTTGACGTGTGTCGCGAAGTGCCTCCACACATGAGTGTTTCGACCATTTCTGTAACTCTGCAAAATTAATTAGCTTCTTTAATTCATTGCTTTTGGTTGTCGCATTGACTGACATCATTTCTAAGAAGTAGCGCAACGTTTTCTGCCCCCTTCTCAAGTTGTGAGTTAAGAACTTGTGACGCTCTAGTAAATAACACCTTGCATTTAATAAGCTACCCCGTGGTGTACCATTTCAACCCCTTTGCCTTGACTGTATCTAGCCGTGCAGTTTCTTGTTACATAACACTGGGGTTGTGTAGCTTTTCTGGTAATCAAAACATCCGATTTGATACCCCTAGAAGGAAATTGAGCGTTTACATTTCAAGCAAGCGACACTCTATTTTCACTGAGACACCGCTGGTCTGTTTTGATCTAAAGTACCGCTTCATGTTGTAACAAGATATAAAAATATGCCAGCAGTGTGGCTGCTACGATACGTCTGGTAGCATCTTTGAATGGCTCAATAGAACATGGCGACGCTAAGAATAATATTAAAATCTTAATTTCAATTTCACTAATAAAGTTAAAGCTGCTACCCACTACAACTACATTTTATTCATAGAACTTTATTGGGTTAAAGACGGTCATTCGAGAGTAAGAAGAAATAGGATGGAAAGAATGCATTACATGATATGTTTAAGAGAGCTCATATATGAAACTGGATGCAGTTGATTTGGCACAAAAGAAAGTATCACGATGTTTAAACTTACAGTCTTGTTCTTCCAAAACTGAGACGAGATGAAACAACGCTGAGACTTGAAATGAATTTATTAATATGTGCTATTTTACTATACTTCTGTTAATATCTTTGAAGCTTTTATTTTAAATGAATTCAAATTTCAAAAAGCTATTTTAGCAAGAACATACGTAGGTGTGTTATATTCCAATAGCCAAATTAGCATTTCATAAATTAGAAAATGGCTGCTTATGGTGAAAGTTGCCTTCTTCTCTTGCCAATTTCGTGAACTGGACACTTGTATATATATAAAACAAATAAATAATGTAAATACATGTTTTCTGCAAAATAAATGCCCAATCTTAATTTCTTTCTCTGATACAAGCTTAGTAACGTATTCGACCCCCCCCCCCCCCCATAGAAGTGATTGTTTTATTTACTATCATAATTATGGTACATTAAGTTTGAAACTAATCTATTATATAACGATCAAAGTATTGTATTTTAATAATATTAATTAGAAGATAGAAAACGTAAATGTATTGATATGAACTGGAATGTGATTCGTTTAACACACAAACTTACACAGGGTTTTATGCTATTGCAGTGTTATTAAAATAACTGACTATGAGTAAAACGATGGGTTGTCTTATATATCCCTCAAAATGCTAACTGTGTTAGAAATTTTAATACTATGTAATAGTATGAAACAACAGACTACAATAGAATGGATGAAACAATTATGCAATAAGTTACTACTAATACGATATAGATAACAGTAATGAAAATGTACTCACCACCGCAACAGATGACATCTGATATTTTTAACAGTACAAATTAATATTAATATACAAAAATTACTATTCTAATATTTTTGCTGTTAACATTAAACGCTCAAAAACGTAATAACACAGGCATTCTGCTAGCAACTATCCAGTTCATGAATAAGGTAGCGCCTATAGCTGCCCGTTTCAAGAATTGGGCAAATTTTTGCCCGGTTCGTGAAATGGACAAGTGAAGAAGTTTGTGTTCACATATTTTCCGAAAATTAGTTTTACACAAAAAAATAATAAAAGGTAAGGTCATCGTTTGTTTTTGGTATTTGAAAGGTTAATTAGTAGTTAGATTTATGTCTAGCAGCCGCTTTGTTTTTTTCTGGAAACCATTTTTGATATAATGGTAATATATCGTTCTTGAAGATATTCTGTGGCAGTCATTTTTATGTTTCACTGCTAAGAACATTTTCTGCATAACAAGCATTAAGTATGAAATATAATTTTGTCTAACGAATACTGTTTCCATGTTGAAAAGAAATCGTGTGGTAAATTTTTTTGGTGCATCTTGTCTCAAACTATATTCCCGACATATGTATGAATGTATGATGGTTTTCTTAAATTCGAAATACTTCGACAAGGTTCTAATTTAGGTACCTACGATGAGCTCGTCCTCTGCCAATGTTGTAGAAGTAACGAAGACGGTTTACCACCAGTTACTACCGGTGGAATTATCATTATGGTCCTACATCAATAATAACTAATAAAGATTTACTGTGTGTTTTTTGGTCATAGAGTGCAAATAAAGTGGTTTTAAGGTTTACATATTTAACTGTTTGTTATTGCATAGTATATGTATATGTTAGAACACTTTCTGAATTGGTTTGATGACAACTAGTTGAATTACGATTCAACTGCAATAATTTTTAGGAAATTTCACGATGCATTAACAATAAACACAATATTTTCTATCTTAGTACTATATTATTTGCACCTTATTATTTAAACAGAGTTTTTATAAAACCAGTTAAATATATATTTAATTTTGTAAGGATCTATAGAAATTTAACTTTTAAAATACAAACGATTGTTATGACATTTGAAATTTGTAAAGCAACCCCTGTATATTCTGCTTTTACGATCACCTGTGGTTGAGTTTAATTCTGTCCGCTCAGTCTCGCGTAAGTAAGGATTGCGCGCTAGAGGTGAATGTCTCTGTTTGAGGAGCAGAAAACCCTCGTAGCTAAAGCCAGGTTGTGCGTTGAACCGGGGCGAAATGTAACAGCTGGGAGTCGTAAACTGAGGGAGTCGTTGTCGTCATCCTAAGGGTGCTATTCCATTACGGTTAAGACCGGATGATGATTTTGACTTCTTTCTTATCTTTGAAGCGACGGGTGCTGTTTTTTTCTTGCCGACGTGTTTTACGTCAACCCATGTACGACTATAGATATAGAACTTGAATTTCCGTATATTTCTTTGGATTGTCCGCAGAATTTAACATGAACACCCTTTCTTAAGTTGTCCATTATCATGCGAGGGCTAGTAAAGGTAACCGACAGTCAGGAACACCCATTATACATCGATGCTCTGCAAGATGCTACCAGGTAGCCTTATTTTGTATGTGTATGTAACAATAATGCGTTAGAATTACGGTACAGTGAATCTATTCATGGACGTTGTCTATACGCGTCTGTACGGTCAATGACGTTAAGATAGCATTAGATTTTGCGTGCTACCGTGTTAGATTATCCCACTAAAAAGCCCCTCAAGGTCTTTATTTATTGGATAGAGTTCAAGTCGGCACTGGCTGCTGAATATAATAATTTTCCAAATTAGGCGGTACATACAGTGACTTCACTTAGGGAATTGCTAATTTAAATTAAGTCTGTAAATGAGTACTGAATTGCTTATTTCAGTAGGAGCTGGAATGAGTAACAATAGACTTGTTTATATCATTTCGTGTGTGTTCATTGCGTACTTTCGTTTTCATTGTAAGCCAATTTGCAGGCTGGGTTTATAATAAGTAAACCTGGGCTGATGAGGTGTTACAGAGAATGTGCACATCACAGATCAGTACTTAACTGCAAAAAACTTGCAAAGCACACCTCACGGACAACCCCAGCGGTCTTGTTTCGTGTCTTAATTTCGTAACACGCTATCTATTTTATATTTTATAAAAAATATTTATTTATTTCTGATAATTATACTGGTAGTAATTGTTGATACTTTAGAAGGTGAAGATATTTCTAATTAAACAAAGTTTGATATTTAAAATTCCTTAAAACGGAAATCCACGAGCTTTTTGTTTGTTTTTCAATATAATTAGGATGACAAGCAATGCATTGGAAGTTTACTGAATTGCAGCAATTGCATTTGCTTAAGTCTTTATACATATATTGCCGGATATTTCTGAGTATCAAATCAACAAACCATGTAAAGAGTCGTTATAATTTATTAATACATTAGAGGAAATGTACGGTGTATGGGTATAAGAAAGTAATAAAGTTGAAAACATTTTGATGCAATGGATTTCAATGTTATTTTACGGTTATACGATATCGGATTGGTAGTTCACTCAGTGCCTAATGTCTACTTGATACCTACGAAGCGAGGTTTAGGCTGTGAATTATACACATACACTTTTTTTTAGTAAACCATTCGGGATATTTATCGGTTGTTCTAAAATCCGGAAAAAAGTAGGAGTAATTCGTTCCGCATAAATTCACGTCCTATATCGATTCGCACTTGTAGCAAAAGTTTGCTATACGATTTAATTTTTCGCAAAAATCACATTTGTCTGTTTTATCTATTGATTTGCTTATTTCTTAAATCATACATTTGAGGCTAAAGATGAAATTGAAGATTGACTAAATTTTGTTAAAATGTGGAGCACTAAGCGAATTAAATTGTTGTTGACGGATGGCGGTGCTGAATTTATAAATGAAAAAATAAATATTATTCTTTGTGAACCCGGTGAGATTTTTATAAGATCAACTCTGTAATTGTGAAAAAAATGAAGTGCTGAGATCTCAAATATACTTTAAGAATTTTCTCGTTCAATGCTATGCCTATGTTTTAAACCTAATGTACCTTTCTGCTGACACTAAACCAAATTTGACATATGCGGTTGGGTTAAACTTGTTGTACATTACACAGGTAATTTGCGCCTTTACAGGTTAATGCATTCCGACCCCTCTTTTGTAACTCGTGAATTCGTAACGTGAACCTTCATTCTTCATAGACTCCATCACTTCAACAACATTAACGCGTTAATTACCTGCTTATCGGAAATTGAAATCTGTTTGCCTGTTTGGTGAGATGTTTGAAATAAATCGCCAAATAACTTCTAAAGCGGAAACCACATGTAGTTTATCCATTTAGAACCTTTTTGTACTTGAAGGATCTGTAAACATTTGAATAATATCAATCGGAACAAAGTTATTTAAGTTTTAACATTCATGTTACAATAATCTTGTCTTCTTTGTTATATCTCCCAGTCACATCAATAGTATTACATTTATTGAATATTGACAATCTTCTCTCATACTTATCTGCAGAGTGGCTATTAATAGTGTGGTCACATTATTATCTACGGCCAAAAGCTGTAGCTACTATGTCAAGAAAGAAATATAATTGAAATACTGGAAACAATGTGATCAAACAAGCCATAGTTCAGACCTTTTCAATTCGAGACTCTAATGACGAAAGAAGATTGTTGTTCATGTTTTTCTGGTTCCCAGTAAGTTTTGTAGAATTTATTTACAAAGTGCTGTAGTTAACGTTTAAGACTAAAATATTACAATAGTAATTTATGATGCAAGTAACGTTATCAAGCTTTTTACATTACGAGAGAATAGTTTGAATGAACGAGCGACGTAGGAGCGAGTTCTTTAAAATTCTCGAGTAATGTAGAAAGCAGATAACGTTACGTATATCGTAACACGGTTTATTTTATCCTAAAATACTAATCTTTTTCAAAAAATAGGAAAAATTGTTATTAATGACACTTACAACAGAGAGTGGTGGTATCACTAGTAAGATAAAAACTCAATACTGTATTGTTGGTAGCACTGTCAGATTATGTTAAATTTGAGATTTTCAGGTTAAGTTTTGCGTCAGTTTGTGTCAAATAACAAACAAAACCTAACCTACTAACATCGAATTTGACATAGACTGACAATACGCTTCAGTGCTGTCAACATGTGATTAAATGCTAATAAAGTATCGTTATGTTATTTTTCTTAACAACACTAGTGCTGTTAAATGCATCTTAACGCAACTTGTTGCTAAGGAGTTATTGTCATAATAACATAATAGGATAAAATAAAAACATTAACAGCATTGGCAATAAGATTAGGTTCAATTAAAACAAGGTGTTAAACTGAACTAATAGAAAATGGACAAAAGTTGATAAGTATCAATCTATAATGGAGGTTTTTCAGGGTCATCCCGTGGTCGTTCATTTAAATTTGACGATTCGCTTTATAAAACTTCTGAAGAAGCTTATAAGCGGAATGCCAAGTTTAAATCGACGACCATGGCATAACGCGGAAGAACCTACCATTATGGACAACGGCCGTGAAAGCCTGCATTCAACTAAGTATCAATCAAAAATACAAATTGTAAAGCAAATGCTCGATCTCCATTTTTTTAAGTAACTAAATTCTTTTTTGAACAAACATATAAATCTTGTTAAAATTTTCAGGATTGAAAGTTTAGAATGCTGTTCCAATAACGACATTCAAAGTTCCTATTTAGTTCAAATACTATGGACACCAAATATCGAACTTTGCAGATCATTCTGCTGGACTTCTTCGTCCAATCCAAGATTAACGAAAGTGTATATTGTCTTCTTTAAGGATTACATCTAGAGGACAACGTTCTAAAATAGCAGATATTATTATTTCTTGCAGCAAAATCAGGCCAGGCCAAATTCTGGCCCAATAGTTGATTTCATGCGATTTAAAATCTTTTTCCAGTACAACGAAGAAATAGACCAATTATGATGATTAAAATGACCATATAAATAAAATTTAGCTTTGTCAGACCATAATCCACGTTCTAGGAAATATTGGACAGGTTCATGGGCAAATCAAGTCTGTATTTTTCGCAAAACTGTAATCTACGATCTAGATTATCTTCGTTCAAAGAATATACCTGTGCAGATGGCAAATAAATTGCGACATTTAAACAACAGAAATGTACAAATGTCTTGTCGGTAACTCCTTAATATAGCTTCGCGATTGATTTGCTGTACCTGTAGATCGACGCAGATACCAAACTTTCATCAAAATTGTCTTTGGGTTGTTGGTTCTTCTCATAATCGGTTATAAATTCCACCTGCATTATCAACAGTGACGATTTTTAAAATGGGGTTAATCTGTGGTGGTAGGAAACGTTTCCCCGCCAATGATCCTGTATTCTTGTAGCTGCAGTTGTATTGGAACCTTGTAGAATATTTAAATTCAAAATATAGACTTCAGAGTAAAAATGAATGTTATATATTTATATCCTTCAATTTTATAAACGCCTCCTGGCTGGTTGAGTGGGTTGTCAGCTTGATTAACAACCAGATGGACTCGGGTTCATATTTGGTCGTAGCCGAGATTTTTTTCGGAGCAGGAGATTTGAACTTATTAGTTAAATTACCTGTAGGTTAAGTTTATGGTTGTTGAGTGTGTGGTATGTTTGAATGCGGGGGAGCGAAGTGCAAGTCGCATGTGATCCATTACCTCAGTGGCATTTCCCGCTCGGTATGAATGATCCTCGATACCGAAAGTTAAAAGAGGCTAAGATAATGATGATGATGCAATTATGTAAAAACAATAACATCTGTTGTTAATATCTAGAAAAATGTATTCAGTTTTAATAGCCACTGTATAACGAAGTATGCATGCAATTTACAACTTAGATAATGCATTTTACAAAAATGTAAACTATTTTTAAGCTAAAACTAGTATTAAATCTTGTACTTAAAACGTGTCCATGCAATTTTAAACATGTAGTTTATTACAGACTGCTCCATTTAGAAAATCTGTAGTATTTATTTCGTATTGTTCTTTTCACTCTTGTCTTTGGTACTCAGTTTGTTTTTCGCGCTCTAGCGCCTACTTCCTTGGTCTTGCTGCGAAAGTTTGATATTAGCTCGCAATTGTTTCGAAGTGCTTGCTCTTCCACCTCGCTCGGGGAAACAACATGAAGTCGGTTTAGCGGTATCGAAATTTCGGAGGATTCATGGGCTTTCGTCTATTTTTGGTTGTGTGATGTTTGCCTACACTTCTTGGAGCGGTTTCAAGTCTCCGAGTGTTATTATGCGGGAAATTTAATCCTACGCCATTTTGCGGAATTTTTTACGCTATCGAGTGTTTCGCATATGCCTGGAATATGTCCAGGGTAAGTAGAAAGTTCGCTTCGAAATGCATTGTATTTCTTGTATACTATCGTGGACCTTTTCCTCCGTTATAGCAGCCAGTGCCGGAGGGCCGATCTGGGCATTAATTACAGTTGTTTATCGCTTCTATGGACGGATGCTTCGTGCAATTTTGGGTTGGTAGTTTGGATCTTCGGGGGCGTTTTAACCCTTGCTGCGTGCGCTATTATATCACAGGAAGGATCCGACACGGAGGCCAACCTCCAGGTCTAAATTTCCCCCTGCCGTCGTGTTGCAAATCCCCTCTGGAACGGGTATTGCGTTTCCTCCGAAACCAAGCAATAAGAGTTTATGCTGTTCTTTTTAATTACTAATCGTAGCAAATAATTTGTGGTATTCTACGATTCTGATCTGAATATATATTGTTTTTTTGTGATTATTCTGAAATTATACTGAGATTATGCCAGCTACGAGGGTTTGATTTAGTTACGGATACCTATCTTATTTGAAGCTGTTCTTTCAGGAACTGTATTTGTAACATTTGCCTGCAGATCAAATTTGTATTTTTTTATTAATATAATATCTAAATTTGATCCTTGTCCGACCTCACGTTATTGTAATTTCCGTAATGTCAATGCACGAGATGATAAGCGCGCAGGGACCGACGTCACGTCCAGAGATAACAAGGAAGTACCGAGTAAAGTCGCGCGCCGCTATCCCCACTCGCTATCCCCCACTTTAGAACTTTTCCAGGGCACATAAAAGGAGATTCCAACGAGATTCCAGCAGATTTTGCCAGAGAGACACAGAGATCCGAATTTACTTCCCCAGCGAAGACTTCCATCCCAGTTCCAGTTCCCAGTTCCACCTGCCCGTATCTCTGTTCCTGTCGAAGAGATTCTCCCGGAACCATTTATTTCCCTGAAAGCCGAATCCCGACCTGTTACCGTTATTAATTATCCCGGGCCTTAGTTGAATTGGTGGCTAAATATTGCATCCTTTTCACTAAAGCCATTATTAATTAAACCTGAACTTAGTTGAATTGGTGGCTAAATATTGCATTTTTTTCACTAATACCGTTATTAATTAAACCTGAACTTAGTTGAATTGGTGGATAAATATTGCATCCTCTTCACTAAAACCATTATTAATTAAACCTGAACTTAGTTGAATTGGTGGCTAAATATTGCATCCTCTTCACTAGGGCCATTACTAATTAACCCAGAATTCGCCAGTCGAAAATAGTCCGGGCGCACGAAATTTCCCGGCCGGCTTTGGAGGAAAAGCGGCCACATTGAGCTAACGTTCGGACTATGAAATTAAAGTCATATTTATTAACGCAATGCGGCGTTTTTAGTTTACATGTCTCCAGACGTCCCTAAATTAATTTACAGGCAGTACGCCGGGCTTCACCCCTCGTCTTATCAGTTAAATCTCCAGAACCGTGATATGTTTTATTGTATAATTGGCAAACCGTTTAATTCGATTTTTTTCAGCTACCTACTCCGAAGGGCCCGCTTATCAACCGCACCTGCAATGCCTGGCCGACCGCCGAGATAAGAACGCCGGTTATCAGCTCCAGCCGTCTACACGAGTTTATTGTAATTTCTTGTTAATAATGAATGTTGAAATATCTAAGTGTATCACAGCTAAACAAATTAAATTGTTTAATTGTATCCCGATGGTGTTTTTGTATGTTAAACTATCATATATCTGAGGAACCAAAATTATCTCCGACTGTTTAATAGCTACCCGACGAGCGTAGAGTTTAACATCCCTTACAAGAAGGGACCGGTGTTACATATTTGTGTATAAGCTATTTGAGTTTACGAATTCTCGTTTGAACATCTGGGTGCATTCGCTGTTACTTGATAAGAATTCGTTGGAGCGCTGGTCATTTATCTCTTGTTTTGCTCTATCAACTAATCCTTTAAAGACCTGTACGCCTTCTTGGACTGAGCTGGCGGCCGGCAATTGCACTAGAGCAGTGGTTCTCAAAGTGTGGTACGCGTACCCCTTAGGGGTACGCGAAAATTTTTAGGGGGTACGCGGCAGGCCAACAAAGAATTTTATATTTTTTTACCGAACACAAATCGCATTTGTCTTCAGTAATTACTGAATTTGATTGGCTTTTGAAGTTGGCTCATTTAAGTGATATTTTTTATGTAGAAAAAAGAACTGATGCAATGGTAAAAAAGATCACTCTCTGGGAAAAAGAAATACAAAAAAACAAGTGTGAGCCTTTTGAAAGATTGCACACATTTTTGCAACATAATAAGAAAAACATGTCTGATTTTACTGAACTCAAGACTCAAATGGGCCAGCATTTGAATGCACTGAAGATCCGCATTAGAGAGTACTTTCCACCTTTGGAGAAACAGTATAACTGGATACGTGACCCCTTTGATGCTGATGCTACGGACACTAACCTGACTACTCTTGAAAAGGAGCAGCTCATTGAAGTCTCGTGTGATCCCATGTTTAAAAAAAAATACTTGAGTTTTGGTACTACATTGTTAGATTTCTGGATCGGTGTTGGAAAGGAATACAAAGAACTGTCTAGCACTGCTGTTAAATTTCTTGTTGGGTTTTCCACCACTTATTTATGTGAAAGAGGTTTCTCTCTCAAGTTTAACCTATCTTAAAAATAAATATAGGACCAAATTAAGTGTTGAAGATGATTTAAGATTGTATTTATCTAAGTTAGAACCCAATATTGATAAACTGTGCAAACAGAAACAAGCTCACCCTTCTCACTAATTTTTTTGTAAGTATAAGCGCTTTTTGTTTTTTAAGTTTTTGTTTTTAATATAATAAAAATGTATGTAAGCAATATCTCTTCGTTTTATTTAAAAATGACGCGTAATTGAGTTACACAGGTTAAAACTATACTTACTAAATAAAAAGGTTTAAGATTTTTTTTTATATTTCAGCTTACTTACTGATAAGGGGTACCCAAAACTTTTTGTTGGTAAAAAGGGGTACAGTGTCTAAAATAGTTTGAGAACCCCTGCACTAGAGTATCAGAGTTTACATAAGTACATTGTCTGGAAGATTGACTAATGAATTAAAATTAGCTAACAGTATAATTAAGATGATTTTTGAGGCTTTCACGGCCATTGTCATTAAGTAACAAACGACTTCCGGGATTGGACCGTGTCATAATTGAGATCAAAGAACTCAACGTTTCGCCCACTTTCGTAAGGGGCTTCATCAGGAGGAAAAAAGCAAAAGACCACGGTAACTCGAGTTTCGCCTCTGACGTGGTTCAAACGTTGAGTTACCGTGCTCTTCTGTCCCTTCCCTTGCAAAGAGTTTCGCCTCTGGCGTGGTTAACACTTTGAATTACCGTGCTTTTTTGCTTTTTTCTTCCTGATGAAGCCCCTTACAAAAGTGGGCGAAACGTTGAGTTCTTCGATCTCAATCATGACACGGTCCAATCCCGGAAGTCGTTTGTTACTTTATAATTAAGATTATTATAAAGCATAATATATAATGTCAAATTAATATGATATAAAATAGAATATTATTTTTTATATGACTATTAAATAATACATTCATTATCTATGCCTTTTCTAATAAGTATTACTCTTAGTTACTCACACCCGTGAGTTATGACTTCATAACACACGGGTTTTTAACAATCACAACATTACAGTTCTTTTAACTCACAGGTTGTAGGCTATCAACAAATGTCATAATTGCGAATCTGTGAAAGCGTTAAACGAAAATATTAATATTGATGTCAACTCAACGATACCATTAAACTTTACTAATTGTTTTTCTATTATCATTACTATTGTGAATAATATAATAAGTAGTAAATCTTAGTTTTTGTATTAATGTCCTAATTTGTGTACGAAATAGTCTTATTCAAACCTCTCTAGGTGCAAATATATACAACAAGTACCATGTATTCGAAAAGAAATTATATAATGGTTGACCACGGAAAGCAAAATTAATGTCTACAGAAAGCTTTAGAGACAGCAAACTTTAGAATTTTCATATCAATTTATAATATAAACGTATGACAAAAACAACGACAGTTGTTAATGAATTAAAGAGCTTACTGTTTACATTACTTTTAGTTCACATGGCTAACCCTTATGTAATTCCTCTTTGAACACACGATTTGAATATACCGTTAAGTGTCGCCAAATTTGGCGTTTGACCGAAAGGTTCACCTTCCTGTTGAACAGTAATAGAAAACGTAGAGTATTCTACTTGCGAGTAATCTTGCAAACTCCCTATGCGTGAGTAATAGCTATCATTACACGCTCATTGAATAATAAACTACAGGTCGTTCAAAGGCCTGCCATGATTTTGTTAAATAATGGTAACTTCCATTGCCTCAATATTGAACATCTACTAGATGTCTTTTTGCAAAAAAACTAGATATATGGAATCTGGACATCTTGTTGGCCACTCAGTTGCTTTGCTTCTATAAAATTGCCCGTTTAAATTTCTTTTTATGAAAGGGTAGATAAATCTTTCAAAATAGCCAGTAGCAGCAGTTTCTTATTAACACGTCTACAAGTCAACAAATATTTATCGGAAAAACAAATATTCTATAAGAGATATGGATTATCAATTACTGTCTTCTCATAAATCTCCCACCACAGGAATATTCTTGTTAGTTGTGAATGTTTATATTTTATTTAATTTCTTTAAATAGGTAACTATAACAACATGAAATTTCAGTCGAATAAGATACTATCCAACTTCGATTTGCGGTTCCAGCTTCACTTGCCATCTAAAATTTAATTTATATTGATGTAACTTTTTGTAAGAAGACTAGTCAGAGAATTGATGTTCACATTCTTACCATGTGGGCATAAGCTGAAGGGACAACCTTTTTCATTGCTAACGGAGGTCTAGCACCTTCAGCCATTCCCGGGCACTCACCGTGCACTGGGGTTTGACCTCCTTTGACTTTTGGAAAAAAGGCCCTACAGGCCTAGAAACAGCCGTTGGTTCAATTCCAACACTCGCTCTTACTTTCAGGTCTCTCTTTTGCTTAGCCGAAATTGATTGCCAAACAAGACCGTTTATCTCTTCGCTCGTTAGTAAGACCGTTTGTTTTTGCTGATAAGTCAAAACTTTTTTCAGCGCAAACGCGTATCTTACTGGCAACCCGCAGCTGACAGCGGTTGTGGTATATGTGATATAGTTTTTTAATTTCTATATTCCCCTCCTTAAGGGAAGGGCGAGCTTCTTGATGCTGAAAAAAGTTCTGACTTATCAGCGAAGAGATGAATGGTCTTGTTTGGCAATCAATTTCGGCTAAGCAAAGGAGAGACCTGAAGGTAAGAGCGAGCGTTGGAATTGAACCAACGCCTGTTTCTAGGCCTGTAGGGTCTTTTTTTCCAAAAGTCAAAGGAGGTCAAACCCCAGTGCACGGTGAGTGCCCGGGAATGTCTGAAGGTGATAGACCTCCGTTAGCGATAAAAAAGGTTGTCCCTTGAGCTTATGCCCACACGGTAAGAATGTGAACATCAATCCTCTGACTAGTCTTCCTACAAAAAGTTACATCATTTGCGACGGCGACGCAGGTAGTTGTGTGTGACCTCATACAATTGCGGTACCACAGCGGGTGGAGTAAATATAATCACCTACTGTATGTCTCAGTGGACGTTATCCCAAAAACATACACATTATAATTTATATTAATTGTGTATTTGTGTACATACTTTGTTTTTATGTTTTATACCGATGCGATAGTGCCAAAATTATGTATAACAAAATGAGTTAACATGAACAGGAAGATAGAAAGAGATAAGCATATAATCAAATATTTGAGTAGGCGTGGTGTTCATTTTAGTTATGACATATATCAGTTAAAAGTGCCTACTGAAATAATTGAGACAGATATTAGGGATATCATTGAGAGATAAAAAGAAAAATAAATGGATTCGAGCCACCACCAAAGTGCATGATGTAGTCGAAATCATTGCCACACAGAAATGGAGTTATGCCGGCCAAACAAATGGACAAATATCCTATTACCTTGGAGGCATATCTGGGAAAGAACAGAGGAAGACCACCAATGCGATGGACCAATGACTTAAAGATGACGGCAGGATTCAACTGGACATGAACAGCGCAGAAGAGAACAAGATGGAGGTATATGAAGGACGTCTATGTTCAGAAATGGACAGTAGAGATAGTCGATTGAGATTGAGATGACTGAAATAATTTCTTGTATTGCCATCCCTTTATTATTCAAGCGTTCTATTTTGTTGTTGGTGTGATCTCATTGCTGTTATATATAATTTAAACGGGGCTGCGCGCGCCATTGCGCGGTCTATTCTATTCAATATACAGGGTGCCCGGATTTCGTAGGGACAACATGGGTAACTTTTGTATTTGAAGAGATAGAGAGATGGTTAAATTAGCAAAGAGGTGCAGGTTTGAGAGCTCATTAAGAATCCATCTTCAAATTTTACTTGTCATGGCCCACTTGTCTAAAATTTAAAAAAAAAACAAAATCTCCTAATTTCTTTTATACGCCGTAACTTTTTTGTTACTTAAGATATTGAGGTGCGATTTGAACTAATTTGCATGGTAATTTAAATACTTTTATTGACACTTGATAAAACCAATTTTATTTGTGTTAATTTTTAGTAATCTAACCTAACCTCAAAATTTTAAATTGGTACCCTGCAATTTTTTTGGCCCTTTTAAGAGAGGATTTTTTTTCTGAATACAGTGATGTATTACATGATGTGAAAACTTCTTCAAAATTTTGAAAAACTGAGTTTATTCTTTTTACAGGCAGAAATCACTAGTGCTATGATCACAATAACTTTGTTTTTTGTTTATCACGTTATCTGTGAAATTATGTTTCGAAACAAAAAGCAGGTTTATCATCATACGTGCCTGTCAGTGTGAGTGTTATTACTTCAACTTATAACGGAAAATTTTGAAAATATGATGTATTTTGTGCGTATGTCAAGTGCTACAAGAACGTAGAACTTATACGTCAAACATACGGAACACACTGACACTACTGGAAGGCACGTATGATGATAAGAGTGCTTTTTGTTTCTAAACATAATTTTACAGATAACGTAATAAATAAAAAACAAAATTATTGTGATCATGGCACTAGTGATTTCTGCCTGTAAAAAGAATAAACTCAGTTTTTCAAAATTTTGAAGAAGTTTCCATATCATGTAATACATCACTGCATTCAGAAAAAAATCCTCTCTTAAAAGGGCCAAAAAAATTGCAGGGTACCAATTTAAAATTTTGAGGTTAGGTTAGATTACTAAAAATTAACACAAATAAAATTGGTTTTATCAAGTATCAATAAAAGTATTTAAATTACCATTCAAATTAGTTCAAATCGCATCTCAATATCTTAAGTAACAAAAAAGTTACGGCATATAAAAGAAATTAGGAGATTTTGTTTTTTTTAAATTTTAGACAAGTGGGCCATGACAAGTAAAATTTGAAGATGGATTCTTAATGAGCTCTCAAACCTGCACCTTTTTGTTAATTTAACCATCTCTCTATCTCTTCAAATACAAAAGTTACCCATGTTGTCCCTACGAAATCCGGGCACCCTGTATTTACCACCATTTTTAGGCCTATTAGGTCGGGCTACTCCGATCTGTTACACACCCCTTCCTTTCCCCCTGTCGTCCACCTGACCAAAGGAGGAAGCCCTCGGGGCCCTCGGGATCCGCCCCTCTCCAAGGGAACCCTCGGGAATCCGCCCCTCTCCAAGGGGGCTCACGGGGCTCCGCCCCTCTTCAAGGGGCCCTTGGGGTTCCGGGGGTTCTGCTTCTCTTCAAGGCGGCCATTGGAGCTCCGCCCCTCTCCAAAAGGGCCCTCGGAGCTCCGCCCTCTTCAAGAGGGCCATTGGGGCTCCGCCCCTATCCAAGGGGGCCCCCGGGGCTTTGTCCCTCTCCAAGGGGCTCTCGGGGCTCCGCCCCTTTCCAACAGGCCCTCGGGGATCGGCCTCTCTTCAAGGGGGCTCACGGGACTCCGCCCCTTTCCAAGGGACATTCGGGGCTCCGCCCCTCTCTAAGGCAGCCCTTGGGGCTTCACTCCTCTCCAAGGGGGCCCTCGAGGCTCCACCCCTCTCTAAGGGGCCCTCGGGGCTCCTCCCCGGTCGCAAAATCGAGGCGACGGCGAAATGCATGTAAACGCAAATGGGGGACATCGCGTCTGCAATTGTCGTGACGGACACACACGTTTGGATCGTTCTCCTTTATTTATATGATGGAGCCATCAGTACAATAAAAGAATGTTTTAATTAAAAAAAACATAGAGCAAATCTGTTGATTTTCTTTCCGTATTGAAGACGATAACAGTTTTTCTATGTTTAACACCATTTTTGATACTGAAGAATTCCTACGCATTGTGTTTTAAAAATACTAACTGCTTCTGAGGTCTATTTTATTAAAATATTGCGAATATTATTGAAATAAGTGGAAAAAATTTTTGGAAGTACTCTGAACAATAGATCTGAGAGAGTAAAGCTCTTCGTTGGTTTTTGCAGCAGAAACTACAATTGAAATTTGTATTGAGCATTGCAATGGTTTTAAAAGAGAAAAACAAGATTATTTTTTCTATTAACGTGTTATAAGTCATCAATCATGACTGCAATATTTCATTTTTGTGATAAAATCATCAAAAATCATCATTCATGACAACTCACCACCTCACATTTATATTATAATCGCCAAAACATAGGAAATAATTGATTTGAAGGCAATGGTAAAATCAATAGTTTGGAAAATCGGCTTGACAAGTAACTAACAAATTTCTGATATAAGAGCGTAATGAAATGATGAAGGTGAAATTAAAAGGAGGTATAGAAGTTGGTTATTGCTCTCGAAGTTTTGATTTGAACAAATTTTCATGGTACAAGTGTGGGTTAAATTTGAATTTTTATCCCTTTTATAAATTACAGAAGACAAATGCAGACGCCCCGGGTTTTGCAAATTCAAAAAACACTCATATACTGGAAGCTTCTTCGTATGTCAGTAAATTAAATTAAAGCACTCTCAACTAGGTATATGGTAGATTTTACAAAAAGTAGAAAAGCCAAATTCTAAGTAATAAATCAACATATAAATTGTAACATCACCAATCTGCTTTAGTTCAAAAAACTATTTATCACACGTAATTCGGATGCCAATAATCTAGCCGATGCACATAGCAATTACGTAAATGCATTGTCCAAACAATGTTCTTGCTTCGCTTGACTTGCTCGAAAATTATAACTAACACTACCGCTGCAACCAATAATTTAGTATGCAATCCCGTAGTTGTTATTCCATTGCAATCATTAAATCATCATGTTCCTACTTTGCATGGAAAAATCTCTATTCGGGGGCTAATTAGAATTAAATAGTCATAGCAGCTCAATGTGAGGAAGTCTGTTTCATTATGTACCACATAAGTTTTAAATAGTGACGTAACTATAAAATTGAGATCAATTTGTACCAATATACCAGGGACATCTAAATGCCTAAGAACTGTGATACGAATGTTTTAAAATTTTATTTCAATAATTTGACCGTTCCCTGCATTTACAATCTCAATTTTTACTTTTTTCGCCTAAAAGACGAAGGAAGTATTGTATTCGGGAAAAAATCACCTATCGAGTTTTTGTCAGATTTTCACGTTTCAAGGTCATTACATGACGAAAAACTGTCTGCCTCTTGCCGGCATAACTCAAAAACTATTTGTTGGAGGAAGACAATATTTTGTATGTGGATTATATGCCTTCCTGGCATGAAACCAAGAAAATTTCGGTAAAATATATACAGGGTGGGCACCTTAAAAAATTATATTCTTTCTATTTTTGCTTTAACTGAGGAATAGATAAAAATAATAATTTACACATTACTCCGGCTTTAGCCTTGATAAAAATGGAACCCGACAAATACAGGATAAATGCTGTAGAGACAAAAAGAGGCAACGAATAAGTGCGTTGCATTTAATGTAGCTGCATCGCACAGGTCCGGAGGGTTTCGGGTGGCAGCGTGCGACAATCGTCGAGCATCAAATAGCATTCGCAAACACTGAAGTTCGAATCCCACAACCGATATTGTTTTTTTGTTTGAAAATTGATATAATTTGCATTGCCAAGTGTTTCCTTTCATTGTTTTAGTATTATTAAAAAGGTTAAGATAGTTTTATCCCTAGTTTCCTTCGATTTTTAAATTTGTTTGGTGTCACAGCATCCACTCGCGAGGGAAGTTTTGAGTAAAGCCTTTTACAGTTGTTTGCTTGTATTTTTGAAAATGGATTTATTGCTTTATTCAGGTCTATAGTTTTTGTTGCGTCATATTCTATAGCGGGAAGGAATATTTCTTGAGCGGCGCGGTTGCTGAAAATGTTTTTTTTATTGTTTTCAATTTTGTATTTACTTGGTCGTTGCTTCGCTATCTTTGGCGTTTAATTTTAAAATTTAAAAACAGTACATGTCTGTGTTGCTTTGATCTCTTTGCGTTGGTAAGTGGGTAAAGTGTCAGTGTTTTTTTTTCAATTGTGCTAACTATTGAGTCCTCGTTTCCCATAATGCATTGCGTTTTGGCATGCCACTCTGATTCCGTGCATTGATTTTCAATTTTATCTAAACATTTAATGAAACATTTTTAAATTTACTACTAAACTATACAGTCTCTGGACACGAAATTTCTTAAAATTTCTTTGTGACGGCAAATTCAATATTCTATACCTTAATTAATTTGTCGATAAGGGTTACTTCTCAAGCGGTAACTTTCAGTAATAATACCACGATGATTCTGAATTATCAAAAATACGTTTGCTTTCTTAAGAAACTTCGAAACACCTGGAGTCTAAGGCCAGTGGTGTTTCTACCAAGCAACACGTTGAGTTTGCAAGTAAAAGTATTTGGAAATTCTTAAAGTCGTCGAATGGGTATTCAACGAGATTATACCATGAATATTAAAAAAAGAATTATACTAAAAATTTATTTATTGCGTACCTTAAAAAACCTTAAAAATTGGAAAGGCCGTGACATATTGACTGCTGACAGTTCAAACTTGAAAACACCAAACGCTGTCTTGCCGAAGGCGAGTGGTGTTTCTACAAAGCAACCTGTTGAGGTTGTAAGCAAAAGTATTTAATAATTCTTAAAGTCGTCGAGTGAGTATTCGATTAGATTATACTATGAATATCAATAAGAGAATTACACTAAAAATATGCGTATCATTAAAAACTTGTTGAAAATGGCATGACATTGACAGCTGCCAGCTCAATATTGAAAACACCAAAACAAAAACACCACGGTGTTTTCACTTATTAATGCGCTGCCTCCATAGGGATTTGGTACATTATGAATGGTATAGTCAAGGGTAATACCACAAGCAGTGGTTATATTTTTGACAAATATTTTGTCGTTTCCATGTAAATTATTGCGTTTAAATTTCACGATACAAAATCAAATCAAAAATGTCACGAGCCGAAGGCGAGTGACATTTAAATGTGATTTTGTTGAGTGAAATTTGCAATAATTTCTATGGAAATGGCAAAATATTTAAAAAAATATATATCTACTTCGAGTGGTATTTGGTACGACTATTTAACAATATTAATACATAACGATTAACTTTATTGAAAAATAATCCAACAATTAATATAATTATTCATTCTCAATTAAATTCAGCGGAATACTTCCAAAACACAGCATTTTAAATTTTTTAAAACAAACCACACAGTTTGTTGGGGTTTAGTGATACGTCCCCAACGATATCACTAAGGACAGAACATCGTTGCTAAGCGATACTTCGCAACAAGGCTATTTATTTTTTGAGTACGTACATTGTTTTGTGAATATTTTGCATGGTGCCCAATATTCAGTGATATACTGCTGTTATTGGTTGAAAAAAGCAAATGTCTGCAATGTGATTGGCTTATATGTTATAGTGTTGAATAGTCAAAACAACACCACTTCCAATTTTGCGCGAAAGTGAGGTCATGATTTTATTCGACACCATCCATAATCACATTCTTTTCATTAATTTTATTAATAATATCGTCAATGACCGAACCAAAGCTTTTCATGTGTATATTTGTGACCAAAGCTTTTTCTTTCGATTAGGGCCTTCTTACCTCTGCCCCCCCCCGCACTGCAGTGTCTTGCGGGTATATAGGTACGCCACTTATTTTAAATAACCAATCAAAAACAGCGTAGTTTGCATCGTATTTTGTCGACTTTCAAGGTAGAGATTATTATTGCAAATACTTCATATTTAAAATAATTAAAGTTTTTGTGCCATTTCCGTTTCTTGCAAAACGCATGTTCAGAACAATGAAGTTCGTATGTATGTATTATCGATAACCTCATTTTAGCTTGCGGTGTAGAGGCTGCTGCTTTATACGTTTGTATCTGGCGGTAGAATGCTCAACTTATCCCGGATTCGGGATACAAAGTTGGAGCGCACCTTTTGTCCTTGCGCAGCAACCATTGTGTGAGATGTGTGTCATGATATGTGTCGACCTTGTTACTCTATCTCTTAGGTCTGTGGTTCTGAGTAGAGCACAGTTAATTTGATGCCCAACTGTGAATGGTCTCACCGAGCCCGATTACAATCGCCAAAGCTGCGGAAAAATTCCGGCCCCCGCGGGATTCGAACTGAGGACTTGCTTAATGCAAGGCACGTGCTTACCCAACTGCACTATGCGGATGAAGTTCGTTTAAATGAAAATAACTTACTTTACTGATGAGGTATTAGTGGAAATTCAAAAGTAACTAACGAAATGTTGAAAAAATTATATTTTTTAGTAAATTTTCTTTTATTATTGCTATTGTACTTATATTTAAGTGTTTAGATATAGCTGTTTAATCCTGATTTGAAATATTCATAGTTTCATCTTATAACGGTGCAATTTGCTTTCATAACGCCTTCGTAAATCACCTTCTGATAGCTCTTCTTTGTAGATATAGCTACGCTGTTTTTTTGGAATTAGATCACAGTAAGTGCCTTTTTGTGGAATATGTTGCCTATTTGGTTAATTTAAACAAAAGTTGAAATGAGCCTAACTTTTTATTTGGAAACTATTAATTAGAACACAATGTACCGCCGATTCGTTTACCCGATAGGAGATTATCTATGATTGTAATCACGAAAATGTAAACTGAGTAAGTGCAAAATTCCACAAACTACTCGGCTTCTGTTTAGACAAGAAACGCATGACGTTTAACTGTGATTATACATATACACGATATACACGGTCGCTGACTATTGCTGGCAATTGTTGAAGATTATTTAATGCCTGAAATAAATCCAGTAAAACGCCTAAGAACATAGAAGTAGGGCGAAAAAGGACTCCATTCCTGAGATGTCATGTGTAGGGGTGGGCGATATTAAAATTTACATATCGATATTCTATATCAGAATTATATCGATATTTATCGATATATCGATATTTATCACTATATCTTAAAAATACCGATATATCGATGAATATCGATATTCGATAAATATCCATATTTGATATATCGATATGTCGATATCCGATATTTCCATATATCGATATATCGGTATGGAAATAATATCGATATTTATCGATATATCACCCAGCCCTACTGCTGAGTGCTGACTATGCAATATTATGTAGAATTCCCCGATGTGAAAAAAGTGTAGCATAAACAAAAAAACGCCCGAATAGGATTTATCGACGCAAGTTAAATCTGCAGACTTGCACAATATTTTTAAATTTAGGGACTTTACAAGAAGTCCTTATTTAGTTGCAAAATTCAATACCTGTTAAAATCGGAGTACGGACTTACGGAGTACGACTATAATTTATATTGTTATCAATGTTACTATATTGTATTGCATTATTTTAATAAAATAAATTGTACTTATTAAAATATGTGCTAAAAAATGTGAATAATTGCATTATATTTCTATCTTGCTAATTATATGTGTTACAAAAGTAAAGTATTAACAAATATTAGGTATTTATTTTACTGTAACATGAGATGTGTAGGCCTATGTATGTACAACTGTACACCACAATCAATGCGTAATTATAACTTTAGTTTCTGAATAGCCAAATTTAGTTTAAATGAATAGTGGCAACGCAAAAAATTAGGTTTGAAAATGATTATACAGCACTCGAATGTTTTAAAGATTACCTAATAGCTAACAGAAACGTCGTTTTTAGTGCACCCATATTCATATCAATATTTGAAAAGACAATTTATGAATGTAAAATGTTGTTCTGCGTGGTTACAATAGGTCAATATGTAAAATAACATAGTAGATCATTTTAGATCATAAAGTAGGTATTATTATTAGGATTATTAAAACAAATTCAATTTATGGCACTTCAAATTAAGCGAATGTTGTACATGCGCAGATACAAAGTATACGGGTATACATACAAAAAGTTATCGTAAACCAATCTGAACATTTACATGGTGACCAGTTTCTGACAAGAGTTGGATCAGACAAGTGGAAACTACTAATTTGACAGCTATTCCATAAATGTCGATATACAGTGTGTACATAAAGTAAGGAATAAATTCATTATCTAGAAAAGGGAAAGCTTTTCGAAAAAATCCTCAGACATGTCAACCTTTGTTTTAAGATGCGCATCTTTTGACGTTCTAGTCTCATTGGTGACATCATTACTGTTCCGGATATGACGTCATCGACATTTTTTTCAAATGGCAACCTTTATTTTTGACAGCGCCATTTGAAAGAGCATATTTTTCTGCACACAACACATCAAAAGTTTTGTCATGTTACATAAGGAAATTTTCGATAAAATTAATGTTATAGTGATTTAAAATTAATTAATTTTTTTCTATAGCACATGTTAAAGTGTGCTTTTATCAACTGAAAACAAAAGGTCAAGTTTTACTTTAACAGCAAGGGTAGATAAAGTAGCACTTTAACATCAAGGATAGATAAAGTAATTTAATTTTCTAACTTTTGTTTAAATTAAATATGACAGCTTCGTATTATCGTAGCAACCCAATCTAGCTATTGACATTTTGAAATGTGATTAACTGTCATTATTTTCTTTTGAAATTGTTAAAGTTCTTGCTATAGAAAAAAATATTGTATTATACACGACGATAAAGTTATTTCTATCCACTCTTGAATCAATAACGTCTCGACTGCGTCTCGACGTTAAACGATTCACTCGTGGATAAAATTTAACTTTATCGTCTTGTATAATAAATTACTATTATTCAGTTATTTGAACAAACTAATTAATTCAGGGGACTCTAAAACGTGAAGATCTGTTGAAAACTCAATTTGTAATTTTTGAGGTGAATCCAATACTTCCTTTATCGTAAAAGGAAGTAAAAAACATACGTTTTGTATTGACAGCCATGAAAAGTCATAGTGACAATTTGGAAAGTACCGAAAGATCAAATGTTATACGTTTGGCAGTACTGAAGTGTATTGTCAGTCTATGTCAAATTCGAGAGGTTAATAGGTTAAGTTTTGTTTGTTATTTGACACAGAATGACGCAAAACTTAACGTACAAATTTCGAATTTGACATAGTTTGACAGTGCTACCAACACTGCAGTAGTAAGTGACATGGTTTTATCCAACTAGTGAAATAAAGTAATTTCATTATTCCACTAGTGGATAAAGTGGTACTTTAGACGGTTCATAAGTGTGGATAAAACTTCAATTATAAGGTGATTGTGGATAAAATGTCTTTTTTGCTATAATAAAAAGAGTGGTTTTTTATGACTTAGAAAGAGACCTTTACAAAGCTATGAAGGACTTCAGTTTCAACACTTAAAATTAGTTTGTTCAATTAACTTAATAAAATAAATTAATTAAAATTAATTAAATCGTTATAACATTAATTTTCTCGAAAATTTCCTTATGTAACATGACAAAGATTTTGATGTGCTGTATGCAGAAAAATATGCTCTTTCAAATGGCGCTGTCAAAAATAGAGGTTGCCATTTGAAAAAAATGTCGATGACGTCATATCCGGAACAGTAATGATGTCACCAATGAGACTAGAACGTCAAAAGATGCGCATCTTAAAACAAAGGTTGACGTATCCGAGGATTTTTCCGAAAACCTTTTCCTTTTCTAGATAATGAATTTATTCCTTACTTTATGTACACACTGTATATGTATTTATCGATAATATGGAGATATCGATAATTATGGGGGTAGCGATAAATAACGATATTCGATATTTCGATATATCGATATTCGATAAATATCGATATATTGATATTTGATTAACACCGATTTTCGATATTTCGATATAACGATATTCGATAAATATCGAAATATCGACATATCGATATCCGATATTTCCATATATTGATATATCGATATGAAAATAATATCAATATTTATCGATATATCGATATATCGCCCAGCTCTAGTCATGTGACCAAAATGTCGGTCCCGCCAAAAGGTGGCTTCTACAATAGCGTCATATCTTGGATTAACGAGGTTATAGCAAATCACAGCACCGTTATATAAAACCTGAATCCGATTTATGCTGATTTTAGAATATAAATCCACTTCCAGAGCGTGCAATAAATTAACTCCAAAGAATGCTTCCTAAGACATCAGAAGCAAACTGAAAAATCAATTAGTATATAGGTTGTAGCTGGATTTATTCTTAATTTAGTAGTAAAAGGAAAGAGCAGCTAAATTTTTTTGTTGTTTTACAATTAACATAAATAACAACATATATATTTCAGCACCTGGTGCCTTCTTCAGTGTACAATTACAAACAGTTTAAAACCTATTTTAAACTGTTTGTAATTGTACACTGAAGAAGGCACCAGGTGCTGAAATATATATGTTGTTATTTATGTTAATTGTAAAACAACAAAAAAATTTAGCTGCTCTTTCCTTTTACTACTAAATTATGAAAAATCAATGTTCCATATTGAAACAGGAAATATACCCCCTTAATGTTATAAACTAGAATTTCAAACAATGAATATTAGTCGTAAATCAAACGTTGCAGAAACTATAATCAGTTCACTCCTTATCAGTTGGTCATAAAAAGTCTTTCAATTTAGCTATATAATTGTACTTTTTGATATGTAAACTGATATTCAGGGTTTTCCGATTGATTTTCACCATCTATCAGCTATGTTTCACTTTATATCAAATGCTTTTTCCTCTTGTCAACACTTGTCAATATTGACAAATGGGAATTCCATCTGACAAACAGTGAAACACAATTGATACATGGTGAAAAGCAATCGGAAAATCATGTAAGTAAGGTTACGTTGCTGAAACACTTTTAGGTTAAAATGCTTGATAGATACAATGTTCTCACATCTACACAGACCAAAATCTGCATTTTAATCATTATTAATGTAAATTTTAGCGTGAAATTTATTATTTTTGGCATTACAATTTAAAAAAGTTACTTGTTATAGAACTTCCTAATTAAAACGGGCAGCCAGCATAAATACCATATTTTTCCTACTAAATTATATAATTCATTTGGAAACGTTGTACTGCTCATTGCACTAACAGTAATATTTCAGTTTATGTGAGATTCTAGAACAACATAAAGTGCGTTTTTTTTGAAATTTTGAAGGTCAAAGAATTTAGGGTTTATGTTGACATTACTTGGATTACTTTAAAAAATATATGTTGGCAGAATTTGTTTTAGTAACTTTTTAGAACTAAAAATTGGTGGGAAATTTAAGATCAGGCATTAAGGGAGTTTGTTTTTAGGTAATTTTTCGTAAAGTTCTTCTTCTGGCATGTTAGGCTGCAGATCCAACAGTTCCTCTGCACACTTCAGAATTGCTTTTTTTTACATTTAATTTTAAAAGATCCCGTTTTTTACGCATATTCATTTTCAAAAAAGAAAAGCTGACAATTTAATTTTAAATGTCATAATGACACACGTCGTTTACAGAAAAACCTGACGAAAATTAATTTTCTAATAATTTAAAAAAAGCAGTTTTGCCAATTTTATCTTGACCTTGAAAATTTTTATAGGAAAAAAACCGTACTCTAGTAATCAATACCCTACAATGTGCAACCTAACAAGCCAAATATTATAGCCTACTAGTTTGCAAAAAATGAATGAATGGGATTATACATGTTGAAGAATTTAACAAAAATAAAGACTAAGCTTAGGCAACACAACGTGTGCAATAATTCTCAAAAATTCTTAGAAATAATAAAGTAATGCATGAAAATAGGGAAATATGTTAGGACCGCTACAACGTCGCTTACTACATTTTGATTTGACGAATTTTACTCAAAACATCTTAATATTTGAATCCTGTTACGATTCTACATTATTTCGAGCTTTTTAAGAGAGTATATGGCAATAATACTTTAAGTATCAGTAGAAACGCCATGCGTAAAGTTGGTTAACTAATTACAAATTACAAATGAATATACTCCTGGATAGAAACAAATTTGTAGTTGTCTTTTCTACACCAAAACAACATAGAAATGTTAAATATACATTACAGAGTTACAGCCATTTCAAATTTAAAGTATGACAGCATAACAACGACGGTAAAATCGAAGTAGCCTTGTGACACCCTACGGATTATGCTCAAACTGAAAGTTGATTACTTATTGAACTATGTATTTTTGTAGTTTGATTTTCCAGTAATTTTTAATTATTATATTTATACTATACATTCGTTGGGCGGGTGAATTTAATAACAATACAAAAGGGAGAGGGTAGCCGACTGGTAAAGCGATTATGTTTCTAGTCGGCAGGTAGTGGGTTCAAATTTCACACCCGGATATGGGTAATATCGCACGCTCTCCGGTCATCATACCAGCGTGGTCGTGACCCCTGTAGTAGGGTATTCTTTCTTAATTCAAGAGGTTAGGCTAGCCACTTACTCCGGCCGGGGCCGCAGATGTCATTAAAGCACACTTTCTGTGATTAATAACAGGCTCAGGCTACACTAAGAAGAAGAAGACCCGAAATATTTCAATTGTCGTATTCATTGCTGTGTATCAACTAATAACTGTAATTTTAAATATATTTAATGGCTAATAATTTTTTTCTACAATAAACCAGAATCGACTATTAATCCTCAAGAAAGTATCTCCAATCTTGATTTTGTGTGTGCGTATAATTTTTGTTTGGTCTGTAGATTTCGTAGAATTTTTAAAAATATTTTGGAAATATCGAGTTTTAGATGATTCAGAATCTAACTGCTAATAAGTAATAGTAATGATATAGATTTCAATAAATACCAAGAGAAAAAAGTCTAAAATTCTTGCACAATGGTAGGCAAGATCACTACAATTGTTCTTCTGTAAGAACGTGATTATGATAAGAATGATGAGCTTCAAAGTTTGTATATCTACAAAGAATGTTATTTTTCCTAAATTAGAACCTTGAGGAACATTCATAATAAATTAGCCTTTATTATACCGGAAATGAAGCATTTATTAGATTTTCCACCGCGTAGTATAAAACATAGTTTCTAGATCGAGAAGTCATGACATGTTCTGACATCTACAACTTTGCATTACAATGTTCATTTTACTATTTTATACACATAGATTGTATTACTCGAAAGTAACCCACTTTTCTGGTTTGAAGTCAAAACAATGAAAATGGCCATTAAATAATACTCTTTATGTTGTAGGCATATCCCTCAAATAGTTTTTTTTCGAATCCACAAGCCGGAATTTTACCATCGACAAATATTGCAGTAATGTTCAAGTCACGTTTTCTTTCACAATTGAAATAGAACGTTTGCTGAATATATTATCATTTTGTTAGTTTGGCATCAGTCTGACTGTATTAATTTATTTTTGAGATAAATCATTTATTGTAGAAGTCGAGATGTTTCAGTGCAATAATTTCTTATGAAATTTTTTGACTTAATAATTATGGAAATGTTAATACTAGGTAATGAAAACACTTACCGATATTAGCTGATAAGAGTGATTCATCATGGCGATGAGCAGATTGAGAAGAACTACGATGTTGATGACGGAGTATGTGCCGAACATTAGCATACCCCAGAACCTTGTGAATATCTTAATGCCACTCAGTTCGAAACTCTCCAAATCCACGAGCCCGAAAACGGCCCAAAACAGGGTTTGACTGGTTTCAAACAGACTGGAAGCAAATTAAAATACATAAATTAAAAGCACGGTCTAATATGCAAATCAGTTTAATATTTTAAAATTTAGAGGGCATAAAGTTTAAAATTCTGTTATTAATGGCCCGAATCGTCGACGCCGCTTTATAATGAGTAGAAGAAAACGCAGTCGTTTCGCTAAAAGGACATAAAACGTAATATTAGCTCAAGCAAGAAGTAATTTTGTTACATATTTGAAGTACATAAATTAAATATTTGCACAGTGACAGCCAATCAAAAACAAGGAGCTTATTTTGAGGCGTGCAACTGCAAAATTTGTATCGACTAATTCCACGAGTGGTTTGATCTATTGTTTATTCAACGGAACGTAATAGGCAGCGATGAACCTCGTTTATAATGCAGGAATTCTGAATCAATCAGGCAGTGTGTATCCCAGACTGTTGTTTGCTTTGGAACCCCACACTTTTAGTCCTACATTCTACAATTTTAATGTGTTTTGGTATCATTATGTATGTTTCAGGTTAAATTAGATTTAATTAATGCTAGCAAAATATAAGAACACTTTTTTTATTTGGTTTTAGAATTAGTGAAGTATATTATAGTTTATAGATGTTTCCAACTTGAAAATTAGAGGAGGTGGAACTGTACAGTAGATATCATTTAACACGTTGACCGCCGTATAAGTAAAAATTTTTCGAATATCTGGGGCCACAACGTTTTTGCTTATACATGTCAAAAATGTTATAAATAAGGTATAAAATGTCTTAAATTTAGTCTAGAGCCAGGCCAACACATAGGTTTTGTTTCCCAGGCCATACTCCTTAATCTCTCATAAGAATACGACTATAGTGCAGCGCAAATGTGAGCTGCGTGGCCTAGAGTGAAAGTAACATGCGAAACACATGTGAGTGGCGTGGCCCATATATTAAGGAGCCATGCGATACACTCGTGCTTCACATGGCGGTCAACGTGTTAAATGTTCAATCAATCTGCAAACGCAAGTTAGTGATATTGCAGGTTTGAAATAGCAGATTCGTCCGTAATTACAAAATCGAAAAATATTTAGGAAAATCGTACGACACTCGATAATGACCAATAGAAAAATTAGTTCACGAGCCGTATCCAAGACTACAAAAAAATTTCTTGGAAATTTTTTGTAGGTAGACATTACTTCTTTTTAGGGTTTGTGTCGTTACGATTTTCTTACCGAATCTGCATTCGAGCATTAATTCATATCCGGAAATTATTTTTCGTGCATTCAACAACGTCCTAATTAATACGACGTTGTTTAAACGCACTCAAAAAAATTTCCGGAAAGAATTAATGCTCTTATGAGATTATATGTGATAATATTTTATAACTTATATTTTTTATGGTATTCTGAATCGTAAACGCGCGTATACTGAGTTTTGTTTCTATGTGCCAAGAGCCAAGAGTCATCATCAATACCACGATAGATAACTCGTTATAATCCTAACGGTTTCTGCCCGCAAAGAAAAGTAGCAACATCACTTGAATTTAAGAATTTCTTATTAAAAATTTACGATTTAAAATACCATAAAATGTACAATGCTCAACTTTTACCAGATAATTATGTGCACACACGGATGTCGTGTATCAAATATCACAACGTTGCGAGGGTATACTTGACGGCCCGCTAGCTAAGCTCAGTGAAGACGGCGTGCGGTTCTTACAAGATGTTATCACCAAATATTATGAGCGCTAATAGGTCTTTACTTACAACAAGTATACTCAGATAAGTCAAGCACTTATAAACCTAAATAAATCGCAGCAAGCAATCGTACAATATCTGAAATACAAAAGTAGTAGTAACTAAATCAGTCAATTAATATAATAAACACTGCATTAAATCTATTTAGCAAATTACATAGAACAGCCAGTATAACAGTTTCGAAGTCCATTACTTAAGCGAGAGGTGCATCCTTAATATCGTTTTATACTAGGAATTAATCACATAATAATATGTAATTAAAGGCTAAACACAAAGGTATAAACTACAAGCAGTTCTACTCTAATTCACTCTACACTAACCCTCGAATGCTTGTAGGGCGAATAGCATTAAACCAATTGGAGACTCGTTGGTAAAGTAGATAACCACTATCTGTGAATATTGTGGACGGAAACTAAAGAACCGTTCACATAATTAACGAGCACAACTAAAGTAGCACTCATGCCACTACATTTATGTGACATAATACATTCGAACGCTAAATACGCTTTTCACACGTAACAAACGGTAATTTCAGGTAACTACCAGAATGATAGACCATGATGTCCGCTTACTTAAAAAAATTCCCACAGATTTAAAAATAGCTTGAAATATTTTTATCTCGGAAACTATTATATCAAGTACACCTTTTTATGTAAAATTAACGTATCGTCCTTAGTGTCAAGTAAAAGTAGGATAGCTAGCGCTTTTAGTTATATGAGATTTGAGAAAGTAGGCAATGCTTTAAACACAAAAATGGGTAACTAAACCACGAGGGCAGTTAATATAGCACTAGGAAATTACAAAGATCAGTAAACAAATGGAACAACATCATCAATAGAGCAGGAATGAAAATTAATACTAACAAGAGCAAAATGATGAGAATAAAAAAGCAAGATGCGGAAGAGGAAAAATAAATTCAACATGCGAGGGGAAGGTTCTAGAAATGGTGGACTACTACAAATACCTGGGAGTTATAATAAGTTACGACGAAACAATATATCAAGCATTTTGATTAACAGGAAAGAACTGAGTATGGAAACCAAACAACATTTATATAAATAAATGTATATCCACTTTAACATATAGAGCAGAAAGCTGGCGAATGAAAGAGAAACAACGAAGTAAAATTACGGCAGCAGAAGTCAAATAGCCCAGATGGGAAATCAAACGAAAACAAAATTAAAAATGTGGCAACTGGGGAAGAGCTAGAACTGGAACCTCTAGTAGAAACTCTACAAATAAAACAGCTGAAATGGTACCGGCATGTTATTCAAATGGCTGAAGAAAGAATACTAAGAAAAATAATAGAAGCACGAGGAGAAGAACTAGGAGGAAGACCTAAATTAACATCAAGAATATGGCGAAAAGGAAGGGGAAAAGTATAACAGAATTAAAAAGATTGGCGCGAAATAGAAAAGAATTCCAGAAGTGCACAGGAGACCCGACGCTTTAGGGTATAAGGGATAGTGAAAAAAGAAGAAAAATAGCTAAAAGATAGCTACCTGATTCCCGCGCACGCCGGTTTACAGGGGACAATATATTATTTACATTGAAGTTAGTACTAAAAAAAGATCTCAAAGAAGCAGAGAGACAAACATAGTTATAATAGTCTTACAAAAAGACTACAAGTGTACCTACATTTACATGAAGAGAAAGGCGCAAGAACTTAACATAGAACCCACTCTTATATGACCAGTGGTGAATTCAGACTGATTACTCCGGGGGGGGGGGGGATGAACCGTCGGGGGGGGGGTATTTTTACTTATTCCCAAGCAATCCACCCATTGTGTATTGTTTGAGGCTTTCGCGGTTACTCGAATTATTCTCCTTAGCATAGAATTTCGGCTTAGACCGCGTAGTATTTGTATATGAACACCCAGCATTTTCTGGCTTAATGTGCCTTGCACCTTGTGAAGTCGAGCAAAAACCCGCGCGATGGCCATGCTCTTTGGTGGCTCGTGTTGTTTGAGTATCTTGAGAACGAGGATACTTAGGCAGATTTGGCCGTTTTGCTGTTTGTGCATCCATATTAACTAACGTTTCGCAAGACCTTGCAGCTTGCATCATCAGAGTGAAAGTCGCACTAAGAACCGAAGGTCGGTGTGGAGCTATTTATAGTCCTCTGTGCCAGGCGCGCGGAGTGGCGTAACGCTGGCGCTGGTTGGTCGTCCGAGTGCAACGTAATCCGTGGGGCGTGGCCGTATGACGCAGAGTGGTTGTAACGCTTTAGATCGTGTATCACAGGGGTCCACGTTTTACTAAGCTTAAAGCCATCTTCCCTGTTGATATTATTTGGATGTTTTTCTATTTCTATGGCTTCACGTATCACTCGCGGGAAGTAATGAGGTATTCTGGCAAGTACTCTGGCATGCTCAAATTCTAAAGTGTGCCCATTTGTAAACGTATGCTCAGCTACGGCTGATTTAGTGATGCGTTTGTGTTTGCAATCGCCTTTATGTTCTTGGAGTCTTAGATCAACGGAACGACCAGTCTGTCCAATGTAACTCGAGCCGCAAGAACAAGGAATACGATATACGCCAGCGGTTTTTAAACTTGGAATCTTGTCTTTTACCGATCTGAAGCCGTTACCCAAAGTTTCCTTGCTCGTGAACACAGTTTTGACGTTACATCGTTGCAGGACACGTCCTATCTTATCAGTTGAGCCTTTAACGTAAGGTAGAAATGCTAAGCCTTCCAGAGGTGGAGATTCTTCTTTAGCCTTTTTTTGTTATAGTCTTGTCTAGTGCTTTTCGTATGGCGGTAGTTGTGTATCCGTTCCTTTGTAAAGAGTCAAACAGATGTAGCTTTTCTCTCTCTAGATTTTCCTCGTCTGAGATACGAACGGCTCTTGTCGCCAGAGTCTGGAGAACTGTTGCTTTTTGCATTGGATGATGGTGTGAGTCAGCATTTAGATATCTGTCCGTGTGTGTTTTCTTTCTATAGACTGCATGTCCTAAACTGCCATCTGATTTACGTTTCACCAGGACGTCTAGAAACGGAATACTGCAATTTTCCTCTACTTCCATTGTGAATTGTATGTTGGGATGTACAGAATTCAGGTGTTTTAGAAACAGATTCAATGTCTGGCGTCCATGTGACCAGATGACAAAGGTATCATCTACATATCTCAACCAGCAAGTCGGTTTTAGCTGCGCTTGTTCGAGAGCCTTGGTTTCAAAAGCTTCCATGTAGATATTAGCGATAACAGGTGATAGCGGTGAACCCATGGCCGCTCCTTCGACTTGTTCGTATATTTTATTGTTCCAACTGAAGTAAGTGTTTTTCAAGCAAATTTCAACAAGTTCAACTTGGTCTGTAGGCAAGAGATCTTTGAGCATTACTAGCACCTCATCAACCGGCACTTTCGTGAAGAGTGATACTACGTCGAAACTGACTAAGAGATCATCTTTGTTTAACTTTATGTTCTTTAGTTTCTGGACAAACTCTGCTGAATCCTTGACAAAGGAGTCTGTTTTACCAGTTAGAGGCTGTAGTATACTGGTTAAATGTCTTGCTAAAGCATGTGTAGGAGAATTGATCGCGCTGACAATTGGTCTCAACGGCACGCCCTCCTTATGTATCTTAGGTAGGCCATACATGCGTGGAGTTATTGCATTTCTAGGAATCAATCGGTGCTTTAAAGTGGGATCGATACTATCGGAGCATTTTATGGCAGAGGTTATCTTTGTTTTGAGAGAGGTAGTGGGATTGCGGTGTAGACTTTTGTAAGTTGTATCAGATAGTAAGACTTCCATCTTCGCATTATAATCTTCAGTGTTCATTACCACAGTAGCATTTCCTTTGTCAGCTTTGAGAACGACAATGTCTTTGTTCTTCTTTAATGCTGTAGCTGCCTCTCTCTCTGCTTTACTGATGTTGGAGCGGGGCGGTTTCGCTCTTCTTAAAATACAAGACACATCCTGTCGGATGATTTCTGCATCTTTTCTGGGAAGTTTTTGGATTGCTGCTTCCACTCCACATATTATCTCCTCCACAGGTATTTGCTTAGGGGCTACGGCGAAGTTAAAACCTTTCTTTAGTAAGGATGTGGTCTGTTTATCCAGTTGTATGTTGCTAAGGTTTACGATTACTTTGTCCGTAGCCAATTGTTTCGAAGACTGCTTAGGCGCTAGCTTATCATATTTGGCAGATTGCTTAGCTGTTGCTTGTTCCAGTGTATTGTGTGCTTGTCTTGTAGTGATAGCGTCGATTTTCTCCCACAATGTTGGCTCCAGCGTGTTCGCCAGTTTTATGTGTAAGGTGTACAGCCTTGACCCTGTGCTATCTAATTCCTGTCTAACTCTTTGTATTTCGGATCTTAATAAGCCCAGACTGGCATTGTTGAGAATTCTGTTGTTATGATGATTTCTTAGATGGTGTTTAATGTGGACACAGTTAGGTAAGACCTTGCTGTCACGGCAACGTTGCGATGTAACGTCAAAACTGTGTTCACGAGCAAGGAAACTTTGGGTAACGGCTTCAGATCGGTAAAAGACAAGATTCCAAGTTTAAAAACCGCTGGCGTATATCGTATTCCTTGTTCTTGCGGCTCGAGTTACATTGGACAGACTGGTCGTTCCGTTGATCTAAGACTCCAAGAACATAAAGGCGATTGCAAACACAAACGCATCACTAAATCAGCCGTAGCTGAGCATACGTTTACAAATGGGCACACTTTAGAATTTGAGCATGCCAGAGTACTTGCCAGAATACCTCATTACTTCCCGCGAGTGATACGTGAAGCCATAGAAATAGAAAAACATCCAAATAATATCAACAGGGAAGATGGCTTTAAGCTTAGTAAAACGTGGACCCCTGTGATACACGATCTAAAGCGTTACAACCACTCTGCGTCATACGGCCACGCCCCACGGATTACGTTGCACTCGGACGACCAACCAGCGCCAGCGTTACGCCACTCCGCGCGCCTGGCACAGAGGACTATAAATAGCTCCACACCGACCTTCGGTTCTTAGTGCGACTTTCACTCTGATGATGCAAGCTGCAAGGTCTTGCGAAACGTTAGTTAATATGGATGCACAAACAGCAAAACGGCCAAATCTGCCTAAGTATCCTCGTTCTCAAGATACTCAAACAACACGAGCCACCAAAGAGCATGGCCATCGCGCGGGTTTTTGCTCGACTTCACAAGGTGCAAGGCACATTAAGCCAGAAAATGCTGGGTGTTCATATACAAATACTACGCGGTCTAAGCCGAAATTCTATGCTAAGGAGAATAATTCGAGTAACCGCGAAAGCCTCAAACAATACATAACACGCCTCTACGGCGAGGAAGTTCACAATCAAACCAGAACATTAGACCAACTAAGGCAAAAGAAGGCGAAATTATTAGCGAACCTAGCCTTTCTAAAACGTTGCCGTGACAGCAAGGTCTTACCTAACTGTGTCCACATTAAACACCATCTAAGAAATCATCATAACAACAGAATTCTCAACAATGCCAGTCTGGGCTTATTAAGATCCGAAATACAAAGAGTTAGACAGGAATTAGATAGCACAGGGTCAAGGCTGTACACCTTACACATAAAACTGGCGAACACGCTGGAGCCAACATTGTGGGAGAAAATCGACGCTATCACTACAAGACAAGCACACAATACACTGGAACAAGCAACAGCTAAGCAATCTGCCAAATATGATAAGCAAGCGCCTAAGCAGTCTTCGAAACAATTGGCTACGGACAAAGTAATCGTAAACCTTAGCAACATACAACTGGATAAACAGACCACATCCTTACTAAAGAAAGGTTTTAACTTCGCCGTAGCCCCTAAGCAAATACCTGTGGAGGAGATAATATGTGGAGTGGAAGCAGCAATCCAAAAACTTCCAGAAAAGATGCAGAAATCATCCGACAGGATGTGTCTTGTATTTTAAGAAGAGCGAAACCGCCCCGCTCCAACATCAGTAAAGCAGAGAGAGAGGCAGCTACAGCATTAAAGAAGAACAAAGACATTGTCGTTCTCAAAGCTGACAAAGGAAATGCTACTGTGGTAATGAACACTGAAGATTATAATGCGAAGATGGAAGTCTTACTATCTGATACAACTTACAAAAGTCTACACCGCAATCCCACTACCTCTCTCAAAACAAAGATAACCTCTGCCATAAAATGCTCCGATAGTATCGATCCCACTTTAAAGCACCGATTGATTCCTAGAAATGCAATAACTCCACGCATGTATGGCCTACCTAAGATACATAAGGAGGGCGTGCCGTTGAGACCAATTGTCAGCGCGATCAATTCTCCTACACATGCTTTAGCAAGACATTTAACCAGTATACTACAGCCTCTAACTGGTAAAACAGACTCCTTTGTCAAGGATTCAGCAGAGTTTGTCCAGAAACTAAAGAACATAAAGTTAAACAAAGATGATCTCTTAGTCAGTTTCGACGTAGTATTACTCTTCACGAAAGTGCCGGTTGATGAGGTGCTAGTAATGCTCAAAGATCTCTTGCCTACAGACCAAGTTGAACTTGTTGAAATTTGCTTGAAAAACACTTACTTCAGTTGGAACAATAAAATATACGAACAAGTCGAAGGAGCGGCCATGGGTTCACCGCTATCACCTGTTATCGCTAATATCTACATGGAAGCTTTTGAAACCAAGGCTCTCGAACAAGCGCAGCTAAAACCGACTTGCTGGTTGAGATATGTAGATGATACCTTTGTCATCTGGTCACATGGACGCCAGACATTGAATCTGTTTCTAAAACACCTGAATTCTGTACATCCCAACATACAATTCACAATGGAAGTAGAGGAAAATTGCAGTATTCCGTTTCTAGACGTCCTGGTGAAACGTAAATCAGATGGCAGTTTAGGACATGCAGTCTATAGAAAGAAAACACACACGGACAGATATCTAAATGCTGACTCACACCATCATCCAATGCAAAAAGCAACAGTTCTCCAGACTCTGGCGACAAGAGCCGTTCGTATCTCAGACGAGGAAAATCTAGAGAGAGAAAAGCTACATCTGTTTGACTCTTTACAAAGGAACGGATACACAACTACCGCCATACGAAAAGCACTAGACAAGACTATAACAAAAAAGGCTAAAGAAGAATCTCCACCTCTGGAAGGCTTAGCATTTCTACCTTACGTTAAAGGCTCAACTGATAAGATAGGACGTGTCCTGCAACGATGTAACGTCAAAACTGTGTTCACGAGCAAGGAAACTTTGGGTAACGGCTTCAGATCGGTAAAAGACAAGATTCCAAGTTTAAAAACCGCTGGCGTATATCGTATTCCTTGTTCTTGCGGCTCGAGTTACATTGGACAGACTGGTAGTTCCGTTGATCTAAGACTCCAAGAACATAAAGGCGATTGCAAACACAAACGCATCACTAAATCAGCCGTAGCTGAGCATACGTTTACAAATGGGCACACTTTAGAATTTGAGCATGCCAGAGTACTTGCCAGAATACCTCATTACTTCCCGCGAGTGATACGTGAAGCCATAGAAATAGAAAAACATCCAAATAATATCAACAGGGAAGATGGCTTTAAGCTTAGTAAAACGTGGACCCCTGTGATACACGATCTAAAGCGTTACAACCACTCTGCGTCATACGGCCACGCCCCACGGATTACGTTGCACTCGGACGACCAACCAGCGCCAGCGTTACGCCACTCCGCGCGCCTGGCACAGAGGACTATAAATAGCTCCACACCGACCTTCGGTTCTTAGTGCGACTTTCACTCTGATGATGCAAGCTGCAAGGTCTTGCGAAACGTTAGTTAATATGGATGCACAAACAGCAAAACGGCCAAATCTGCCTAAGTATCCTCGTTCTCAAGATACTCAAACAACACGAGCCACCAAAGAGCATGGCCATCGCGCGGGTTTTTGCTCGACTTCACAAGGTGCAAGGCACATTAAGCCAGAAAATGCTGGGTGTTCATATACAAATACTACGCGGTCTAAGCCGAAATTCTATGCTAAGGAGAATAATCCACCCATTCTTTTATAGATAAAAAGAAACATGAAAATAGAGTGGTAATGCTTCCGGGGGGGAATTTTGTACTGCCCGGGGGGAATTTCCTCCAGGTCACCCCCCTGGATTCAGCACTGTATATAAGCCATCATGTTCGCTGTACATAGAAAATTTTGCAAAAATAATAAACTAGAAATATTTTACTTTTACTTATCAAACGAATTTAACTGCTCAAAATGTTTATGTCAGAGATGTCCCACGTCTCTAACATTATTTAAAGCGTACCTTGCTTTGACGTTACGCTAAAGGGTAGATACGGAAGTGTAGTGGTATGGTATAGGAGATCATAAGAAGATGACTGATGAATATTTATCATCTACAGTGGAAATAAACGTCGTATTTGGTAGTAGAAAGATATAGCCGAAATATAGAGACTGAACAAGAAGTAGTGCGTAACTATCATCATCATCATTATCATCATCACACTTGTAACCTCAAAACGAGGCCTCGTGACACCTTTTTGTTACGCTGGTCATTGTGAGTAACTACAGACTATAGATAGTCCCCAATGTACAACGGAGAAAGAGAATGCAGTTATTAAACTCTATTTTATGGAATGACATTACCACATTGTTTTCAAAAATAGAACAGAAAGTGTAAAAACGAATATCTCTAAAGTGTGTGATGAACAAAATACACCAACAAAAAATATATGCCATGGAAATGGACTTCTGAAAGAGAAGCTGTTGTGTGTCCAAAATTGAAAGAACAAGGAACGAATTGACATAAATTACACGATTATAGAACCGCAGCTAAAACAAAACTGTTATGGTACGGCAATTTATGCAGAATGAGAACCACGCAATAACCCCAACGGTCGTACCAATGGACTCCTTGGCAAAAAAGAGAAAGGCTACGAAATATTTGGAAAGACCTCGGGAAAGCGCTTCACTTGCTCTGCTAAATTCAGATGCCTGACTTACTTGCTTATCGCTGTATTATGAAGAACAGGGAGGCGACACGACCTATGGTAGGCGAACTGCGTCCGAGCAGTGCCGATGAAAACGTAAAACACGCGGGATGACGTCTAGGAACAACACATGTTTAAAGATAACACTAGTTTTTGAGCCTACCACATAGGTGGTCTTATTCTAATTAAAATAGTTTTTGCAATTTTTACATTGAATTATAAATAAAATAGTTAGAAGGAGAAAATGTAACGTCTTTAATAAAGAAAGCACGAACAAAGGGTTTTTGCTAGTAATACTGACACAGTAAAATGAAACATTCAAAAGGGCGAATTATATTCGCAAATACAACAAATTGCAGTCGGTAAGATTCGAACCTGCGCCCTCACAGAGGGATCTGGTTCCTAGTCCGACGCTTTACTCGCTGAACCACGAATGTTGCGTAACGTTCATGCTTATCATTGTATTATGAAGGATACAGTTACGAAATAAGGAAGTTGTACCGATTGCGTACGAAGTCTGTGACGATGAGAAAATGACACATGCAGGGACGCAGCACTCACCAAGCATATTAGAGTTTCCACGACGTTTTCAACACAATAAAAGGTCTGCCACAGGGATGCTGTCTCTCTTTTCCATAATTTCAAAATATATTTGGACAATGGGCAAAGAAATGTAAGAATGTCAGTCTATTTTCGCCCTATATCAAATAGCAAAAATTTGTGAAGATTGAAATGACTCAAGTTACATTGTGAAGATAGTAAAGTATGAAGAACAGAATTAATCATAAAAATAGAAACTACAATAACAATAAATTACAAGTACACCGAGTGATGAAATGCAAATATTTAAGAGTAATTTTAAATAAATGGAGTATGCAAGAGTGACGAAGAAGGGGCAATGTAATAAGGGCTCTAAATTTGCTAGTCGGTGAAAAATATCAGAAAACCAACAAAGAGATCGTTATAAAAGTAGTGTATAAAAAGTAACTATCTATGGAAATGGGATGTAAGTAAAAAATGTCTTCCATTCTAGTTACCGAAATGGATTGTTTAAGGAAAAGCGAGGGAAGAAACCAGACCGTAAGGAGAAGCACGAGTTGGAGTACTGCAAGGAGCTCTAACTTGGAGATTCTCCAACGCTTCAAAAACTTCCTATAATAATTACTGTCGTATGTACCTCGGTTCGTCTGCAAGGAAATAATATTCAAAGTGACGTTCGGCTGTGTTATGTGTGCGAAGTTCAAGTTTGGAAGTACATCCAGATTCTCTCCCTATCCCTCTTGATCTCCCTAATCTTAGAACAGATTAAGTTCTATCCATTATTATTGTTACTAGAATTATATTAAGTGAAACGTGACGCTACGATTTTAACGTAAATGAATAACCTCCGTTAATGTAAATAGTATATTGGTTTTGGACAGACTAGTAATGAGTATTTTGAGTAAAATAATAAAAAAGATAGGAGCTATAGGAGCTACTCTTCAAAATTACACAATGTGTACATAATTTCGAGCTGTTAGTATAGTATCGTTGAACTATCATCGTCAGTTCAGATAACTTCTGTTCGAGTTTCGGATTATATACTTAATTTAAAGAAAACATATTTTGCTACAATGTGCGTACCATATTAATTTAAATTAATGTGGACCTTTAGAATGTTTTTGAACTACAATGAATCAATTTAATTTGAAAAATATTAGAGCCAAATAAAAACCAACCAGCTAGAATAGAATTCACGTCGGCAAACTTTTCTACATGATACATGATACATTGTATAAACTATTCGTAATTATATTTTGATAGAGCTTCACGACTTGTCGGCAAACTCTGCAAAAGTTGTGTTAACGTCACTATGCATCTAAAAAGTTTTCCTAGCTGTGACCGTACTTCGCTTGCAGCGTTTTATGCCATGCAAATTTTAAAACTACCCAACCCTTTGTCTCTCTAATTTGGGGTTAAAATCAAGGTCGGTCGGTCCTTCTGTGGCCAACCATTTCAGATACTTATCGTGTCAAGTGAATGCTAATTATGACTACGGTTTAATTTATAACGATTAATTGGTCAAAATTAACAAATTTACTTGCTTATCTGCTTCTTGGCTTGAGAAAATTTTAATTGAGAAATTATTATTTCACTTGAGAGGCGAAGTTTTACATTTTTTTGCAAATTTAATAGCAAATTGGAGCAGTATAGCAACCTCATTTTTATTTAATTCAAAACGATGTAAACTATGTGTGTATAGAAGGGTACAAAAGCCAATTCTATATTAATGAGTATTAATGAGAATTGCGAGTGACGAAAAAAGATGAAAGTTTTAAAAAACAAGTACAGTCGATAAATAGTAATTTATTATACAAGACGATAAAGTTAAATTTTATCCACGAGTGAATCGTTTAACGTCGAGACAAAGTCGAGACGTTAATGATTCAAGAGTGGATAGAAATAACTTTATCGTCGTGTATAATACAATATTTTTTTCTATAGCAAGAACTTTAACAATTTCAAAAGAAAATAATGACAGTCAATCACATTTCAAAATGTCAGTAGCTAGATTGGGTTGCCACGATAATACGAAGCTGTCATATTTAATTTAAACAAAAGTTAGAAAATTAAATTACTTTATCTATCCTTGATGTTAAAGTGCTACTTTATCTACCCTTGCTGTTAAAGTAAAATTTGACCTTTTGTTTTGAGTTGATAAAAGCACACTTTAACATGTGCTATAGAAAAAATAATATTATGCAATATTTAGATGTCAAAGAAGCAACAGCTCTGTTGGGAAGTTATGAAACCTATAGAAATTCAAATTTGCGAATATTTGCAAATAATGTTTTTCTACTGGCTAATACAAGACCTATGAAAGTAGATCTTGGTAGTACCATCTTCTGTTACTCAATAAAATACACAAATCAGTAGAGTTAATGATTTAGATATCTAGTTCTTATCTACAATTTGTTATAAGTATAATACCATTATTATAAGTACAGAATATATATTATATAATGTTGATATTGCTAAGGAAATTATGGAAAAAAAACTCATTTAGGGCAGGAATTGGAAAGAAATATAAAAACGTTTGTATATTTTTGGGAAAATATTTCAAGATCAAGATGTAGTTTAGTTCTCTCTAACTTATGGTAGTTCATTTGCTTCAATGGGCATGTATCGAAAACTTCAATTTGATCATGGCATGCTGCGAATGAGATTTTTTTGAAACACGTGATAGAAATGATAAGCACAATAATTTAGTTCTTAAATGAGGATTACTAAGAAATGCAAACAACTAGAAACCTTAGCTGCACAGTAAACCACATAATTAAAAGATAAATAGTAGATGAAAGATAATTAAGTTAAGAAATAAAAAAATTATGTCAAATGGGAACTAAGTAGCCCTCTTAAATTACCAAATAAAAAAATAAGATAGTTCTACTACTAGATTAGTAAACGTAGCCAATTTTCTACTTCTACTAGTATTCTGGTATTATGAGCAAGTTTCTTAAACAGAATCAAACACCAGAAGACTGAGTGAATGTGGTAATATCTTTATAAAGAGCGTTCTTTTAAATTTGAAGTCAAAGTCAGTTCTGAAGAGTTCATTGTGAACATACCACATCAGCTGTTTCAACCAAACGTCACTTTGCGTTTGTTGTCATTTAGTAAATTGTGTATTTCGTCAGTGAAATATCTACGTAAGTACAGTACAGTTTGTTTTAATAATTTTAACTAAAACAGAATCTTTTGTTACAGAATATAAGCTTTTCTAGACAGACAAACGTATTCTGTAATCTTTACCTTGGTGTTTGGTAATGTAAAGCCTTTAATTAAAATGGTTTTGCTACAAGAACATACAATTTTTATGATCGAACCCTCTTTTCGTAACGACCGTTGAGTTGATGAAATGTGGCAGTACTCAATGCATGATTGTTTTGAAGAGCTTCGGCAGGAATTTCCAAACCGTGCGTTGCACTATAACACTTTTTGTTGTTCTTTGAATCACTGCGTTAAAGTTTTTCGTGGGACTAGATCCGTTTCACGCAAAGAAGACAGCGGTCATCCTCCGAGAAGAACGGCAGAAGTAATTGAAAATGTAAGACAGATGCCCCTCGAACCTCTGTACGCCATTTGTGGCAACACGCTCAGTTGGCAGTTAGCACCTGCCACAAAATATTAAAGAAAGACTTCCACGTCTATCTTTACTGTTTGCAGTCTGTACAACAATTACACGAAGCTGATTATCCTCAGCTTGTCGAATTTTGTCACTGGTTCCCAAATAACCTCAATGACGACTTATTGGGGAACACTTTTTTCACGGACTAGACCTGGTTTTATTTAAATGGATACATTAATTCTTGGTGGTTTTCGGAGAAGCCTAATTTTATGGTAGAAACACCTCAGCATCCTCAAAAAATTGGAGTGTGGGCGGCTATTTCAAGGGGTAGAATAATTGGGCCATACTTTTTTGAAGGTAAAAGTAAGATCAAAGTTTATTTGTTGAAAAATCAACTAAGATTTTTCTCAGGCACTTTGACTGCAGAAAGATATCGAGAAGAGCTTTTACGACTTTTTTTCGAAGAGCTTCATGACGATGAACTCAGGTTTGGTTTTTTCCAACAAGACCACTGCGCATATAATACATGATACCTTAATTATGATACGAAAATGTTTCGACAGGCGGATTATTATTCGAAAGACACAAATACCTTATACTGCCAGATCTCGGAACCTCACGCCATGCGATTTCTTTCTGTGGCTGTATTTAAAGAACTCTATTTTCCAGCAACAAATACATGACTTAAATAAACTTCGGCACAGAATATTATATTGCAGAAAATTAATGAAATTAATAACAATGCGAACATGTTAATAAATGGGTGAAGGCGGTGAACATTGTGGTCATTTATTATGATTTCTTTTTTTATTGCAATAAATTATAGTGAAGTTATTACTATTTGAAGGAAATGTAGTGTTTTAAAGTTAGTATTAAACGTTTGCATTTAAATGCTTTCATGTTGTTACATCTGTTTATAAAAGTAGGGTTAGGTACGTTTTGTGAAATGTTCACAATGAACTTTTCAGCACCGACTGCGAAGTCAATATTAAATGAATACACGGTATAAAAAAATACCTTAAGTAAACTAAAGAATTATAAACCAATACATTTATCAGTTTATGTGTGGATACTATTAATAGTGATAACAAGATAATAACAAAACAGGGAAGGTATATTCGAGTGCTAGTTCTGTATGCGTTTCCACTCAGACTTTTCACATAAAAGCTCGATGTCGTACGTTTGGATTTCCTACCACCATACAAATAATTTTGATGATCTTGATTTTTGACCCATATGAGACGATGTTATTCTTGCTAATACCAGTTAGGATAGCCGCTTAGACAGACTATTTCCTGAAGATTTATGATGACTCATGACACCTTGTGTAATACAAATCAGATGTCTGCTTATTAATAAGGGAAAAAGCAAACAGTTAAGGTATAAGAGAAACATGTGCTAAATATACCATTTCAATAGCTGTAGGGTTGTCGATTAGAAAAAAATCATTCGGATCTGTAGGGGCTTGGACTATCGAAAATGTACACCTTACACTCGTAAGTATATATTTAATGACATGTTTAGCGAAACGCAACTATGATGATGAATGTATTGCAGAACAAATTTCATTAAATGGAGAAATCCGCCAAGGATTAGCAGGCAATGAACAATATACCTTTTCAAAATTTATTGAAGAGAGAGATAGGGACAGAGAGAGAGAAGATACTGTTGTCATCGAAGTAAAAGGTGATATTATTTAGTCACGGCTTTAATTACGAGGTGAGAATATTGCTCTATGTTTATTACAACAAAGTTATTCATCACAAATTCGTTGAAACCCCTCACCACACAAATATTTAATAACTGCTAAATAGGTATTTCGACAGCCATGCTGTCATCATCGGTAGCTAGGAAAAACTTGGAAGTGATTTGTGATTTGGTCACGAGTACATCGTTGCCTTTTTGCTGTGTAAGTTTTTCGTAGCTACCGATGATGACAGCATGGCTGTGGAAATACGCATTTAGCAGTTGTTAAATGTTTGTGTGGTGAGGGGTTTCAACGAATTTGTGATATTTTCAAACCACAGGCTCCACCAGTGTTTTATAATTATCCATATAAACAAATGTTGAATGGAAAACACGAAAGCATCACTCATCACACTTGAGCATGGTATACATTAAAGTGTTAAACAAAACTCTTTGACTAATATAGTCTCCAACTGGTCTACTATACAGTGTGTCCAAGATAAGAAGGGCCAGTATGAGGATCTCGTTAATAATAAGAGATACAAATTTGGATATTGGAAAAAAGTTGTTCAATTAAAGGACTAACAAAATGACGCCTAGAAATCCTTGATATGATTTTTCGTTATTGAATTATCTTTAAAAAACCGAATTTTTGGATTTTTAATTCTATTTTTGTTTGGCATCCATATTAAAGTTAGAGCGAAGTTGACAAAACTTCTTTATAGCCACGTTTAATGGACTTATACCATCATCATGATTTGTTTTAAATTCGGTCCTGTTTTTTTTATGTAAAATTTTAGAAGCCATTTTATTTTGAATGTTGTGATGATAAAATGCTCACAAATAAATTCACGTACTTGGCAAATCTCCTCCAAATTGTGCAGGCATTCGAGTCCGTCACCGCGTCTGACACTGTGCAGTTGGTCAACTTGGTCTGGTTGGGCTGCTTCTGATCCAGGATTAATTCTGCACAAACCCTCTTGTTGACCTCGGAAGGACATTTTAGGCGTTCGGCGTCCGCGTAATACCATAACAGTTGATTTAAACCTGAAACATAACATTAGAAATGTAACAGTTTATCATACGGTACAATTTTACAAGAAAGTCTTACCACAAGAAAATGCGAATAGTACTAATACGTATAAAAAGAAGAATTTCATGATATCCATCACCATTCTTGACAAGGAAACCTGAAGTGGTCCCAGATGTGGGTTTACGGAAAATATGTACACCAGCTTTAAGGAACTGCAAAAGACATGGATGTTAGTGAGTAGTCTAAAGTGCAACATATTGGAATTTTAACATTAGTATAACATTTGTATCTTATCGAAATAATTTATTGTGAGAAAGAAATTTTCAGTTACTTGTTAGAAATGATAATTACTGAAAAGAAATGTATGTACATGTACATGTACATATATTATTCAAAAAAGCATTTTCCAACACTTAACTGTGGTAGAATGAGAGAGTATAAATAATATCCTGTGTGATGTTCCATCATCATGCTAAACCAACATATTGAAATAGCTGTATAAGCTACCCATTTTTGAAAAACATCGGAAGATTAGAACAATCAATGTGGGGAATTTTTAATACATTCACAGCCAGTCTTATAAAGGCCACTAATCTGATGTTAACTTTAATTCGCTGTTAAAATAAACAAAAGCGCATCAAAATTTGTTTACTAATGAATAAAATATCATAAGCACTAACGTTTTGATGCGGCTTTGTTTATTTTAACAACGAATTAAAGTTAACGTCAGATTAGTGGCCTTTATAAGACCGACAGTAAGAATTTTTAATTCAACGAAACATTTGGTTTTTAGTAAAAATAAATGTGTTTGTGACAAAAAAATATAATATACAAATTTTGTAACACAATCAGATTGTACATTGATCAAAACTATATTGAAACTATATTCTATTCGTTAAGATTTGAGTCCAAAAATTGAAATAGCTATTTATTGGCATTAAATGCGATTAAAAACATATTTGAAATAGTTAAAAATAATAACCACTCCTCATCATAATTTAGGAATTTTGGATAGTAAATATTTTACAATATGTTATTCTATAGCATGATCAAAAATTATTGTCATCTAGTATGGCTATGAAATAGTTCCTAATTTATGAATGCAATTATAAGTCACTTAAGAATCAAATGTCAAGTTTGACACTTAACTATAAACGTAGGTGCGTTCATAAATTAAGAACTATTCCATAGCAATACTAGATTAAATTAATTTTTAATCATACTTTATAAAGCTGCCATCTCTCCTAATTGTTATGTTGTGAGAAAGCATTGTTACACTCTCTCTAAATGTAATAAATTGAAAAAAAATGATCCGGTCCCTTAGGATGTAATCCTTAGCAGATATTCAAACAATCATTTCAAAATCCTCAGGTGCAAATCAGATATTTCCATAATTATTTCAGTTTTGAATTTGATCATGATTACAGTGAAACTATAAAGTGTATTTCATTATACGGATGGGGCCATAATTATATATAACAGCAATGAGATAACATGAATAACAAAATAGAATGTTTGAGTAAGAAAGAGATGGCCATACGAAAAAATTATTTTAGTAGGCATGTTTAGTTGGCAAATGTCATAATTAAATTAAGCGTCAAGCCTTCTCGAATATTTGCTACTATGTTTATCTCTTTCTTACTCAAGCAATATGAGTTATTTTCATGTTCATGATATCTCATTGCTGTTATATATAATAGTGGCCCCATCGGTATGTAAACTTCAGGGCACAAAAAAGAAAAGGCTGATTCTAAGAAATATGTGTGAGTTTTTAATAGCAGGTAGTCTTGATATTTAAAAGAGTAGTGACCAAAAGTTACTGCTTTTCTATAGTATATATACTTCCTGATCGATTAATGCAACTCTAATTCACTTAAAAATCAAATGTCAAGTGTGACATTTAGGTATAAACATAGTTGCATTCATCGACATATAGAAATGGACCGCTAGGCAGAGCTGCGCGAGCCAAATGGGATAGAAAGAGAACGCATATGACTTGAGAACGCTTTGTCCTCGTTGGCGCGCAGTAGCGTGCTGCGCGACAGCCCTGTCGCTGTGACGTCATTTTCTGTTGGCCAATAGGAGGCCGGCAGGTAAAGGAAAGATAGTTCTTAAAGTGTTCACTTTCTCTTTCTAACGCAAAGAGTTGCACAGTCGTCCATTAGCGGTCCATTTCTTTGCATTCATAATTATGTACTATTCCATAGCAATCTTCTTCTATTAGTGTCGATCCGTTATCGGATATTAGCGATCATTCTGGCTATTTGTACTTTTTTTATTTATCATAGTCATTATTATTTTGCGTTAAATGAAATCTGCATTATTGATCCACATTGGATATACGTAATTATGTTTAGTATCTCCGGTACAGAAACGAAGTAAAATGCAAAGTCCTTTAGAAATGAAAACGATATAAAACTGAGTTTTGAATCCTCGTTTGCGACAAAACGGTAGAAAATATAAATTTCTTCTAGAATTAATTTAAAAAATATATAAAATATATACATTTTAGAATACTCGTAGAGCCTGCTCACAAATTCAATTTTAATTAGGTACTTTGAATTTTAAAAAAAAGTTTTGTGTACTAAACCATTTGAAAAGTATAGTTTATATATTTATTTTTTAACAATCTTAGGTTATACCAAAAAAAGTAATATTTTTTTTCTGATTTCGACAGATATTTGGGAAATTCCTTATTAATATTCCATTACATTACTTTTTACTTCTCTCATCTAAAAGACGAAGAAAGTATCGTAATCGTCTGTGTGTCTGTCTGTTGACAGTTTAGTCAAAAACGCTATTGTTGGAGGAAGACGATATTTTTATATTTATGTATACTATATGTCTACCTAGCATGAAACGTAGATAATTTCGGTCAAATATATACAGGGTGATCACATTTAAAAAGTAAAGATTTGTAATTTTTGCTTTAACTAAAGAATATATACAAGTATTAATTTGTACATAGCTTTGGCTTTACATTTGACAAAAATGAGACCCAACAAATGCAGGGTAATTAGCTGTTCAATACAATGCAGTTGATGGGCGCCGATATTAGACACAGTTCCGTGGCTGAGTGCAATCGACGGGTGCGATGCGAGTGGAATGCTCATTTACCTTTGAAATGCCTTCCGTAGGCGCTGAAATCGAATCCCGTCTGAAACACCTTTTTATTTGCAAATTAATTTAATTTGCAATGTCAAGTGTGCCCTTTTCAGTGTTATTAAGATAATTAAGATATTTTTACCTCCAGTTGCCTTGATTTTTCAAAATATTTAGTGTTGCAATTTTTACTTGTTTTATTTGCAAAAGATAAAAGTAATACTACTTTGCACATAGCACCGGCTTCATCATTGGCGAAAATACGACCTAACAGATACAGTGTAAGCATTGGAAATAGGACAGAATAATATGATATCTTTATAATGCGGCAAAAATTCATACAATTCGAGCATGCCTGTGGCTCAGTTTTCTAGAGGCAGACTAGAAACTCGCCTCGATATATTCGCCTGGGAGCATGGAGTTCCAGCGAACTACATTTTTTTATTTGCAAATTGATCTAATCCGCACGAGAGAAGTTCCGTGTAAACTCCGTTCCTTGACACTATTTCTAAAAGGGCTTTATTGCAAAATGAGTATAAAAATTAAAGCTCGAGTGTTACATATTATTTTTTCTATGACGGTTTCGCATTTTGCAAAAAATGTTTTTTTATTTGACTTGTCAAAAATTTATATTTGTCAGTTTTAGCCATTCATAGTCTGATTATGCTGAAATACGTGTACTTTGTCCACCGGAATAGAAAAAAAATAGTTTACTTTGGTGTTTTAATGTGGCTATTAATGCACTGAAGCAGTGCTTTAATGAGGTCTATTAACGCACTGTTTTTGCATTGTTCCTTTAGTATGAAACAGTCTCCTTTATTTCAGATGACTAACAGATATTTCAGATGATTAATAGATTTTTACATTTATGAAATGTCAAAATTTAAAGTTTCTGATTATTTTTATGTAAAGTAGATACAATTTTGTATGATACGCATTGTAAAGAAGTTTTCCGGCACTTGAGGCGATGTCAAACTCGACCTTCGGTCTCGTTTATTGCTATTATTTGTTTGCTCGTAAAGGCTGAATCTCTTGACATACCACTGCATTGATTCAGGGTCATAATAATGGACCCCGGGTTCGTCTCGCTTGATAATTGAATCTGTTTCGTCTTCGTTGTCTTTCTCCGAAAATGCAGTTTGATGTTGAAAGCATTCGTGGGATTCATCTTGTACTAAATTTTGTCATGCCACGATACACATGTACACAACAACGAAAAACAGATTTCCGAAACCCCTAATAGCTGCTAATTGCCGTTTCTTAAACTTTATAACCTCCAATGCCAAACGTTGGCTTTTTAAACATCTCAAGTGACCCTCACTAATTCTCGACCACAATTAATTAGTTTTGACTACTCGATAACAATTGTCTTGGAAAGACAATCATTCCCGTACAGAGCAAATATGCGCCGTCATCTTTTCGAGAGTCAATAGAGTCGATAAAGTTAAATGTCTAATACAGTTAAATTCCCATGTTAGTGTGTTGCAAGTTGATTATTATTATTTTTTTGTAAATTATGTATTTTGTTTTTTCGCGTTTGCACGACATAGTTTTAATGTTGATTACAAGGTTTGAGTGGGAGATCAGTAGTAGTTTCACTACATTACTGAACTCTGCCTTGCGATTTTCGGTCTAATGTTATTATACATTTTTAGTTCATTACTATTTTAATTTTTACTCTTTTTGCTCAACAATATATTTTTTTAACTAATGTAATATGTAACTATTTTCATTGTCATTATTATTATTATTTGTTTATGTCTAGACCGAAAATAAAAGTCCATTATTATTATTATTATTATTATTATTATAATTTCAAGAATCATTTCCCTGATTTGTAAAGAAATCTAACAAGTTGGAATTCGTAAGTTAACAATGCGCGACTATAAAAACTAAAATTAATTGTATTGTAATTGTTATGCAAATTTTGTACAAGTTACGTAGGCATATCTGATTTAAAAAAGTTTAATGGAAAATGTTATCAACATTTAAATCTGCTTAGTCTGAGAATATATAAATGACTCTTCGTAGGCTGCTTTTTATAAATAAGGTATAAATAGAAACAACACGGGCTAGTAACTTATTGGAAAATATTAAATAAGACAAATGAAAAGCAAACGAATGCCAGTGGGACAAGTCTGATACCAAGTAAATACTAATAAATAACGTAATAGCATACAATTGTTTAAAATTTAGTGTTCATGGCGTCCCGCAATAGGATGTACCTAGCGCAAGTGTTCAAACGGGATTTGGTCCAGCTACACCTAAGCTCAGCAACAGTGATTAATAAGCTTTCAATATGTACGTTTGTGTATTGAACGATTTACCTGTAAGTAAATTTAGCTAAGTTTCGAATTGCCGCCTGTGTGCGTATTTTGCGTCATCTGTAAAATCGCGAACCCAGAAAGAATGCGTGCGTTGAAAGTAACAGATTGTTTCTTTGAGTCTCCAAATTGTATCAACAAAGGCTGCATTCAGTGCTGGATTCTGCAGGGAAGCCGCGGCGCCAAGGGCTTGGGTCTTCCAACAGCCCTCGACGTAATTCAAGAGTTCTGAAGACAGCCAGTTAGAATACCTGCTGCAAGCATCCACAACCGACGAAGCAGTTTATTTCAATATACGACTCAATTAATTTTGGCAGCAAGTGTAAATCTATGGATGGGCATCCTTAAATGCAAAACAGGTTGTTGTTTTTTATCTTTTGGGATTTGAGAAAGTAAAGTGTTGCATCATAATGCATCTTAAAACCAGGAGTCATTATTTTGACGTCAATATTCAGTTTATCGCTGGAGTATTGCATTATCTCGTGCCGTGGGCAAAACCGGCTTTCATGAATGACCGCCTTTATGCAATTTAATGTTCTTATATAAGACAGCTATTCTGTTTTTAAAAATACTGTTTAAATATAAATATATGTCAGTCATAGTTATTCTAGTTTTGGTTGATTGGTAAATGCGCTTAGTACTTATATTATTAGTTAACACCAGTTAGTCTAGCAGTGGCCATTTATTTTATGTGTAATTCTATTTGCTATTTTGTTTTATTTGTGGCCAACATATTTTTGTATTACACTGATTGCGAACAGATTGGCTCTTATGTAAGTAGAGATTTGGAGTATATCTTTTCAGCGTTTTGAGCTACACTGGGTCAACTTTTGGACCTTTGTTACATTGAATATCCGTAACCCCGACTGGGGAAAAAAGATAAGAGTTATCTTGTTTTCTGAGCTAGCTGGCAACAAAAAGGCAAATAATTGTGGAAATTCCACACAACAACGGACTAACAAAAGCGCCATTACAGTGTGTATGTCTGACTTTTTTTTAAATCGAAAGTTTTAATAAGCATGTGGCTTAAAACAATAGTTTCAAAGTTAATTCCGTTTGACCTTTTCCATATAAATTAAAAAAGCATAAACAAAGGACGCTATCCAGTGCTTTGATTTCACGAAGAACGAGAATGTGTTTAGTTAATCGAGTAAATAATTTTGAACTCGTTCCATTGGAGCACTCCTCGCTGCGCTCGTCGTTTCCCAAACCCACTCGTGATACAATATGCTCTTTCATTAAGCTAGTAAAATAATATACTATTAGGCAACTGCATGTTTACAGGGAACTCGTTTCTTTTTTGAAAGAAATATTCAGATATATTTTCTTAGCTGGACTATAATTAGTCAAGTAACAGAGAAGGTTTTCATACATTTCCTACTTAAAAAAGTTTATTTCTATTAAATTTAAAATTTAGTAATAGAATATAGGTCAATCAGTAAACACAAAAACATTTACATTGTTTTGAAGTTAGTATAGGGATACAATTTTTGTATTAGGGATTATGTTTTGCAAAGGTTTCCACACCCGCATAAAGGCAGGTTTAATTTAAAAATGACAGTCGAGGACAATTAATATTTCTCATTGTTTCTGTGTCAAAGTAGATATTTTTCTGAAATTCTCGCTTGCACTTCTATAAAACGTAATAAAAATAGCTAACGTCAATAGTATCCAACACAATATCCTTGAAAGTAGTTATTTATAACATTTATGACAGATGCTAAGTAAATGTCACACCCTTAACCTATTTGTTTCAGTAACTTTTTGTGAGTACATTCCTAGACAAAGATGGATTTTGGAAGTATACTCATGAAATTTTGGAAATCAAAGGCCACTGTGTGTTTTTATGTTTACTGAACAGACTGTACACGTAATGTTGTCAACTAGAATGCTTTCGAATTTGTCCCTATATTTACAAAAACCTTCAAAGGAATACCAGGGCAGACTGACTAGACTATTTTCAACGAACGTGTAAAAGCGTATGTTCATTTTATGAGCGACGTGGCTCCAGGGATGCAAAAATGGCGCATCTTGTTGTAGGGTGTTTCTACATTGATTTATACTTTTACGATTCCATGTCACTGTTTACGAATTCTCTTACGGATTGAATCCAAGATTTATTCCAGATCGTAAGTAATTTGTTCTCTGGCATATCTTCACTTTTCCTTTGATGGTGGCAGCAGTTTCTGTCGTCGGTGATGTATCACTCGCCTTATAGTTTTTGGGGAAAGTTATAACTTCTAACTAACATCGTTTTTGTCTAGGTTTTGAAGCCATTGTCACAAACCATATTTAGCACAATTGCAAGTTTTTAAATTAAACCTAACAAGTATGCACTTTTTATTTCAGTTATGATAGAAGGCTGAAAGATTTCAGTTATTGCGTGTTCATCGTAAGTTATGACTCATTCCTAGGTAAGAATGTCAATTTTACAATATAAGTTTTACCATCATTGAGTTACTCAACGTAAAACGTAGAATAATGGCGCTATAATTTTTAAGTGTGTGACATCTAGAAGTACATGTTACATAAGTAGAATCGGGTCGAATAACTTTCCAAGGACTTATTTATAGAAATGTTAAAGGTGTATTACTATACGTCTCATGGAGTACTTGTTTGAATAACGAGCAATCAATGATTTACTTACTACTAAGGCAGGCAAGTAACTCAAAAAATTTCAAAAGAATAAAAGTAAATTTCTCAGAAAATTATTCAAATACCTCTACGGATTTGAAGTTAAACAAGCTTTAAAGAAAAAAGTTTTTAATTGTTAAAGACCACCGATGGTAGTAAAAGTTCCGCATAATTATAATTTATAAAAGTGAAAGAATAACTTTCCAATTCTTTCCATAAGAATTTTACACCAACTGAGCGCTTTACATACACCTGGTGAAAGTTAAATGTATGAGAAGGTCGATTTACTGCTGATTATTTGATGGACGTCTTTTAATACTAATTTAATAATGAAGGAATATAGTTTTTTTCTATAGCACATGTTAAAGTGTGCTTTTAACAACTCAAAACAAAAGGTCAAGTTTTACTTTAACAGCAAGGGTAGATAAAGTAGCACTTTAACATCAAGGATAGATAAAGTAATTTAATTTTCTAACTTTTGTTTAAATTAAATATGACAGCTTCGTATTATCGTAGCAACCCAATCTAGCTACTGACATTTTGAAATGTGGTTGACTGTCATTATTTTCTTTTGAAATTATTAAAGTTCTTGCTATAGAAAAAAATATTGTATTATACACGACGATAAAGTTATTTCTATCCACTCTTGAATCATTAACGTCTCGACTTCGTCTCGACGTTAAACGATTCACTCGTGGATAAAATTTAACTTTATCGTCTTGTATAATAAATTACTATTACTTATTTCAAGCAATCTTCATTATGCAAGCAATGTCGTTGATAAAGCGCCTAAATGTCAGTAATATTCCTTCAGAATGACCACTTCTGTGTTTTAAAAAGGCGTGTTTCATGATAAGGAACACTAACGAGAAATGTGAGTGGAAAATAGACGTTATTAAAGCGAATCGGTGTCATTTGACGACTTTGAACCTCAAAAGATAAGAGAAGAATAAGAGAACTGATTGCGTCGTGAACGGAATTGTCACTTTACATGTTTTTGTTTCCGTATCCAACTGCTAAAAATAATATTTTGGTTGGATTACTTTCAGTTCGTACTAGTTTTAATACTGATTAAATCGATTTACAGTCGTGGTCAATAAATTCCAGACAACCCTTGGGCTGATTTCGGCTGAATTTACGTTATTGAATTCTGACTTAGTAAATAACTATAGGGATGAAGTATCATTATATGTTATCTGTGTTAGTCTATGTTAAATTCGAGGTTATCAGGTTTTGTTTTATTTGACACAGCCTGATGTAAAACCTAACCTGGTAATCTCGAAAATGATTGTATTGTAGAAGTATCACTTACACTATGTAATAAAAATGTCCCGTTTTTTCTCTAGTACTGTACTAAGTTTGATTACTTCCCCCAATACAATGTATGAATGATTTGATTTCCATTTTAAGGGTTTGGTTTTGGGTAGCTTAATGGCTAGTTGTGGTTTCATTTGATCCACCCATCGAGTTGGTGACCTACCCCTGGACCATTTGCCATCTATTTTCCCTTTAATTATAAGTTTTTGCATCCCATGATTTTGCCGGGACCAAAGCATTTAAGGTATGATTCGTTGACACTCGTTAACAGGCGTTTGTTTTAATTTCCTGTGTACTTCTTCGGATGGCAGTTCTCTAAACAGTAGGCATTCCATATCAACACTGCATGGTTTCCATCTACCCTTTGCGTCATGGAACAGAGGCAATTGCAGTAACAATGGGCCAGGCGAACGTGAAGAGCAAACCCTTCCCGAGACAGACCGTACCTGGCGAACGATTGATCATAAAACCCGAGCCGAGAAACTCAAATTCCTCTGCGAGGCGAAGTATAGCTCGTGCCCTGGCTGGACAATCCTATTGTATTCAAAGAATAGGAAAATTATTGCCTTGTACAAACGACCTATATAAACGCAGACAATCTGGGATTCGGACATTGTATCTTCATCCGTCTTGTATCACTCTTGCCAAGACGCGGGCATTATATTCCGGTATTCGTTTCTACTTAATTCGGTGTTCGTATTTGTATTTTCTATATATAGAAGTTTTTGTACATGTTTGTAATTTGTATGTTTTAATGAAAATAAAAGGATTGTTACTGTTTTCTACAATCGGTTATATCTTGTTGAACCAATTTAATTTCAAAGTAGTGAAGTTATGAATTAATTTTATTAGGCGAATTGATGCACCCTCTTCTTCTGTGATCTTCCATAGTGCCCTCCATTACACTTTATCGAAAGCTTTGGTGAAATCTGTGAAGGATAGGAAAGCTTTGCTATTATATTTCTACAATTTGTCTCACGTTTAAGATCTGTTCTCTCGTTTCCTTTTCCGGCATAACATTTGTTTGCTCTTCTGATATGGTTGGCAACAGGAACGGTTTTAATCTTTCACTAATGGTTATTAACATAACTTTACTAGCATGCAGTGTTAGTGTCATTGTTTTGTAATTCATGCATAGTTTTGGGGATCCTAACGGTATAAATACAGCTTTACTTGTTTGCTATACTTTTTGTCATAGTAAGTGCATTATATCCACTCTATCTTTACCCTTAGTTTTCAAAATTTCGGTTGTTACTTCATCTACACCTGCAGCCTTATTATTTTTCAGTTTGTTTAATGCTCGTCTCACTTCCTATTTCCATATGTTTGGTTTATTTTCATATGTTATAGTAATACTTACATGATCTTTACTTTTGACTCGTATATCACATTTGTATAAACTTTGGCAGTACTTTGTCCATAGCAGTAATATTTCTTGAAGGTTTGTCACAACTTTCTCATTGTTGTCTTGTATAATCTGTGTGTGTGGTTTAAATTCTTTGAAAAGAAATCGTACTTTCTCAAAAAGTTCTATATGTTAATTTCTAGTATCATTGATATGTTTGTTTTTATCTTGTTTATATGCTTGTTTGACTTATTTGTTCACCTGTTAAGTTCTACAGTCGTTTATTTATTATCTATATGCGACAAGGAACCATTTGTTGTTTGCCAATTCTTCTTGTCTTATTTTACATTGTAAATGTATGCTGTCATTTTCGTATTTGTAAAGTAGTAAACTAATTAAGCTAATTTGGCGATTGGGGCGATTCGGTTTTTTGAATGAGATGAACCATACAGTACCTAATTTATCGTTACATGCAGTCTTGTCGCGCAGCGAAATCCTTGGACTATTTTATTTAATAGTTTTTGAATACTCGATAATGCTTATTTCAGTTAGAGCTTTATACTTCGCCAAATCGGTACTGAGCGCTCTTACTTAGTCAAATCATTTGTATTCCGCATGCTATTCGTTCAACAACTCTTTTCTAAAAAATGTGTAACAATATTTTTTTGACCTAATTAATTTATATGAATACTGAATTTGTTTTAAATACAACGAGCCCGTTCTTATTTGTATTATAATATTTCAAAGCTGAACTTTTAAATTGAATATTGAATTCGTTTTGATATTTTGAATTTTATGTTACTTATACATACATATCTAAAGGTCTGGACTCACTCACCGACTCATCAACGCCTAGCTCAAACCCTTGGAGTTAGAAAGCTGAAATTTTGTACAGAGGTTCCCTTTATGATGTATACAAGGAATAAGGAAGGATACTTCGAAATTCAACCCGTAAAGGGGTAAAATCGGGGTTCCAGCTTTGTATGGAAAAATAATATTAAATAGACATTTCGACTTAAAGCTTCGTAGAAGTACTCCTAAAAACAAATAATCAAACACGTATTTTCTGATTTTCCGAAAATCAACCCCTTGGGGGGTGAAATGGGGTAAATAAGCCTAAAAATCAATATGGGTGTCGTTATTGAGGTTTTTTGGGATGTTGATTGCGAAAATAGCATTTGAAATATGGCAGGCAGATTTCTCATAGGGAGTAGGCATCCGCTAAAAAAGGATTTATGGAAATTCAACCCCTAAAGGAGCAAAAAAAGGGTTGGAATTTTGTAAGATCAAATTTTGAACTAAACCATTCAAAGTTTTTGGAAATTTGTCCCTTGAAGGTGACGGGACGGGACGTTACGAGACGGGACGGAAAAGGACGGGACGGGACGGGACGGGACTGGACGGGAAGGGATGAGATGGGATGGGATGGGAGGGGGTGGGAGGGGGTGAAGGAACGTGGCGGGACGGGACGGGACTGGGCGGGACTGAACGGGAAGGGACAGGACGGGACGGGACGGGACGGGACGGAACGAGGCGGGACGTGGTAGGAGAAGGAACGGGGACTAGGACGGGGACGAGGAAAGGGACGGGGACGGGGACGGAGGTGAGATGGGATGGGATGTGATGACAGGAAATAATCAGTCATTATTTAATACACAAATAACGAACCTCGCGCGTACGAAGTCGCGGGTAACAGCTAGTATTTTATATATATTTCTAAAAGTCCTAACTCACTCACTCACTCACTCACTCATCAACGCCCAGCCCAAACCCTTGGACTTAGAAAGCTGAAATTTTGTACAGTGGTTCCCTTTATGATGTAGAAAAGGAATAAGGAAGAATATTTCGAAATTCAACAACTAAAGGGGTAAAATGGGATTCCAATTTTGTATGAAAAAATAATATTAAATAGACATTTCGACTTGAAACTTGGTAGGAGTACCCCTAAAAAAAAATAAGCAAACACATATATCGTGATTTTCCGAAAATCAACCCCTTAGGGGGTGAAATGGGGTAAATAAGCCTAAAAATCGATATGGGTGTCGTTATTGAAGTTTTTTGGGACGTTGATTGCGAAAATGGCATTTGCAATTTGGCAGGCAGATTTCTCATAGGGAGTAGGTATCCGCTAAGAAAAGATTTTTGAAAATTCAACCCCTAAAGGGGTAAAAAAGGGGTTGGAATTTTGTTAAATCAAATTTTGAACTAAGTCATTCAAAGTTTTTGGAAATTTGTCTCCTGAAGGTGAAAATAGGTGACGGGCCGGGACGGGGCGGAAAGGGAAGGGATGGATGGGATGGGATGGAAGGGGAGGGAACGGGAGGGACGGGACGGAACGGGACGGGACGGGAAGGAAAGGGAAGGGATGGGATGGGATGAGAGTGGGGGAGAGGAGGGAACGGGGCGGGGCGGGACGGGACGGGAATGGACGGGAAAGGACGGGACGGGACGGGATGGGATGGGGACGGGGTCGGGTAAAAGGACGGGGACGGGGACGGAAGCGGGGACGGGAATGGGATGGTATGGGATGAGATAACAGGAAATAATTAGTCATTATTTAACACACAAATAACGAACCTCGCGCGTACGAAGTCGTGGGCAACAGCTAGTTACATATAATCCCCATGAGTGTTTATTTATTGTGGTAGTATTTAATTGTATTTGAAATACTTTTGGGTTAAACTACAAATGTTGTTTGAAATTTATATTCGTATCTTGACGAATATCTGTTTTCGAATGCTTAAGTATTTGTTTTAAGGTATTTCCTTTAATCAACCTATTGGACTATGGGTATCATCATTACGTGCCCTTAAAATTAAAATTATGGGAAAACTTTCGATGGTAAGATACTACAATTTAAGTTGTTGGGTAGATTGTGCCCGCTACCTTGGAAGCAATAGCGTCTGCCACCAGTAGTGCTTCTAGTTTTTATCAGGTTCTTGACGGCTTAAGACATTTAAGGCTATAACTAGATCCTGCTCCACCCCATTTTGAGCGAGTTTCATCTCTGCTCAATAATGTCCCACAATAAACTAGCACGACTAAGTAAAGCTTAACCGAACGAACGTTATTGCATTTTAACTGAACAGTTTTCCCTCTTAGACCACAAAGTTACGCTTCCTCGGAGGTTAACTCGATCGCTGAACTCTGCTCTTAATTTAGGGGTTGTAAAGCCTACTTTTAATAAAATAAAACGCCAAAGAATATTATAACACTATATTGGAAAACAATTATCAATTTTGCCCAATTACACTGGTTGTTCGCCCAAGCGGCTATAAGCTTAAGTTGCTATAGTTTCGTAAATATAATTGCTCAGAATTACGCTTAAACTTTATGACATCAATTTACTTTGGAAGGAAAGAATAAACATAGCGACGGCCCTTTGAGTTCGTTAATATAAAATACCACAATTTGGTCTGACCTGTTTCTCCTGCGTTGGCTACTTCCTCTGTTTTCGATTATTAGTTAGTTTAGACGGCACGACCGAGGTTTAGTTATGAATTAAATTGAGTTCGGCTAAAATTGATTGGAGTCCTACGGTTCCCTTTTTGGCACCTGGATTTCCTTAAGGTTGGGCACTACACACTTAGTTTTAGATCGAAAAGATGTAAATTTTGGTTTAGTTAGAATTGGCACCGAAAAATGGTTCGACGGGTTAATTTATTACTCGAAACCGGGACGTGAACTGCCCTCGCGGTTTGCGTTCCCTCCCAGGTAATTTTCTCTCGTGGAGGGCCGTATATTTCTCGGGCTTCCCCGTTTTGTCCAACTAGCATTTTGACTTGTACTTTGTGCGCTCTGAGAATTGCGAATTGGACATATCCCACACGGATTTGCGCTATGTGTCAAATCGGCATTCTCTGTTCTCAGAAATCTTTTACTTTGTGAGCACCGGATGTAATTCAATCGCTTTTCCTGATTACGACAAATGCAGCTTTCCGTTCTTGGTAAATGCACTTTCGCGTTCGCTATATTTGAAATTTACGCAGGGCCGGCTTTGACTTATTCTTTTCTTCTAACAACTTAAATTTTATAAGTCTTATAATTACAAACGCAATTTGTTGCGGGTTGTTACAGTACGGAATTGTTTTGTTCATAAACTTGTTTGAATGCCACTGACCAAACGTACCAGGTAATGAGGGATTATAGTTAAGCTGTCTCTATTACAATAGCCGGATTTGTTTGTCTGTGATCGGTGCGTTTTTTCTACAGAACACTTTTGTGGACACATATGGCATCGCTGTTTGTTGCTGATTGCCATAAGACCCTGTACTGTCTAGTCACCCTGAGACGCAGTATAGTTGTACTAAATGCTTATAGGTAAATTTTTAACATTTTAACGAGTGAACAGAAAAATTGCTGTAAGTAGAAAATCGTGACCCGACACTTAATCACGCGACACATAATCGTAGGACATTTAAGCACGGACAGTTAAACACTCCGACATTTAAACACGCCGACAGTTAATCACACCGACATTTAAACACATAGACATTTAAACACGCCGACAGTTAATCAACCCGACATTTAAACACATGCACAAATAAACACATTGAGTTTGAAGTGAATTCGTAATAGTAATAGCTTGTTAAGTAATGTACAGAAACATAACTTAATGTTACCCAAGACTGCAGTAAAACTAAAATATAAAAAAAATATGGAGCTTTATTGATTATTATACATAATATTATTTATACATGCATACATATATATTAAAATACATGGGCAAGGGTTCGCAAATATTCGATTTTATTATCCGGATCCTAGCTTGCAACTATTCGTTCGACTCTGGTGTTAAGGTCTCTGTACTTTTTCTTCTCCTGAATGCGTTGGCCACTTATATGCTGTGAATAATATGTGTGTTGCGATGCAATTTCTTTTTGTAGTCCACCGAGAAATCGTCAAACGGTAGGATGACAGCATTAAAATAACGATTTCAATCCAAAATGCCAACCTTCTATTGAATTAGTCGTTCTTGCTAATCCTTCTGTGACAAATGTATGGTGATTCCAAATTTCTGGACTGAAAAGTGAATTCCGACGGCGACCGTTCCGCATTTGCCGTCCGCGAACGTAACATTAAGTTATGTTTCTGTGCATTACTTAACACGCTATTACTATTCCGAATTCACTTCAAACGCAATGTGTTTATTTGTCCATGTGTTTAAATGTCGGTGTGATTAACTGTCGGCGTGTTTAAATGTCTATGTGTTTAAATGTCTATGTGTTTAAATGTCGGTGTGATTAACTGTCGGCGTGTTTAACTGTCGGCGTGTTTAACTGTCCGTGCTTAAATGTCCTATGATTATGTGTCGCGTGATTAAGTGTCACCGAACCGTAGAAAATGGCATTCTTTAGGGAAAGTATTATAAGACTTAGTCTACAAAAGTTGGATGTAGACGGATATTGTAATCGGTGCAATTTTCTATTAATAGTCTTTTGTAGTTGTTCAACGGTACTATATTCTCTACGAAATCCTGCTTGTTCAGGAGGTTGGTATGCGGCGGCGGATATGTTGGCCAATCTGCTATTAATGAATGTCATCAGCAGCTTGTATAAGTGGGTTAGGAGAATTATCGGTCGGTAGTTGTCCATGTTGAATACGTCTCCTTTTTTGTGCAGAAGTATGACCTTTGCATTCTGCCATTCTGTGGAGATCTTACCAGTTTGTAGGCACTTATTTAATAGGATTTTTACAGCCCCTCGAGTAGTTGTTCCTCCTATCTGGATCATTTCTTTCGTTATTGTATGTTCTCCAGGAGATCGGTTATTCTTCATTTTCGTTAGTGCAGATTCTAGTTCCTCGATGGTGATCTTCGGATTTTCCTCTGAGCCTACGTTCATTATAATAATATTAATAATAAGTCCCATTATTCCCCTCGGGGACATACGGTGTTGATGAACTCTTGCCATATTCGTATATCTTCTGCTAGTATGTTCAATTCTGCCATTGTCATGTCCGTTTCTTCCTTTATTGTCCTGCACCAAGTTATCCTCGGTCGAGCCTTCTTCCTCGAGCCTTGTGGATTCCATTCAAGTACTGCTTTGTTCGGTTCTTCCTTACTTTTCCGTAGTGCATGCCCTAGCTATCCATATTTTCTACGTCTCATTTGCTCGTTTATGTATTGTTGTTTTGTTCTTATATTCAATTCCTCATTCGTTATTGTTTCAGGCCACCAGATTTTTAGTGTGCTCCTTAGACAACTATTCACAAAAGTTTGTAGTTTCTTTTTTATTGCACTCGTTACACACCACGATTCGGAACCATATAACATCGCCGTTGCATTGAACACTCTTAATTGTGTGTTTATGTTAATGTTACTTGCGCGCCAGATCTTCTTTATGTTACAGAATGCTCCCTTTGCCTTATTTAGTCGTTGATCAATATCTTGTATGGATCCATCGTCGCATGCACATACACTTCCCAAATATGTAAAACTGTCAAATTTTTGTATGAGTTTCCCTTCGTAGAACAGATTTAGGCCTTTCTCGCTAGATTCAGCTTGTAGATCACGTAGTTCACTCATTTGTTGTAGGTTATGCGATATTAGGCACACATCATCTGCATATTAAGTCTTCCAAGATGTTAGTCAAATTCCAAGTAATCCATCTCCTTCTGTTTTTGCATGCGTTTTCCATAATTTCATCCATTATGATAATGAACAACAGAGGGGATAAAATGCATCCTTGACGCACACCGGTCTCTGCTGGGAAAGGTTCGGACAATTTTCCTTTATGCAAAACTCTGCATTTATATTCTGTATATCCTGTTGTTATTTGACGTATCAATTTGTCTGGCAATCCTCTATTTTTTAATGCGACCCAAATGCATTCTCGATGTATAGAATCGAATGCTTTTTCATAATCTATGAATAGAATATGTAGTGGCGATTTATATTCTATATATTGTTCTGCGATAATTCTTAAGGTGTTGATATTGTCGATACACAATCTCCCTTTTCCACTTTGTTCTTGACGTATGTCCGTGTCTAACACGTCTATTATTCGATGTAGAATTATTTTGAAGAAAATCTTGTTAACTACGCTTAGAAGACTAATCCCACGCCAGTTGTCACATTTATATAGATATCCCTTTTTCGGGATCTTAATTATAGTGCCTTCTCTCCAATATTTTGGGAAGTTTTCTTCTGTTCAAACTTTTTCTAATAATGGATGTAGCAAGTTTATCGAAGATGTGATGTCTAATTTCAGTATATCTGCCGTGATCTGATCTACACCCGGGGTTTTCCCGTTCTTCATCTGTTGTATGGCTATGCCCAATTCTTTTCTTGTTAGACTGTTTTGGTTTATTTGTAGTTCTTCTCTCTCGATAATTTCTGGTATTTGTATCGTATCACTTTTAACATTCATAACTTCCTCGAAATGTTCCTTCCACCTTTGTACTTCGCCTTCTGTTAAAGTTAATATTTCTCCGTCTTTGTTCTTTGTTGGTATCTCTATTCGATTTCCCTATTTGCCCGCTATTTTATTTATTATCTTGTATAATACCTTACTATTTCCAATAATTGCTGCTACCTGTGCTTTTTCAGCTATTTTTGCTATATTGTTTGTTTTATCTTTTTTAATGCTATTCCTCACTTCCTTACTCGCTATTCGATATTGTCCCTGTATTTCTTTTTTCACTTCTTCATTGTTCGGTTGTAATCCTCTTTGTTTCAGTGATTTCCTTTTTTTAATTTTGTCCCAGGTCGTTTGACTTATCCATTCGCTCCGTTGTTTTAATTTGGTTCCTATTGCTTTATTAGCTGCTTTATCAAGCCTATCCTTGCACTTTTGCCATCTTTCTTCTATTGAGCTGTTATGATTGATTTTTTCTGTGTATTCCGTTATGATTGTTATAAAATTTTGTTTAATTGCTGTGTTCTTATATGCTTTTTCGATATTGTATTGCCTGTTTTCAAACTTTGGATTTGCTGTTATACCATTTTTAAAACTGAAACGTTCACTATATGTACTGGTTATCTTTCTTCTACTCTAGCTCTGCTGTTTGGAGAGTATAGATGTTTGTAATCGTCTTCTATAGTTTTAGTTATTCGATCTTTCTCTTATTCAATTTCACCTTTTAGTTCTGTTTATGGATCTCAGTACTTTCATATTCTTATTGTTTTCTATTACCTTTTGGATTTTGTCGGTGTTATGTGTTCTTATGTCTGTTCTTATTTTCTTTTGGTCTGCTTTATTAAGCTCTGCGTATTCTTTAAAGTTTTGTCCATATTTCTTCTTTCCTCCATAAGTTTCTTCGAATCTAACTTTATTTTACTTGTCTTTGGTTTAGAGGTTGAGTATATTCGTTTCGGAATTATCTTGATGTCGTCTTTTAACTTTTTTGTCAACTCATCTATTTCCATTTTTTCTATTTGTTGTGTTGGTGAAAGTTTTGTCTCGAGTCCTCGTTGATACTTAATTTTATTTTGTTTCAGTTCTTCTAGGGTTGGATATTTTTGAGATCTTATTAATTTGTTTCTTTCAAATTTTGTATTTATAACATTATTTGTTGGGCTTCTCCATGTTCATCTTCGACTTATAAGTTTCGTGAAGGAGTCCATACAGTGTATGTTTTCTTTTTGTAGGTTATTAGTGTTTCACCTCTTTCGTTAGATGTTCCTAAAACAAACTTGCCTCTGTTTGGTATATTGTCGATGCTACTCTTGCCTATCTTAGCATTGAGGTCTCTCATAGTGATTGTATATCTTTTGTAAGATCAATACCATTTTTATCTTTCATACTGAAGTTGTGTCTTAATCTTCACGAAAATATGCTATTATCATACACTAGTTAACATCTACAACTGCAGTGACGCTAATAACGCAAAATACTAATATGTGCTATTTGTCTCATTAGTTATTGTATATCTAGGCCGCGAAATGAGTGTATGGAGTATCGAGGAATGTTTCTGAGAAAACCAAACATTTTGGTCACATGGTATATACGAGTATAACATTTTTTGTCCAACCCCAATGCATATTATATTAATTAAAAACACATTATTAATTTTTGTGCAACGGTGCCGAAAAGTTTACGGTTGCAAATTTCGTTGCCGTTACTAATAAGAACGGTCGTAAAAATGTATTTTTTTACTAATTACAACTGCTGCGAAATAGTAACAGCCGCAAAATCAAATTTTGCAGCCGTAATTTACTTCCGTAAATTTTTACCACCACGAAAATCGCTTCTCTCTCTTGGTTACTCTATTTGAGAACATCCCTTATACATAACTAATTGAAAATTTTCTATGATAACCGCGAATATTAATAATCGAAAATTTTTGTAAATCTACCGGAAAATTTCCACTTATGTCAGTTTTGATAGCGTCGGATTCAGAATTTGCATTTTTTTTTAAAGAGTAGATAATCGATGCCGTAAGACACATTGTTTTTGGTTTCTTTTGGTCGACGATTAGAAAGTGGATTTATCTCTCCCTTGGTTACTTTATTTGAGAACATCCCGTATGCATATTTAATTGGAAATTTTCTATGGCAGCAGCGATTATTAATAATCGGAAATTTTTGGAAATATACCGGGAAATTTCCACTTATGTCATTATCATCAAAGTATTTACGAACAACAAATCTGTGAACAAAGTCACCAGGCCGATAATAATTGTTGACGTGGACAACCAAAAGCGACGCCCAAACAAACTGAAATGTTAATTGTAGTTTTGACAAAAAATCCTAAACTTCGAGTACTTAAGATATAAGTTTTGTTAGAATTTTTAATAAAAAAAATACTGTGATGTGTTTTCATTCGTGATAGTCCCTATCACAATATAACGCTTGCATAAAATATTTCCTATGAAAATATTTGCAAAACATGTTCCGCAGCTATTTTTTAACAAAAGTCCATGTCCCCAAGAAAAATCCCTTCTTCTTCGGAGTCGGGATTTTTTTCAGTTGGCATACACCCAAGCTTTTATTGAAAAAATAGCTGCAGAACATTTTTCCAAATATATCCTAAAAATTTTCAAGCACTTGTTATATTTCTACTGATCATTTTAACTTTTCTTCAAATGTTATTCTATTGATTGAACTACTGAACACATACATATATAATTTTTGTTAGTGAGGTATAGTGTTAAGCGTTTCTTCTTACCCTTCGTTGTTATTCTAGTTTTTTTTTGTACTCAGCCAATACCCGTTAGGCCAATTATAGGCGTCGCTGTACATTTTATAGGGATTTCCAACCCCACTAACGACTATCATAATGTTATTATGACATCCGGGACCAACTATTTCCGTGACAGCCGTACCACGAGGCGTCGTGAAACTCCCATCCAAGATTTGACCAAAACGAGCGTTGCTTAACTCTCTCGAAACGAAACGTGGACGCTAGTTCAAGCTACACCACCCGGGACCCTCTACACCACCCGGGACCCTATTTATTCAATATTAGATATAATTTATACTTGCAAATTTTAATCATAGGTTACACTATACAGTTTGTTTTCAAGGATATATAAGAATTGCATATGTTTCTGAATTTAGCGTAACTCTTTCACCGTTCTCTTTAAAAAATTACAGCTTATTCCTGATGCATAAATAACAAACCAAACCCTGACTTTTAGAATGTGTGGGTGCCTTTTGTGGATGTTGCATGGGTTTTCAATTACCCAACGGTGACACATTTGTGCATTCACACTACTGCTCAAGGTAAAGTAAGCTTCGTCGTTCATGAAAAGGTGTTAAATTTCTGACTCATGATGTAGCAGTCGAAGAAACTGTTGACTTCGTTTATCCCAATGCAATGGGTTATCTTATTCGCAACTGATATTTTAAAAGGATGTTACTGTAGTTTCTGTAACATTCTGCATATACTAGTTGCCGAAAAATCTATTGCTGCTGAATATTGCAGGACTTAATGCTTCATCTAACTTTCGTTCGTTTTGCAGATTGAAAGCAGTTCGAGGCCTACCATTGAGCATCTCTTTGCAATGAAGCCCATTTTGGAACGATGGAGTTGCGTTTAATGAAATTTTCACCACACAACATTTTGTGCTGCAAACGTCAACGCACCATATTTATGTGATGTAAAATTATCTCCAAAGCCTAATATTTTAATTGTCATCTGTTTAATCGCAATTGATCAGCTGTACATTTTATTATTGCAGATACAAGGTGTCCAATACGTTTTGGCACTCATTTTCTATAAAAGAGTGCAAGTGATAAAAAGTCCGAATGAGCCATAATTCTAATTTGGTGATTTTTACATTGGCTTTAATAACTTGTCATATCTCCGCAGTCCAACAAAATTTATTAGCCTCTCAAGGTTAAAAACGAGTTGCAATCATTTTTCTGTGAAGTATTTGACCAACAGAAGTGAAATTATTAACACAAACCCTTTTATTCAATTTTTCAAATTTTACAAATACTGCTCAAAATGCACTTTTATTCAATGCGGTAAATAACATTTTTTAATTAAAACTATCTGGCTAAAATTTACAGTAACGGGCAAGTGCTTTGTATTCATTAGTCGAGTAGATAACTTAAAAAAAAATCAGACATTTTCCTGCGATACTTCGAGACCCGTATAAAATTTTGGTACGAATGGGGATCGCGGTCACATCTACGTATACAACAAATACTAAGTTAGACATGACATATTTGAAGCGTTTGTTACAGTTTTAATAGATCGAACTTGAACATATTTAATCTGGTAACATATTTAAGTTATTTCAGAAGTTTTTGTTTTCTAAATACCCAGCATATAATTGGCTATCAAGCAATTTTTCTAATAACATTTACGGTGTGCTCGAAATGCAAACACTAAAATTTCAGACGCACTTAAACTAATTCGAATAGTTTCACTTCATTTAGCCGCCTTTGTCGAGATTGTAGCACTTCTATTTCTTCATTCTGTTGAGAGTTTTCCTCCTGTTTCCTCGCAAACGTTGAAACTATTCTCAGATATTTTTGGATTCGATTAATTACCTACAATTATCTATCGCGTTGATTTTGTTGGTGTCTATCTAAAGCTGCAAGCTGTACAAGGCTATTCATTATAATCGTTATTATTGCCTATAGCAAAAAAGTTTTAAATAAAAGTTGTGTGGTTATGACTGAATTTTGTTAAAATGCTATCAAAAGTACAGTAGCGTACAGATTTCAGGAGATACAAAAAATAATATATATTTTTTAAATGGGTTACCTTGTATATTATTAAATTTTTGGAATGATCTTTTTTTCCCGATTTCAAAAATATACCATATGCTACCCCTATCTTATACCGTTTTTGAGTTATTAAACGTCGAACATCTTAGTTCAACTAGTTACTGTAAATATGGAAAAGTTAACATTATTAAAGTAAGATATGAAAATGATAACTATCATGTATTTATATTTAAACTTCCTAAATAAATCTTTGTTATATTTAATAATGTTAACTTTTCCATATTTACAGTAACTAGTTTAACTAAGATATTCAACGTTTAATAACTCAAAAACGGTATAATATAGGGGTAACATATGGTATATTTTTTAAATCAGGAAAAAAAGATCATTCCAAAAATTTTATAATATATAGGGTATCCCATTTAAAAAATATATTATTTGTTCGTATCCCCCGAAATCCGCACGCTACTGTACTTTTGATAACATTTTAACTAAATTCAGTCATAACCACACAACTTTTATTCAAAACTTTTTTTCTATAGGCAATAATAACGATAATAAGGGGTGGATAATTTATAATGAATAACCCTGTACATCCATTTCAGTATTTATCTGTAAAGCAAAGGCTTGTTGTGCATATATTGGAATACTTTCAAAGGAGCTAATACTTAATTCTGTCTTTCATAAAGAATCGCTTGTTGATTTATCTGAATAGGTAACTGATTGATTGATGGACGTAGGAGGACTACGTTCCGTTAAGTTCTTAGTTTAATTGTTAGTTAACCTTATTTGTGGCAGTTGTAATGGTAGGTGTGTTTTCAGCAAAAATGGCTATGCTAACTTATTTGAAAAATGTATTATCAATTGTAACATGTTCATTAAGAAAGTCAATAAAGGGCGGCTGTGGAAACTCAAAGTATGAATCATATGTTGGTTTGTTGGTGGCACTGTAAGTCTTTGTCAAATTCGAGGTTAACAGGTTAGGTTTTGCGTCAGACTGTGTCAACACTGACGGAAAACTTAACCTGATAACCTCGAATTTGACATAGACTTACAGTGTCACCAACATATTATTCATACGTTTGAATTTCCACAGCCGCCCTTTATGGACATTTTTAATGAACATGTTGTATAACGTATATACAAAATACTTTTTTTGTATCCTGACTAATATTTCGTTTATTTTGAATGGTTGCCTTCGTACTTTATTTTAAATATTTGACATAGCAGAGTTCAGAAGTTCGCTACGCTGTACTTGCTCAACTTACCGTTTATTCTGCAATGTCAAATGCCAAAAAGTTTAAGCATTTAGGAACATCGTCGTGTAGGTTATATACTGTTTACTACTTTTTTTTGTAATATAATGTATCTTGTTGTTTGCCTGTTTGTTGCCGGTATAACTCAAAAAGTATTTGTTGGAAGAAGATGATATTTTGCATGCGGATTATTTCCTTTCCTGGCATAAGACCAAGAAAATTTCGATAAAATATATACAGGGTGAGTACTTTAAAATATAAAATTCTGTCTAATTTTGCTCAAGAGCTATTACTGAAATGAAAGTACTATTTTGCACATAGCTCAGGTTTTAACCCTTGACAAAAAGAGCATATATTGGACCCAACGTATACAGGGTGAGCAGTTTAAAAAAATAAAATGTTTATTTTTTCATCAACTGAGAAATAGATAAAAGTAATAATTTCCACATAGCTCAGTCTTTACCCTTGACCAAAATGGAAACCAACAGATAGAAGCTAAATGTTCACAATCTAAAACAAGGGTCAACTATAAATGCATTTGTAATTTGCATTACCAAGTGTTTATTTTTATTGTTTCAGTATCATTACGAACGTGAAGATATTTTTACCTTGATTTTTCTTTGATTTTTAAAATTGTTTAGTGTCACAACGTCCACTTGCGAGGGAAGTACTGAATAAAGCTTCTTCCAGATTTTTTGTTTCTAAATTCAGGCCTCTGCTCTGATCTTCTAAATAATCGATTTAAGGCTGGTTAGTAGCATCTTTAGGGATTGGAGGCAGCAACTGTATTAGGCGGTTTGAGGCTTTCTTTACTTCTCAGGACCAAAGAAATTGTTGTAAGTTCCTTGCTTTCTACTTGGCTTAAAATATTTAAATATTTAAATAAACTGCTGCTAAAAAAATAAGCTGACTAATACTAATAATGCCCGTAATATTTAACCTTTTCAGTACTAACGGGACATATATGTCTCAGTGGACTTTAAAAAAAATCTGGTGGGTTTTAAATGAGTTAACTTATTATTAGGTCGTGTCCCACCTACCCTTTATGTTATACTAGTGCATTTTCGACGAATTCCGCATCGACTCGGCTACTCCGTAATATTTAGTTTGTATTTATTTACAAGCGGTTGTTCACCTAACCTAAAATAGTGTGTGTTTTTCGTGTAATTTGTTGAGTTAGTGGGAATCTTTCTACTTAAACGTAAGTAAACTGTATAGCCCATATAGTTTTGTTTAATTTGCTGCAATTATTTTATGTAAATAGTAACTTTTTTGTCAATTATTACGTTTGGGACACATATGTCCCAGGAGTCTTTTGTAATGGTCTCATATGTCCCATTGGTCCACGTGAAATTAATACTTGTTTTCTTCTACTAGAATGAATCTACTTCTTTCTGAGAAACAGCTGCTCGAATTGGCGGAAAATATATCAGACATTGAAGACGATCCATTTCATGATAGCAAAAATCATGAAGATCCGGATTTTTTGCCTAGCAGTGAAGAAGACAGCGATCTGAGTGCAGGCGAAGATCACAAAAGAAGAGAAAAAAGAAAAAGTTGATCTCACGCGGAAAGTGAAGGAAGCTCGTTCGAAGACGAAATAAGTGAAGAAGAGACAAACATGGAGATTCCGCAACCACCCAACGAAACCATTTTATGGAATAATTTGGATAAGATGAATAATTTCAAACCTAGGAAGCTAATACCAGCTTTCAAAGCTCCAGTAGTTTTAGCCAATATTGACAGAACTTGCTCAAAACTTTATATATTTTTGAAACTTTTTCCAAGGAGTTTATTAATTTATATTTCGCAAAATACGAATATCCGACTAGTAATTGAAGGAGATAAGAAGAAAAAGAAGATTCCGTCTACAGATGCCGCTGAAATAATGATGCATCGATGAGTCAATGGCAAACTTCAAAGGCAGATCAAGTACCAAACAGTATTTATCACTCAAGCCAATAAAAAGAGGAATCAAAATTTGGGAAATATGCAACTCAAAAACTGGATATGTTTATAATATGGACATTTACTCGGGTAAAGAGCTCGGATCAGACGTTAACAGTACTTTAGGGGAACGAGTAGTTAATAAACTGATAGAATATATTCCAAATGATGAGAAGACTTCCATTTGTTTTGACAGATTCTTTACATCCGTGAAACTTATTAATAATTTGCCATTTGCTGCAGTTGGTTTATGCACCGTTCGAGGTTAGTGTTCATCCAAGTGTTCTGCAAATAATCGTGCCTTTTATTTGTGTTTTTTTGGCTTAGGTGCCAACTAGGTTGCCTTGATGTCAATTTGACGTATTTGTCCTTTAACAGGCTAGGGACAGATTATCATCCCCTCTAAAGTACTTTTGAATAAGACATACTTTTTTCTTTTCTAGTAACAGTAACGAAATACTTGACACTGCTAAATTATAGGTTATGTTTCATCGCGATTCACGTACACTTCTGTGCAATAAAATTAAGCACACACAGCTTTGTTGCATTTATTAATAGGGTGTTTTTTTCGAAAGGTCGTAGTTTTGGTGTTTTAATAAAGGTGTTATTTTCAAGTTATGGTGTTTTATCATTTATTGAAACTGCTGATAGGCAATTATAATAGAACCGAATTATGCAAACTAGAATATTGTGAAAATAGTCATAAGACGTGTGCTTAATTTTATTGCACAGAAGTGTACATTGGCCTAACGTAGTAAATTTAGTTTCATCATAGATTAAATTAGCTTGATAAAAATTCCGTCTAATTTATTTGTACACCCTAATCCTCAGCATGTTTCCATTACGCAGATTCTAAATTGCAACGAATAACGAATTGTTTTCTTTAATATAATACAATAAAATACCTTCGACTATTTTTTCTGGGACGTTTATGGATATATCAATAGCAAAGTAATGCCAACGTGACATTAATTAATTTAAAATGGAATTTAGAAAGGAGGAAAGCTATTTGTGTCCGTACTATGTTAAGGGACAAATACGTCAAGTTGACATCAAGGCACCCTAGTGCCAACAATCTGTCGCATTGGTAAAGGCTTATGTTTTTGGCTTCTTGACAAATTATACGGCTTTCAAATGCGAATAATCTGCATGAATATTAATAGACAGAAGTGATTAGAAATTGTAGTATAAATCGCCCTTAACCGAGTAATCCAATGCCTTTGGACACGATTGTAAATACTTATATATACAGAACACGACAGGCTACTAGGACCATTGCAAAAGCAAGGTAAAATTTAAGAAGATGTATCTACTGTTAAATTTATATCCTTCTTTTAAAACACAAGTTGTACATTTAAGAAAAACGAATCAATTCCGTGGATAATAAGAATGGCTGGTGGGTAATTAGGTGTTGTACAAAATTGCAATGGAATTTCTCATTATATAAAACCAAATATGTTATCCAAGCATTTAATGTTTAGTAAAATTGGTTCTCTTAAGTACAATAGTTTATTGATTTATTAATGCTTATCTATTATATTCGGCCGAAAATGTACTTTAGGGCAGTAATACAGTAATAGGAATGACACTTTTAATTATAAACTGCTAACTGTCAAGGTGAATTGTTGTGCAGTTTATCAGTTTGCCTTTTAGTTTCGAACTCACCCAAGGCGTTATTTCGGCAGAAGTTATTTTAAGTGCTTAGTGTTATATTTTTATCGCGATGTCCAAATTGAGTAGTGGAAAAGGGCTACATTCTCAGACTTGCGAAGTGGTGTTTAAAGTGTACGAGTTTCTAAAGGCGATTGTTAATAAGGAAATTGACATTACCAATTCATCAGAAACAGAACTTGAAAAACATGCGTCTGCCGCACCCGGAGCTTCAGTTGCGTTTATATTTTAATTTTTAAAAGAAGGGGCGGCTAATACAAGAGAATATACTTTATAAATAATTTAATCTAGTTCTAGTTCGTGCAAATAAAACAATTGGACCAACACTATTTGCAGGAAACAAGCCTATATAAAAATAGTAGAGTTTAAAGAGGCAAGGGTCAAGTGTAAACTTATTTGGCGTCAGATTTTTAGGGTGAATGTAGAGCAGTGACGCACCAGCGAACAGTGGTCTTGGAAGCAGCCGAAGTGCACGATATGATGCGATTGCACCCGAGAGCTGGCTGCGTGATATTTCTAAGGTTACGATGCGGGAGCTGTACATGTGCCGTCGTGGTGTTTAACAAACGAACAATCAATGTACAATAGCGGTAGGTTGTTAGGGTAATTCTAAATACAAAGTATATATTCGATTTTTTATTTTTTTAAATACAATTAATGCCACATGTAAAGTCCCCTTGCTTTTGCTATGGTCCTAGTGGCTTGCCGCAATCTGTATATTTGACGATAATCATGTACATAAATAATGAACAACAATACAATAATTATTCACACAATCATACAGCAAGTCGCTGTCCTCCCACTCCTCTTCGCCACGCCTCTCGATCGTGCACCATATCTTCATCCAGGTCTCGTTCTCGCATTGCTTACTCCTTCATTCCAGGACCTTCTGGGGCGCCTTTTTTCCTGGTGGTATCCAGTTATACAATCGTTTGGACCATCGAGCATCCTCCCTTCTTAAAAGGTGTCCGAATCATTTCAGACTTCTCTTCTCTATTCTGTCTATCACAGTTTCGGTGGCTAACATAAGATTTCTTAGTTCTTCATTAGTTATTCGCTCTCTTCTCGATACTCTTGAGCTTCTTCGTACATAGTTCATTTCAACTGCCGCCAACTTTCGTTTTTCTTCTTGTCTCATTGTCCATATTTCACTGCCATAGCACAGAGCAGAAGAGTTGATTACAAGGTATTCTGTAGGCTGATTTGTAAACCCCATTTTACGTATTCATTATATAGGCTTCTTAGTATAAATTCCAGATCGTATGCATCCTGTGCGAATACGACCTGGTTATCAGCAAAGCTTAATGTAAATAAAATATGTTCATTAATTGGTATACCCATTCCCTATAAATACTTTATACCTTTAATATACTAAAACACACTGTGTTAAGGCTTTCTACTAAAATTTTGCTGGAAGGGTACCAGTAGAAATTGCATGCATACATTACCATATGTACGCGTTCGCATTTGGTCCTGCTTTGTTTCACGTGATTGCATTTCGTACCTCGACAAAGGCACGCGGGATCCTGTAAATCAAGCTGTCGCTGCAGAATACTAATAAAACCCTCATATATCTCTACATTTGCATCACATTAATCCGTTATATAGGTTTGGCGTTTGGATGCTAGGCAGGATTTAAACTGTATATGGAAATTTATTTTGCGTTTAACCGCATCCCGCGCGTTCGTGATATTTTTTCTTATAGCTTGTAATGCATAGGGATAAACGAAACAATTGAAAATGCCTTAGGGCCAATTAATTATATATATTTCCTCTAAACTTGCTTAATTTCAAAAGTTTTGTATCAATAACAATTGAAACATCAATCGTAAGTGGATATTTTATACGAGTGACTTTCAGTAAGGGATTCTGGTTAATGTAAGGTTGCATTGTTATCTGCACTTCATTTTGCGCAGAATTTATGAAACACGCTTCATTAGTCGATTTGTACTTATGGGATGCTCGAGCGAAAGAATTCTCGCAGCAACCGATGGATACTTCCTGATATACGAGACGCATACGAATTGAAATCCAATATTGACCGAGCGATCCAATATACACTAACGAAGGGCATTGGGCATTATTAAGGTCATGAACACTGACGACTCCAGGCATTATTTGATATATACAGGCTGTTGGAAAGATTGTGCAATAACCAACCAACTGTATTGTTGGGGAAGCTATTATTATCATGGAAGATTGAGAACCGAGTTTGAGTTATATTTGGTTTCATATGTCAAAAGAAAGTCCAGTGAATAAATTGAAGTATGCAGTAGGAAAACTGGTACATTTCCGATTGCTTCGTCTAGCAACTATGGGAAGCCTGGAAGTCTACTTTTCTTACTATTTTTCATCCGATCGGAGTAAATACAAGAATTAATTACTGTATTATTAATTTATAAACATTAACAGCCCATAAATTGTACTTAGTTCTGACGAATATGTCATGTTGCAGTGCGAGTCTAAGGTAAGTGCTGAAATTCATAAAGTTAGACATGGAAATTTCGCATAGACGCGTTGTACTTAGAAAGCTTTCTCTACGTCTAGGACTTCGCTGATTTTTAACAATATATTTTAAACATGAATATTTACTTTCGCGACATGATACACCCAACACAGAGATTAGATGTGCATACCCTTACATCGGCGGACATAGGCAGTGATCACAGCCTAGTATTGGCAAAGTTGAGAATGACCTTAGGAACAAAAAAGAAGCATGCTCCAGAATACTCTACAAAAATTAACATCGAACCCCTGCATGACGATACGACAAAATGGCTATATAAATAAAGATTAAAAAGAAAAATAGAGGAAAATAAAATCAAGGATTCTGACACGTTAGACGAAGTATGAGAAAATATCAAACGCAACATAACTGATTCAGCACAAGAAGTTTTGGGAATAAAGAGAACAAATATAGCCAAGTCACATAAAAATTCGACAACACCATGGTGCTGTAGTGAAGAAAAAACATACGGCATACTTGCTGTACAAACAAAAACAAACACCTCTGGCATGGGAAGAGTATAACACAGTAAGAAATAGGGTGAATTCAGCAATAAGAACAATCAAACAAAACTATTGGGACCGATTCTCAGCACACCTGAAACATGATTTTTACGGTCTTCAAAAACAGATCTGGCGATTCATACTAAATCAAAGAACCGAAGTAGCGGAGTACATTGCATCACGAAAGATCACGCAAGAAGAATGGATAAACTATTTCACTGACTTATTCAATATAGAACCACATTTCAGAGCCCGCTTTCACAAATAAAGAAGAGGTTGAAGTAACCAAAGATGAAATTGCCGAAACTATCAAAACACTGAGAAATCGTAAATCACCTGGGAAAGACGGAATTTACAACGAAATCTTAAAATATGGGGGATGCGTTCTTCTAGATGAAATCACCATACCAATCCCAAAAAATTTTCGCGAGCAAGAAATATCTCGAGAATGGAAAAACAGTATACTAATCCCAATATTTAAGAAAGGCGACAAGATGAAACCGGAAAACTACAGAGGGATAAATCTCTTGAATAGTACCTTAAAACTGACAACAAAAATTATAACAAATAAATTAAATACTATACTAGAATGGCAGGACGAACAACAAGGGTTTCGTAGCGGACGATCATGTAATGACGCAGTATTTGCCATACAGCAAATAAAAGGAAAAGTTCTGGAATTCAATAGAACCACATATATGTGTGTTTTGTCGATTTGGAAAAGGCCTTTGATAACATCCAACTGAATGATATCATTATACAAAGCATATACACAGACAACAAAATGGTGATTAAAATCGACAATAAATTGACAGAAGCTATACCGTCGCAAAAAGGTGTGAGGCAAGGGGACTCGTTAAGCCCGCTATTATTTAACCTTATAATGGACGAAATAATCAAAGTCGTAAAACAAAACCATGGGTTCCAAATGGGTACGGAAGCAATAAAAATTGTATGTTATGCGGATGATGCAGTGCTGATTTCTGACAGCGAAAACCAATTAGAGAGAATGCTGCATCAATTTGTAAATACCTGCAATGAATTTACTCTGACCATCTCTGTACCAAAAACGAAATATATGACGACCTCACAAGAACCCGTAAGATGTAAACTGGTAGCATATGACAAACCCATACAACAGGTGATGGAAATAAAATATTTAAATAAAAAAATAAAGGAGCATACCACAAAATGACGAAAGGTTGTAGAATGCCTTAATCACACCATCTGGAGGAATCAGTACTTAAGAAAAGAAACAAAGATCAGTATATACAAAAGCACAGTATGACCAATACTGATATACACAGCAGAAACGAAACCCCAAACATAACAAAGTATGCAATAGATGGAAGTTGTAGAAATGAATGTACTAAGAAGAATAGCTGGATAAACAAGATACGACAGAGTGTGGAATGTAAACATAAGGAAAGCATGTAAAATTGAAAACATTACTGGTTGGGTATCGCTCAGAAGAAGCGAATGGAATGCACATATAGATAGAATGGACGAGAGTAGAGTGGTACGAATCGCACGAGACGACCAACCTAGGGGAAGAAGAAGTATTGGGCGACCAAAAAAAAACGGTGGCGCGACGTCATCTAATAATATGGCAAAGAACAGGCTGTTAGCCTATTTTAGAAGTTAGAAGAAGAAGAAGACAACATTATAGTTTTACCAACAATTTATAGGTAGCAACTAAAGAAGTTCCCTTTTGCAGTTTCCACTACATTCAAGTGTGTTAGTTCTTGTGATTTATTTTTACTGTCACTTTTCGTAGGTAGTAATAAGTAAATTACGAATTTTTAAAACACTATAACATATCGGAAAACACGCATATTACTGCTACAGTGACCTTGCTCATCACTGTTACTCAAATAAAATAAAAAAGTGCAAATCCAAAATTACTAGTAATTATTACAAAACTATTGCCGCAGACAGCCTCTATCTATAAAAATATTATTTTAGATATGGCTCCATAATGTTTAAAGCATATCTTGTAAAATATAAACCATTAGGAGTATGGAAAGTGCTGTTATTTTAAATTTTTAATCACCACGTGATTTTGGCGCTCATGAAGGAGGGCAGGGACACTGTCGGTGATTACCCCTTAGTTCCGAATACCACATAGCTCTGAAAGTTGGTGTTGCGAAGTGGGCAACGCATTTTTTTCGATGTATCGTTAGTTCAGCTGAAGATTAGAGAAGGTTGCAGACATGAAAAGAAGATAGAGGTATGTTAATGGCGTGGAATAATTTTAGTCGGAGTTAATAAATTCTGCCGCGGTGACATTGTCGGTGTTTATACCATCTATCTTCGTAAATTTAAAAATGTCTACTCTGTTGGAAAAGAAAAAATACGTCTTCTTGACCGCCAACGAACGATTAAATTCGGACTCGCTTCTTGTATTTGCGCAATGCTTGAATACGTGGCCCTTGAGGATGTTTCGACTCGTCTGAGTTACCATAGTCGTGAGTAAACTTTCAGTGTCATGTCCCAGCACTTTTGCTGTGTCGGCGATCCTCTTTGTAGGTCAGGTGTCCCAAATAAAATTCTTGTGTTCTGTCGTTCAAATGACTAACTTCGTGAGTCAGTTATGCTGCAGGTCAAATTTTATCGTGGTACAGCACGGCTCTCAGGTCTGGTGATAATCCCTTCTGTCATACCAGGTGAACCTTTGAGAGTTGGAGCTCTCTTAACTTCATTACTTTAAGCTGCAGATTTGTTTTGTCTCCATGTCGGTATATTGTTACAGTTGCATTACGTTGTGATTACCTTCTCTGTTGTATAGCTTCTACAGATCGTTTAGTTCCTGCGAGGTATCTACGTCTTGCTCCTCACAGCTGAAGCTTTTATACATCTTTTATTTAGAATTAAATCTGATCCTGTTTTATATGTGTGTGTTATTCGAGTGTTCGCCTCACAGACACCACTTTCTCCTCGTGATGAAAGTTAGTAAACAGTGTTAATGTCCAGGTTGGATTGTGACCAGCCTAATAGGCTTTATAAGTCACAGATCGTAACCCGTGATGTCATCGTAGAATATTTCCCTTAGTAGTAATAAATGGAACAGCCGGCTCCGGCGTGCCGTACGATATTTTACTGTTACATGTGCATCGGGAAACCTTTTACATCACGTGAGCTATTATTTTTGGGAATAGAAAAAGTCTTATAATGTTAAGTTGGGAGCGTATGAATGGCGACTGACTAACTGAACGCCAGATTCGTGCAAAACATTTAAAATTACCAATCTGCAGCTTAGGTTTTGCGATCACCAAGGGGACATTGGGCCTAAAGCAAACATCGCTCATTTTACCGTTTGCACTCTTTCCTCTTACAACAGTAGTTGGCAGTTCTCCATCTTCACAGACTTAAACACGTTTGTTGATTAGGTTCTGAACTATATATTCGTCACATGTTCGTATATAGGAAACCTGCTTTGACGCATCCCCATGGATTGATAATAAAGCTATTCCAAGCTATACCAGCAGTTAGCAAGTGTGACCTTCATCTACTTAACAATTTTTTATAACTAAGATGCTAAATTATTTTGTTTAATGCGGAGGATCCAATACAAAGTTTATGCTGAATCTTGCGATAGGTTATATGTCGCTCTTCCATTTTCAATTCTACGACCTTGACATTTTCCACACAAATAGCTTCTGTAGGTCCGCCACTCTTGGGTTCATATTCTAATTAACAGCAATCACCTTCAAATTCGCAAAGCTAGTAACTAATCCCGGATAGTGAGGGAGCACATTCGTCAAGTTTTTATGATTACTCATAATACGCTAAGCTTATTTTATACTAGTATAAAATTATGAAACGTAACGAACTTTCCGGTACATCCATATTGATTACTATTTAATTGAAAATCATACGCGACTCATTAATGACCAATAGAAAAATTAGTTCACGAGCCGTATCCAAGATAACAAAAAAATTTCTTGGAAATTTTTTGTAGGTAGACATTACTTCTTTTTAGGGTTTGTGTCGTTACGATTTTCTTACCGAATCTCCATTCGAGCATTAATTCATATCTGTTAATTATTTTTCGTGCATTCAACAACGTCCTAATTTGCCCTCGCGTTCCGCTCGGGCAAATTAATACGACGTTGTTGGAACGCACTCAAAAAAAATTCCGGAAAGAATTAATGCTCTTATGAGATTATATATGACAATTTACTCAACAGTTCTAATACTTATCGTAAATGCCATCGTTCATTTGAATTTGATAGTACGTCTATTTAAAAAGTAAACATACAATTATACATATAATTTCTGTATATATCGTTATGTCGCTCCTGAGGTAGTATAGAAGTAGCATAGATATAATTGATTTACATTAATAGAAATATGTAGGTATGCAAGATTAGTAACAACTATTTCAGAACATATCAGAAACTGGCGGTACATTACAGAAAGATTGTGAAAAAATAGTATTTCTGTTTAAACAAATAATCCATATATACAGTGTGGTCCATTAAGTGTGCAACAAATGAGACACTTTTTTATTAGTTGTACAATCGAAATTTAAATACGGCCACAAGTTAGTGCATGTTTGATAACTATATCAGATGCCCTTAGAATGGCTTCAAGTCAAACAATATATAGGGCATGTCAAAAATATGAAATTCGTTCAAGAATAAAGTTACCTTATTTCAAAATATAGCAAAATGTTATTGAGAAAAGTTGTTTAGAATCAAAAGTTACGCTCAAATACAAAGTCATGGCCTCCTATTCGAATTTTGATTTTTTTTTTGGTAAAATTTTGTATTATCCCCGTATGATACATATTTTTATTATTCTGATTTTATTAAGAGTTTTTTCATTTGTAAATTATCATTAGTAAAGCATCTGCCTTGTAAAAAGAATATTTGCGAAATTCTAAAGTTTTGTTAAATATCGTTGCAACAAACATGAAGTGGACGCTTACCTAAAAAAATATAAATCCAAGTAAATTTTATAAATACGCTTCAAGTTGCAAAAATTTATTTAAAAGTGTTCTGGTTGTGGCTGCTTTAAATACATATAAAATCAGAATAATAAAAATATGTATCATACGGGGATAATACAAAATTTTCCAAAAAAGAATCAAAATTCGAATAGGAGGCCGTGACTTTGTATTAGAGCGTAACTTTTGATTCTAAACAACTTTTCTCAATAACATTTTGCTATATTTTTGAAATAAGGTAACTTTATTCTTGAACGATTTTCATATTTTTTGTCCTGCCCTGTATATTGTTTGACGTGAAGCCATTCTAAGGGCATCTAATATGGTTATCGAACATGCACTAACTTTTGGCGGTATTTAAATTTTGATTGTACAACTAATAAAAAAATTCCCATTTGTTGCACACTTAATGGACCACACTGTATAATAGACTTGTCTGTCTGGGACGCTGGTCCGTCTGGGACGCTGTTTCAGCAGCCAAACCGTAAAAGATAGAGAAAAAAGTTATGAAAGTTATATGTTTGGAATGGTCATGTCAGGTCCGAAACCGAATTTCAGTCACGGGACACTTCCGGTTTTCGAGAAATCACGTGATTTCCGTCTGTCTGGGACGCTGTTTTGTCTGGGACGCTGTTTCAGCAGCCAAACCGTAAGAGATAGTGAAAAAAGTGATTAAAGTTATATGTTTGGAATGGTCATGTTAGGTCAGGAACAGAATTTCAGTCACGTGACACTTCCGGTTTTCGAGAAATCACGTGATTTCCGTCGGTCCGGGACGCTGTTTTGTCTGGGACGCTGTTTCAGCAGCCAAACCGTAAGAGATAGAGAAAAAAGTTATTAAAGTTATATGTTTGGAATGGTCATGTCAGGTCAGGAACTGATTTTCAGTCACGTGACACTTCGGTTTTCGAGGAATCACAAAAAAGACCGTTTTTCAAATAGAACGCGTATTAAATAAAAACTGTTTCAGCAGCCAAACGGAGCTGCGACCCTCTGCGCCTTAAAACCTCGATCGGTTAGGCCACTTTGACACCTTCCAGGTCTGGGTGCAGTTTTTATTTAATACGCGTTCTATTTGAAATACGGTCTTTTTTGTTTTTTTAAATGAGACATTTGTCTCACTGATCTGCTAGTAATAACATCATAATATTAATTAATAATAGTAATAAGGTCATCGGAACTTCATGTAATGGAATGGGCATTAAACTAGATGGCCAAATTGTTACAAAAAACGATAAAAAAGATGCGGTATATATAGCAAGCAAATTGAAAAATCTGTAAATGGGTTTACACCGAACTTCCCTCGAGCGAATTAGATCAATTCGCAAATTAAAAAAAATGTATTCCGCTCTGGTTTGAACTTGCGTAGCGATCTTAACTGCATCCACAAGTCGAACTGCACCATCGAGCCTAATTGAAATGAGTGCGGCGCGCCTCTACTTAAGGAAACGGTCTTATTGTTGAAACGTTTCGTCTTTTTAATTTATTTATTTATTTATTTATTTCGCACTCAGCCAACAGCCGTTAGGTCAATTATAGGCGTCGCTGTGCATTGTGACATTATCCTGTATCTGTTGAGTTCTATTTTCGGCAAGTGCAAAGCCTGGCCTATGTGAAAATTATTACTTCATTTTATTTCAAAATTAACGCAAAAATATTTTTTTAAGGTGCTCATTTTGTATGTATTTGTTTAAATTTTTTTCCGGTTTCATTCCAGGTATATAACATGTGAGCAAATGAAAATGAAATCAAGCTTGGCTTTGAAATATTTGTTGTATGAATAATATGTTGATGGCACTGTACGTCTATGTTAAATTCGAGGTTATTAGGTTAGATTGTCAGTCAGTTTTGACACAGACTGACGCAAAATCTAACCTGCTAACCTCAAATTTGCTGCAATAATGACGTATTAACTCGATGGTACGTTGTTAAGGGAGACTCCCTAAGTATGAGAAAAATAAGGAAAAAATTATTTACGATAGAGCCAAGTTGATAACGAGGGCAGATTGTCCCTCGAAACGTTCGTTATTTAATAGTTTTAATTTTCAGAGTGGCGAAATACTCAAATAAGGATATGAATTATATCACACCACAAAGAAATTTCAGAGATTATCTCAGTCTAGATGAAATTAATTTTTTATCATACTATATAATTATGTCCCTTTCGGAGTTTATACCAGCAAATGCCCAATAATCTTGATCGTAAGTATACAAAATTGAATGTTTCAGGATTTCAGTGGATAATGCGATGAGAACGACGATTTCCGTTTATTTTGAATTTGTTTTTAATACAACGTTAGAATGTTTACATATTTAGATAAAGAAAGTGGAATACTTACAATATTCAAATATACCGGTGGAATTAAAAAGTAGTAACATGGTAGTGCTCCGATATCAGTAGGTCAGTAGAATAGAGATTGTTAATAAAATTAGTCTTACCTAAGACACTTACAACGAAGTATTTTTTATTTAAAAAAAATCCCTTGACCTGTCAGTAATAGGGATACAGGCGTTTCCATTCTTTTGCCTAGTTCTGTGTAGTTTCCTGTGCAACTCTCAATTCCCTTTTAAAACTAAAGCTTAGAAAATAGGATATACTTAATTTATCTTATTACATTTTTTAATAATTTGGAAACAACTATCACTTTAAACCTTCGGAACTTTAATAATAACATCATTAATATAATATGGTTAAAAGCTGGCTGTTTTTTGCAGAAATAGAAACACTAAAGCATGAAATGAAGGGAATATCTCAGCAAACCAGCTTTCACGCAGAGCTTCTGTAATCGGAACACGCTTTTACAACCGAATCTCCTGCCGACAAATATTCACTACGTGGAAACCCAAAAGAAAATAAAGAATACAGGCAGCTAAACAACGTATTTTTGAGATCTTTAGCGACTTAAAGCCAACTCAAACAGTTGTGCAATAGCTTGAACGATACAAAAGTTTTAAAGATGGTCTTCAATCCATCGTTTGTATTTGAACAAGCCAGTGTGAAATATTTTTGGTTAAATAATTATTAATATTTAACTCTTTTGTAAGATTTTATTTCGAAAGTGCTTGATAATATTGCATCAATGCTTATGAAATGAATGTGTATGTACTAATGCTATAATTTAAATAAAATGTAACTAACAGGGATGCAATTTACGTGAACGTTAAAAAACGCTCCATATTGATTTCAGACTATTGCAAAATTTATGGCTTCAATGCCGCATGTATTATTTAAAACACAAGTTTGATAGGTACTATACATCATTAATCTTTTGTTTTTTCTGTTAAAATGAATTGCTTCATGCTAGACACATAAATCTCAGCTAGAGGGATAATTCGCAATAAATTCATCAATGTCAATCTGTTGTCGGCACAGCTTATAGATTAAGGCAAATTGAAGGTTACACTTTTGATTTACAGGTCAGAGTAAAATTGCACAAAAAATTCAGCAGTTTCCAAAACCCGTAGTTCATATAATACGTAAGCTGCAACCGTTTTTCAATAACATGGCAGACTGTAGGCATTTTTGTAGCAGTTATATAATAGATAATTTTCAGAAATGTTTACTGGTAGATTGATAGCCGTTACCTTTTTACCAAATCAGATTTACTTGGGCACCTACTAATGTAAATAACAATTACTGCTTTTTAAAAAGTGGAAAAGATGCTCAAATTAGATTTGCAAAATAAATAATTTATTTTTAGATTTTTGTGCCTTCCTATTACAATTTAATTTTTGTTTGATAAAAATTGGAATGTTTAAGCTTTTTAAACAATTATAAGAAGGTTTATACTAATACAAATATTTCACAAACGGGGTGTACTTTGAAAAACGTTATTATTTTGTTTATGATTTTTTTGAAAAATGTAGCAGTGCGCTATTCTAATTAGTCATATTTTATTACAAATTTGAGTACATCATATCTTAATTTAGAATCTCTTTTAGCTGGTGCAATTAAAAAAAAAACAGCCACGTTTTTTGCGGAAAAGCGTTATATGAATTTTTTCTTAGTGGGAAATAAAGTATGACCAAAAATTAATCTCATTTAGTACGGCTATGGAATTTTTCTAATTTATGAATGCAACTATGTTTACACTTAAATGTCAAACTTGACATTTGATTTTTAAGTGAGTTATAGTTGTATTCATAAATTAGGAACAATTCCATAGCCATACTAGATAAGATTCATTTTTGATCATACTATAGAATCTCCAGCTTTCGTTTATTGGTGATATTAACAAATACATAGGTAGCCACTTGTTTCATAATATCTAATATTAAACATTTTCTAATAAAAGCGGAAAATTTTATAGTAGCTTGTCGTTTTCTTTTGCTATAAAAGATTATATTAGGATGCTTTTCCATTTTACATAAGTTCTTCTATTTCTACAATGGCACGGTTCAATTCTGGAAGTTCAGTCATATAATGGCAATGGCCGTGGAAGTTTTTCAAATCATGTATCACGGACAATGTATTTACCAGTCTGCGTCTTGCAAATTTTAGCATAGATAACCCGCTGTATTGAAGAGCTTAAGAGGTTGCCACATACAGCTTTTAATTTTTTTTAACTGTTTAACTTAGGTTGGTAGTACTGTTATAAATCCATTGCCGGTATCTCAAATTATCATACAGATAAATATCGCGAAATTTGAGTTTGTGTTGGGCAAACGAATTCTTTTAAGTTTTGTAAAAACAAATTATAAAAGAATAACTCAATACCCATATTTCTGTATTATTGTAATTTTAATGGAAACAATAATTTCAATTGGCCGATCACTGAACGTTATATTAGAATATAAAAAACGTAATTTGTTTTAGTAATAATTCACTTTCTTTGCAGTTTTTAAAACATATATGCATAATTTCTTTTCTTAAATATTTTAACCGTTACCCATAACAACAGTTTTAAACTAGTATTGAGAGACACCTGAAAAGTAGTTATACAGGGTGAGGCACCTAAAGTGTTACAGAGCAATAGCACTCAAACTATTGATCACATCCAAAAATGTTTCAGACAAAAGTTTCAGTGTTCGAGAAGGCCGTCATATTGAATCACTCTATTTTTTTATCTGTGGAGGCGCTGAAGCTACGTCAAGGTCAACTCCACTTTTTTAAATGGAACCATGTATTTTTTTTTGGATGAAATTATTACCGATTTGAAGACGAATTCAGCGACTTGCAACACAAGGTCATTCTAGTCACGCAAAGTTTAAAGATAAAGATAGTCGAAAAATCGAAAAATGCAACAGTGCAACAAACACGAGTCAACACGACGGTGCACCACCCCATTATGCTATGTGTTTAAGATAAGTGCTAAATGAGATTTTTGGCGAAAAGTGGATAGGACGAGGCGGTCCTGTAGCTTGGCCACCTCGTTCGCCAGATCTAACATCACCAGATTACTTTTTATGGGGTTTTGTCAAAGATCGCGTAATGGCGGTAGCACCTACCACGCCTGACGACATGAAAGACAGAATACGCCGAGCATGTACCGAAATTACACCACAAATGTTGGCTGAAGTTAAACGGTCTTTTCATCAGCGAATTAACAAGTGCTTACAAGTCGAGGGTCATCACTTCGAGCATCTTCTGTAGATAGACCCAAACCAAGGTTAGTGGATCCTTTGAAAGTGATTATTCCAATATTTTTCGATTTTTCGACTATCTTTATCTTTAAACTTTGCGTGACTAGAATGACCTTGTGTTGCAGGTCTCTGAATTCGTCTTAAAATCGGTAATAATGTCATCGAAAAAAAATACATAGTTCCATTTAAAAAAGTGGAGTTGACCTTGACGTAGCTTCAGCGCCTCCACCGATAAAAAAATAGAGCAGTCCAGTATGACGGCCTTCTCGAACACTGAAACTTTTGTCTGAAACATTTTTGGATATGATCAATAGTTTGAGTGCTATCGCTCTGTAACACTTTATGTGCCTCACCCTGTATATTATGATATTGAATACTACAAATTTGTGCTTTTTATGTAACGTAGAACGATTTAGATGGTGTATTTTGTCACTGCTACTTTGCAACAATCTAATTAAACATTTAAAGGCAACTGAACACATTTAAAAAATAAATAAGATTTTGTGCTTTCAAAAAAAATCATCTGGAACAAGGAATATGTCTTGAAGGTATTTAGCCAATATTCTTTAGCCCTCTCATTAGACAGGAGTAAGATTGCACGTTGATACCACAAGCAGTATTAGGTAATATGGCTTCACTTCAACTTTATTATTAACTAGCTGGCCCGGCCAAACGTTGTTCTGCCCCAAAAAAATTTGTCTCTAAAACCCAGTTTCACTTTCGATATTTTCCAATTTTCCGGCTTTTCCTTTGGATTTTTCCGAATTTTCTTTTTTGCTAAACCACCTCGGGATAAGACGAACACAACAAAAGAAAAGTCATCCAAATCGGTCAAGTCGTTCTCGAGTTTTTGCGTTACTAACACACTAACGCACTAACACACGGCGATTGATTTTTATATATAAGACTAGCAGAGAATCCCGTTCGGGATATTACGTGGTTTTTATAAACAAACACTGAGATATTTTCCTTATGTGACGTAAGTGAATTTTGTATCCCAAGGGGTTCGGGGATAATTTTAGCAATTTCGGGTTTATTTGTTTTTCTTTATTAAAATCTCAAACCTTCTTTCGTTATTTGAATCTGTGGCAAGTATGAATACTCTAATTTTTCACCCTAAGCGGTTTAAGGGTGACATTTTTTTTTTCTATTGGACCCCTCAAGCCTATAATTGTACAAAATGTCTGGAAGTGGCCAGGATTTTTGAACATACAAACATACATTCAATTTTATATACAGGGTTATTCAATTGTGATGTTCACCATTGGGATTTCAAAAACTGCAAGGGAGACAGGGTGGGTTAAACTAGGGTAAAGTCGCAAATTCTAATGCCGAATAATAATTATAAAAAATTGAACTTATCCGCCTTAGTTTTTGAGTTATGTCTAAAAAAATAAAAATAAAAATCATATTTGAACTTTTCGTTTTTAGCACATAACTCAAAAACTAAGGCGGCTCGGTTCAATTTCTCTTTTGAATATAATTCAGCATTATAATCTGCAACTTTGACCTCATATAACTGACCCTGTGTCTTTTACTGTTTTCGAAATCCCAATGGCGAGCATCGAAATTGAATAACCCTATATATGTATATAGTATAAATGCATTTTAAAGTACTCAACTTTAGCATGTGTCATTTGTTTTTTTTTTGTTGATGTTTTATTTAAATAAAAGCTTTGTAAACTTTTCTGCACATGAGAAGCGCACATTTCTAGGTGTCATTGAATAAAATTCAAATTGCGTGGCGAAAACAGAAGCTATTTAATAGAAAAATAAGTTGTCAGTGAAATTATGTGTTAAATTTTTTTATAGGATTCCGTAAATACGAGGATATTGCATATTGGCAACGAAAGAGTTTTACATGCTGTTTTATACATATGAAATTGTGTGCAATATATTTGTAACGACGATTTACGTGATTCCAGTGATTCTGACGTTAATTATAGTGCTGTAGAATAAAATTAGAGTAATTTTTTCCAACGCCTATGTTTTAACTGACACTGACAACTTACTTTTATGATATTAAATAGCTTTGCTTTCGCCACGAAATTTTAATTTTACTCTAGTACACAAAAAATAAGAAACACATTCCTATGAACATTGGACTTCAACACTGACAAAGCTAATAGAGAATAGCTATTTATGCAACAAGTGCTAAAAGTCGACGTTTATGCGCGAGACATGAAAATTATGAAACGAAGCCGAAGGCTGAGTTTCATAACATGTCTCGCGCATAAACGGCTTTTAGCACGCGTTGCATACAATATTTTATCTACGACCTTAATTTTACCGTTATTAATCCATAAATATCGATTTAAGAAAGGTTCGCTTCTGCGACGCTTTTAATTTATGTCATAATGAATAGTAGCCTACGCCGCGGTGGCGATTGTTTGGCCACGCCCGTGTTGTCAAGGTGAGTTACGAAATGTAATTATTGATACTCCACATATGACTGTATTCACTACATAACGCTTTAATTATTTCAAAAACGCTTTACCTGTAACGCAAGAAGCAACTAGAATAGCTTTACAACTTCACTTGCAGTTCGAAATTGTAGTTTTGAACCTCGCTTCACTTTTAGCACATGTGCTAAAAGTAAACAGCTGATTTCTTTAAACACGGTAAACTATAAAACGTCACTTTTAGTGAAACAAGCTAGCGCTAAAAGGCCTACTTTTAGTAGTGGTCGTAGATAAACAGTATTTATATTTGACATATGCACGTGATTTTTTATGTTCAGTTAAGTGACCTTGTATACGGTACAGAAAGTGTAGTTCCTCCAAAGTACAGACACATTCGTGATAAAAGGTTAAACTTTAATATTTAGGTATACAAATAACTACAAGTATTACAACCTGTTTATGTGGCGATTAATATGAATGACTTTTGCTGGCGGAACTTTAGTCGGCGTGATTTTATCGAGACACAGCCATCATATAAAAGTTTAAACCTAATCTCTAACATAGTAATATTAAAATTTTCGAACGATTTATTCGATTAAAATGATCTGGGAATGAAAACATTGCTGGGAACAAACAAACTCATTTATCTCCAAAATGTATCTGCTGTTATTGGGAACGAAATCGTATCGGCCGAATGAAATAAAACCAAGGCACGCTTAGTGGTGGAACCGAGCTCTGTAGTTTATTGGTTAGCACATCTACTTAGCGGGAAGTCATGGGTTCGATTCCCGCGACTGTCTGCTCTGATTCACGTTTTTAGGTTCACCTTCCCTGGCCTTTCTTCCATTCTCCACCCCTCCTTTCTCTCATCCATCTTATAACTCCCGTTCTTGCCTGAAGAGGGACCCAAGGCCACTCTAGCAGCCCACCCCCAGTTGGGAGAATTGAAATTACTTGAACCTTTTTTACCTAGGGGAGAAATTTCGAAAAATCCGTTTTATCCCATTTCATTTTGAAATGGACCTAGAACTAAAAGATTTTTTAACCCCCTTTCCCCGTTTTACACTTCAAGGGGTGAAATTTGACAAAACCGTTTAACCCCTGTCTAAAGATTTTACAAATCTATGCATATGCCAAAAAAGAATGCTCTAACTCAACAAACACAGGAGATACAATGGGTTTACAATTCACCCCGAATGCAGATTCGTACCTTTAAGGGTTGATTAGCGCAAAATCCTGAAATGCGTTTTTAGACATTTGTATTGGATACCTATGCAAGCAAACACCAAGTCGATATTTTTATCGGGTCTAACAGATATTGAGAAATTCGTGAAAACACAGTTTACCCCTCTTCACATCCTTACGGGTGGAATTTCAAAAAAGTTTTTAGCCCATTTTGTCGTCAAGTGAACCCACAGCGAAAAAAATTAATAATATTAATTCCCTACCCCTTTTCAGTTTTCCATTTTTATGGCTTTAGGGGTGAAATTAAAAAAAAGCTTTAACTCCTTTCTAAAAATTTAAAAAATGAATGCTCTAACTCAACAAACACAGATATACAATAGGTTCTATAATTCACCCCGAATGCAGATTCGCACCTTAAGGGTTGATTAGAAAAAATTCTGAAATGAGTATCTAGGAATTTGCATTGACAGTCTTTCCTAGTAAACAGCAAGTCAATATCTCATCGGGCCTGAGAGATATTGAGGAATTAGCGAAAACACATTTTACCTCTTTTCACCCCTTTAGCGGTTAAATTTCAAAACTCCCTTCTTAGCACTGCCTTGCGTAACAAATTTAACTTCCCACCCAAATTCCAAATTCTTAGTACCAGTGGTACAGCTTTGACAACTTTTATATGAAAACCGGTTAAAATATATAAACGCAAGGATTTGCTACTCTTCGCTCTAGCGACATCTATCTATAAGTTTTGCAGACCAGACCAGACTGGCAAATACATTTGTTCGTGATAGTACATGTACATTACATTGTGATCATTAATATTCATGCCATTAGTGCTTACGTAGGGTGACTCTAAAATGATGATAATACCATTCTAGAGAGTCGCGCGATTTTAGTTGGTGTCACTTACTAGCATTTAAAGGATGAAGTTCATTTTTACCTCTAGGATAATTAAGTGAACAGCAAGAATACGTTTCGCAATAGCTATGTCGAAATACTGTGGGGCTGGCATGTTAGATTATAATTAAAAGTTAAAAATATTATATATCATATTCTTGTTCTTATTTTATAATTTTCTAAATTGATTAATATAAATAAAAAACTTTAGTGTCCTTTGTTTTCATTTTTTATGGTGGTGGTCGATATCACCATTATAGTCCAAAGATACTGAATTATTAACCACTATTTACTTTTCCACTAATTTAAATATTGATAATATACTCAAGCAGCCATTTTGGGTTTGCATGTAAGCTGCCGGATTAACATATCTATTTGGTGTAACAACAAATACACAAATTAGAAAATTATTTTGTTTACTATTCAATCTTTGCATAACTAACAGGGTGCTGTTTCTCAAATATGAAGTGAATAAAGCCTATAGTAAAATGTTGGAAATTAAAATTCTACATTTTTTTTATCTTTGCCGCAATACCGAGAAGTTGGTATTTAAAACGGTAGAAGGCGACAAAATTACCAAACATCGGTTTCCGCCATTCTAGCTCTCTGGCGGCTATCACTCGGAGACTATTTAAATCAAATCACATTATTAAAAGAGATTCGTGCATATTTTTTCAAGCACTACAACTTTCAAATTCGCAATTTTCGGAAAAAACAACCCCCACCGAGCTACAATGGCGGAAACCGATTTTTGGTAACTTTGTCGTCCTTTACCGTTTGAAATACCAACTTCTCAGTATCGCAGCAAAGATAAAAAATGGGTAGAATTTTATTTCCAACATTTTTTGTTAAATAACTTTTTCTGTGCGACCAATGGAGCGCGAGAAAAAACAAATTTAATTGTTTTCAAGATGGCGGCTGTTTGGCAGGGGGCGAGGGCACTTCTTTTTGGGTTTACACTTGCCTAATGGCCCTAAACCACTGGGCAAGAGGAATCGCCGCGGCCAATTTTTTAAGGTGACGGGGTATTTTCCGACAATTTTACTGTACTATTATAAAGTATGAAATTTTCATTACACCCTACGCCTACGCTATTTTTAATTAACTATGTTTCAGATGTAAACCTCTATTTATGCATCAAGAAATTACACATTAAAAATGAAAAATAAATAGAATGCTGATAACGGCTAATAATAGAACCAGAAATTCCTCAATTTATACCTCGGTACAAACCAAACGTCGATATAAAACGAAGTCAACATGTCGTAAATACATGCATAACACGATCATAAAATTTAACATTACTTTGCGCATTAAATCAGAACGTGAGGCGAGTTTAAATTTGTTAATCAATTAATATTTAGCGAAATGTCACAATGGCATTTGTTACAACTGTCTATGTTCCAATAATGTGAGTTATTCTATAAATTCTGTTTTTATATAGGAAATATAAAGTCTGTGTATCTAAATTCTATAAAATCTTCAAAGTTGAAATTTTCTTAATTTACTTTTCGTATGGTTTACGTTTCCATAATTTACTATTTTGATTATTTAAATCAGAATAGAATTTCAATCCTCATAATTTATGATGATAACCACAATAACAAAACGTATTTTTATCTCGATAGTCAAATCTACACTGTAATAGAAAATTAAAGAAGGTAGGTCTACTTGCATACTCACCTAAAAATATTGGCTGCAGAAAAAAGGCCCTCTGATATTAACATCGGATCCCATGCATCCCAGTCTTCTCTCTTGATAGTTTCACTTTTAGGGTTCTTTTGAACCTAGTTGATACAATAACAGTTATTATTTTTGTATAGTACACATAGGTATAAAATATTAATACAACTTCGAGCTGTACAGAAATCAATTGCGATAGAGTAATTTTAATTTTAAACAAAATGTATTCACCTATTAAATTGAATTACATAATATATCTAATGTCTTCGAATGCACTGCTTTATAAAGACAAATTACTGGCTACTTCTTCTGTGTATCCTGTTAGCTGAGAGGATCGAGGGTTCAATTAATCAATAAAAAAACATGGACAAATCGGAAAAAGCATTAGCAAGAGTGCCTTTAATTGGGAGTTCTTAATGTGCATAACAAATAATACGAAACTCCCAAGAACCTGTTCTTAAACATATTTAGATTATCTTTGTGTATTAATATTGAATTGTATTTTTTTAAAATGATTTGAAGAGCTTGTTTCCCCGATTTCAAATATATAAAGATGTAGCCCCAATTGTCTTTTGTTTTTTAATTTGTAACGTGTAAAACAGGTTTTGCGCAAGCAAAGCCGTCTAACTAATTTTATTACTGAATCTTTACGTTAAACGTAGTAGGTATAGCCCAAATAATGTCGCTACAATTTAAATAAGTTTGCAGTTACCTATTTGATCACAAATAAAATGATAACTTGGCAACACAGCATGCGAATTAAAAGGTATATTAAGGAGTCATATTAAGTAAAGTACTTCTTTGCTGAAAGAGTTGAAAATTATTTTAGGCATTTAAAAAATAGACGAGTAAAGCCAAAATAAAATATTTTTTTCTATAGCACATGTTAAAGTGTGCTTTTATCAACTGAAAACAAAAGGTCAAGTTTTACTTTAACAGCAAGGGTAGATAAAGTAGCACTTTAACATCAAGGATAGATAAAGTAATTTAATTTTCTAACTTTTGTTTAAATTAAATATGACAGCTTCGTATTATCGTAGCAACCCAATCTAGCTACTGACATTTTGAAATGTGATTATTTTCTTTTGAAATTGTTAAAGTTCTTGCTATAGAAAAAAATATTGTATTATACACGACGATAAAGTTATTTCTATCCACTCTTGAATCATTAACGTCTCGACTGCGTCTCGACGTTAAACGATTCACTCGTGGATAAAATTTAACTTTATCGTCTTGTATAATAAATTACTATTATTTAAAGTTAGATTTTTTTTAATAAATAACACGCCAAATTGTAATTACATTTTTAATTTACTAATATGTTTCGCCATTTTGTAGGGGCTTCTTTAGTTATATTTAAAACATTAGTACTACAATTCTGAAATGGAAAGAAATAGATAAGAAAACTTACATTTTAAATCCTTTTAGACAAACAATTTAACATTTCTAACATTTTATCTAAAAAAATAGACATTTTCATTCATTATCTACCAAAACATTTAAAAACAATTAAAAATGAACTTAAAAAATGTAACCTTAATACTGCTGGAGCCTGTGGTTTGAATTAGACACAATTCGTTAAAACCCCTACCTACACAAATATTCAACAACTGCTAAGTTCGTATTTCGACAGCTAAGCTGCCGAGGAGCTCTCAAGAAAGAGACCAACTCGACAAATTTGCCCATGTCTTCGTCCAAATTTGTTGGATTTGTCTCTTTCTTCAGGGTTAGTGAAGAAATACGTATTTAGCGGTTAATACTGTTTACAATAACCATAACACAATAGCTAGTTTTTTAAAATAAAATTAGAAGATAGATCTAATTTAAATTTGCAATGCAAGGTACTCGTAGTATACCAAATTTATTGCAATAACTGCAATTCTGTATACATTGCTCAAACCAAACAACTATTAAAAAATTGAATACATCAACACAAATATTAAATTAAAATAAATCAGATACCACCATCGAACGAAAAAAACAGCTCTAGCGGACCATGCTAATGAAAACTACCACAAATTAAATTTTAATACGCCCACAATATTACATAAAAAATTATTAAAAAAACACAATCAGTTACAGAACTGATGTGGATAACCTAAGCTCCATTTACCACAACCTTTTTAAATAATTTTCCTTCTTATCATGTAGTGTCTTTATATGATATGAACTGCATTTGAGAAATTGCTCTTAATCGATTACTCTTTTGAAAACCTTCTTTAACTTAATACTACCTATCTTCCTATTTTAATATCAATGCTTCAAATTCTTACCGCTTGCGCATTACAGACGTGCATAAATATGGAAGCGATTTTGTTTTTATCAACAGACTTCAATTTCAGGTACACGTTTGTCCTTTGTGTTTTAAATGCATTGCTCACACTCTTACTACGAAAATAATAAGAATTAATTATTTAATAAAATTTAAAATAGCAACTGAAAATACGTTGTCAGTATTTTATTATACAGGGTGTTCCATGAGGCATTGTACAAACTGAAGGACGTTATAGGGGACGTTAAAACATAAAAAACTGTCATATAAAATTCTTTCATTTAAATCCCTCCCCACCGAGCTATATCTACCTTTCTAAAGGGTGTGGTTATTAAGGGGGAGGAACTTTATTATCAAAACATTAGAAAGCCGGATTTCTTTAAAATATTTTTCAGTCCTTTTAGTTTTTTCGTAAAGCTAATACTTTTTGTGCAAGAAATAAAATACGTTATGATGTACAGTACAGTTAACAGAAAAATGGCTTGCATTATAATGTATTTGTTTTACAAAAAACTACAAACGAGCTAGAAAGGATTTTAGATAAATCACGCATTTAAGTAGATATTTTTTGTAATAAAATTCATGTTCGTGAGAAGGTTTTAATAAAAACATTTAAAAAGGGTTGCCAATTTCAACTCTTTAAAATCATATGTAAAAATTAAAGATCATTTTATAGATACATCTGGTATTCGTAAAACATACTACCAATTTTGCTTTACTGCCGTTTTCCAGTTTTCAATAAAATGATAAAACCCTAATTTTAACCCTTTTCTTTAGGACGGTGTAACTCGAAAACGGAGAAGAATTTACCCATAGTGTATCTGAACTGGTAAAAGTTCGTCAGTTTGCTCAGGGAACAACCTGTATAATGTGAATTTATTGTTGAAACTAACCAAAATATTGGGAATTTTGCAACTTTAAGGATTTAAAGTGTAATTTTGTTACTTATTTCGTTCCATTTAGTAATATTGATGATGTTTTAAATAGATATAATTGAAGAAGCCACTACAAAATGCGGAAAAATAAAAAGAGTCTTGCTTTAAATTAAATATTTCACTTTGGATTTAATCTCGTACTTTCTAAGTAATGAATAATAATACGCCAAGTAATACAACATACAAAAAACATTTTAGGTTAAACATCTTAAAATGCTTTAAAACCTTTATATGTAAATATTTTCGTTGTATTTAAAACGCAAATAAGATATGCATCAACGACTTATTTTCGACTCACCCAAATATTTGAGTAATATTAGTTTACATAACAAGTCCGGAAAGTCTATCTTTACCTTGTTCGGAAATTTTTCAAACTTATTTGTCAAGAAACATTGAAGTTTAGAGAGTAGTTGTTATTCACATTCTTAATTTCATTTTAGATAAAACATACTTTTTTGCATTTGAGTCGAATTTATAACCAATTTTGTATTCAATTCCGCTTATGTAAATAAATACTACACATATAATTCTGAATTTGTGGGAAATTATGTAAAAAAGCGACTTTAAAAACTAAATTGCATTATAGTCGAAGTACAGTTTATTTAAAATTAATGTTTTGTAGATGTTATTATTAATATTTCTGCGTGATTATAAAAAATCACAGGTAAAGTCGGTTACGTTAATGTCGATTTCGGTTTGTTCAATTTTTCGTTTCGAAAAGAAATTGTAAGTTTTATTGGAGCAGAACAAAAAGTTCTAAAAATTATGCTGCATGCGCTATAAGTTTCGCTTATGGATCACTGATATACAGTTTGCTTTCACATTATCAACACTATAGAGATACCTACAAGTAGTTAATATAAACTTGTGGGAAATTGGAAACGACGTTTTACTTGAAATGGTGTTGCGAAAGTTAGATTAAAATATCACGGTAATTTATAGCTCAGAGTACTAAAACTGTTTAGAAGTTACTTAAACAAAGTTTGAGTAAATTACGATTCTGCCTCTCATTACTTAATAGTAGAAAATTATCTTGCTTCTTCTTATTTGCCATATTTCTTTCAAGTATTACTGTTTAACTTATACAGGGTGTCACAATTGGTAAAAACCCCTCAACACACAAATATTTAACAACTGATAAATACGTATTTCGACAGTCAAGCTGCCATCATCAGTACCTAGCTAAGAAAACTAACACAGCAAAATGGCAACTACCATATGATCTTATTAAGAGATTGCGCAACAAGGGATGTTTTTATCTAAAGGCTGACAAAAGTAATAAGATTGTTATTTTAGAAAAACAGGACTATTTTGATAAAGTAGGTACATTGCTTAACAATGAACTCTACAATGCATTAAAAAAGGCTCCCCTAAGGAGCATGATCGTTAAAACACAGGATGTGATGAAATCCTGTCCCACACTTATTACTCTAGTCATTAGATATAAGCTGACTCTTTCTAACCCAGAAATGCCAAAAATGTATTGTTTACCTAAGATACATAAGCCAGGCAAAACGGTGAGACCTATTGTTTTTGGTAAATAAAATAATTTTTCGGTCGAAAACTCCTTGGAGTTTATAAATAAAATTAAAGATTTGGAACTTGGTGAAAGCGAGATTCTAGTTTCATTTGATGTGTGTTCTTTGTTTCTAAGCGTATCAGTCCCACAAACTATGACATTTCTGGGGAATTACTTACAGATAATAATTTGGATTCAAACAAAATTGACGAGTTAGTTAGATTAACTACACATTCCATGTCCCAGAATTGCTTTAAAATAGATGGAAAATTCTATTAACAGCACGAAAGAACAGCAATGGGAAACAGCCCTTCCCCTTTCGTTGCCAACATTTTTATGTCAAAATTTGAAACTGAATTTAAGAATAACACAGAGTATTTCCCAAGGATTTGGTTCAAGTTTGTGGACGACATTTTTGCTGTTTTTGATATATCTAAATGCAGTATTGATAATTTTTTGAAACTGTCATTTCTAGATACCTTAGTAATAAGAAATAAAAATAAGTTGAAATCCGATGTTTACAGAAAAGAAATCAACGTAAACAGATTTATTTTAGCGGCTTCAAATTATTGTTTTCAACACAAAATGGCTGCTTTAAATTTCTTAGTGCATAGACTGTTAACCATTTCTTTAAACAAAGATCGGTACACCACCGAACTTCAGACTATAAAAAGCATCGCTGTTTACAATGGTGTCCCTTCTAAAATTATCGACCATTTGATTAGCAAACAAAAAACAAAATTGCACGTTTGAAACTCCACAACTCTCGTCAGTCTTAGAAGTGAAGGATCCAATTACATCAAAGTTCCGTTTTACCCGGCCTTAAAGGGCCTAGCAAATATTTTTAAAGAATCGGGCTATAAAGTTGTGTATGGTTCAAACAACAATTTTAGAAATTAGTTGGGAAATCCAAAAGACAAACTGAGGACTTTGGAGAGATCTGGAATTTACGAAATTAAATGTCTAAATATATTGGGCGAACACGTCGTAATTTTGGTACTAGGTTTAAAGAGCATATAGATAATTTTAGATTCAACGGGTCATAGTATAAAGGAGTATGACCTAAAAATTGTAAAGGCGTTAACTTCAACAAAGCAACTAAATTATTTTGAAAGCTTGGCCATTTTTCAGAACCGAGATAATAAACTTTTGAACAAAGACGGTGGACCTATTCCTTCCTCCATCTTGTATGATTTATTGAAGTTAAATGGCCGCAGGCCATGTTAGATGGCATATTTAAATTAATTAATCAAGAATGCCTTAATACAGAGTAATTATATTTGGGACACGTCAGTATCCATTCTTGAGTAATACACCCCATAATGGTTTTTGGCAGCAATAGTGCCTCGCCTTGTATTTTTTAAAATTTTCGACATTGTCTTCTTTCTTTTTTTATTGGTGTTTTCGTTTTAAAGATGAATGAGTAATTAACTTGTCTCCAAAAATAAAAATACCAGGAAGATTACGTTATCAATGAATTCAATGTTTATTACTACCGCTTTTGTTCTTAGAACATATTATTGGGCATTGAGTCCTTCTGAAGTCTCTTTAGGTCGTAGCGACTCAGCTATGCATGGTACCTTAGCGAATTTAATATTTCTTACAAGATTAGAGATTTATCGATTATATAAAGATTCTTTGGCGCCTTCTGCTAATTTTGAATACCATTTAAGTCTTCACTGTAGTTAGTCGGCCCTCCTATTTCTCCATGTAGCCTGAACGATCGTTTGGTACGATTTAAAGGTGACAAGAGGCATTTAGAAATTTTGGCTTGTGGTTGAGTCTGGCTTGGTGTTTGCTGTTGGTAGCAAACAGCTAGTAAGTTACCACATTTTAAAAATTACTAAAATTTTGCTGATACAGGGTGAGCCATAATATTGCGGAAACCACTCTTTGAATATTTCTGCAATATTATGTATCACCCTGTATCATAATTTTTTAGAATTTGACAACTAACTAGCTTTGATTTTTCGAATATCTTTTATGTTTGGGGACAAGTTAAATGCTCAGTTATTTTAAAAAATAAACTTTAATAAAGATGAAAAGGGAACAAGCCGTAGATCAAGTTGGTCTATCATAATTTTTGAAAATTTTAATGTAGGGGGTGTGACACAATATTGCCGCCAAAATATACAGCAGTGATTAGCTGCAACAGCACCTCCTGTGAACCAATTCACGAACCATTAATAAGGTGCATTACTGAACAATAGATACTTACATGTGCAAAATATTTGGACTCTGTGTCAAGGAATTCGTGATTAATTAATTTAAACCGTATTTACTTTGAGTGGTAAATTACCAGGTGCGACTTTCTAATAAGGTACGTTTCCTTGATTTTCTTATTTTGACTCAAGTATCCACCCGTATCATTTATGTTACTTTATTTCAATACACCCTGTATATGTTGATTTATTGTAGTTGTGTATTTAACAATGGCGTTTTTATATACCAGATAAAATTTGTGCTATGTTTAAACATTTAATTTCATAAGTGTTACGACTATGAGCTGTGAAAAAGAATTTTTTATTAATTTTCATTTATGATATAATTTGATTGTCACATCACATTTGCCTCGAGCATCCTTTGCTTAATTGTAAAGGAGTACTGGATTCAGACACTGTCAATCTAAATATTTTTATTCATTTTGTATACCTTATTTTTCAAGAAGTATATATTGTAGAGTTGTGTTGCTATAATTTGTTTTTGAAATGGAGAATTTGAATAAAGAACATATTATTTGCTATTGGTTTTATTATTTTTCTGTATAGCAAAATTATTTAATAGTTATTTATGGTAGAAGTGTATTATATTACAAATAATTCACCAGGAAAAAGTTGAGGAGTTGTTTCTGGAGTGAATTATTTGTAATAACACACGCGTGCATACAAAATTGTATCCAACAACTCGATAAATATCTAAACAACATACATTTTGTATTGACAGCCGTGAAAAGTCATAGTGACAAAGAAGGTACCGAGAGATCAAGTAAATTAATAATTAGTGATTCGTGTTATACGTTTGACACTACTGAAGTGTATTGTCAGTGTATCAAATTCCAGGTTAGTAGGTTAAGTTTTTTTTGTTATTTGACACAGACTGACGCACACCATATTTCGAATTTGATATAGCTTAACAGTGCTACTAGCAATACAGTAGTGAGTGGCATGGATTTTATCGCATTTCGTTTGGTAATGTACTACATTTCTACATTCAAAATCATTTGGAAATGTGGAAGCTTTCTGCATTAGCAACACTTTTCTGCGTAGTAACGGCGATTCGTTTTACGTTTGGCAGTACTGAAGTGTATTGTTGTTGACACTGTAATGTTAAATTCGAGGTTATCAGGTTAGATTTTGCGTTAGTTTTGACCACGATACACAAACACCGGTATGCCGATAAGCTTTCTCAAATACGTCCTTCGGCGCGCATGACGTCACGAGCGAAGCAGGCCCATGATCGTTCAGGTTATTTAGCATGATTTCCACTTTGATTAGCGTACTGTTCGTCTGTTTTGTTATGTTGTGTAGTGTTTTTGAAGCTTCTATTAATTTATTTATGAACATTGCTAGTTTATGTGAACCTGAATAAAACATCAAACATGCCAGGTTGTGCCATAGCTTGTTGCAAAAACTTTAATGGAAATACTAAAGGCACGGGCATAAAATATTTCCGATTTCCAAAAAATGATGATTTGGCAAAACAATGGATTGTTGCATGTCGCAGAGAAGATAAAATAAACCTTAAAAATGGTAAGTAGGCACATCGATTTATATGCTAGTTTTAAATGTAATTAATTTTTCAAATTTATTTCTTCTTTAAAAGGCACCTGTTACGAAATTATATTTATGTACTTAATTTATTTGTAGCGTGCATCTGTTCTGTCCATTTTGAACCCAATTGTTTCGAAATACCTTTAAAACAAAGGTTGCTCCAATATATTTCTAAAAACAGCCGAAATTTAAAACCCGATGCTATTCCCACTGTAAGTCTTCCTGGGACATCTCGAAAATTAAATCATAGTGAAAGATCATTACGGATAGCTAAAAGAAGGCGCCAGGATGCAGTAAAAGATATTTTAATTGCGTCTAGTTTAAATCATAAAACTATTCCTGAAGAACCCATGTTCGATGTGCCGAACAATTCCAATCTGGAGCTGAATATTGAACATCCATTACCAGAGTCGATAGCTGAGTAAGTACACCTTTATTTTCAATCATCTGACATTAATTACTCAACTAATTTATTTTAGAGTTGACCGTAGTGAAATAAATAAACTTATGGAAAGAATAACAATATTAGAGAACCAAATCAATGAATATGAACGTACATTAGCGACAGTTTTTACACCAGGACAAATAAGAAAATTGATGAATTCAGGCAATAAGAAAATTCGTTGGTCACCAGAGGATATTGCTGCAGCCATTTCTCTACGCAGCGTTAGTCCAAAGGCTTACAGATTTTTAAGGGCTAATAATTACCCCTTACCAGCCATGTCCACTTTAAGGAAGTGGGCTTCAAATTTTGATGTAAGTCCAGGAATTTTAAAAAATGTCATAACATTAATGAAAAAACAGGCTTCTGACTTTACTTCGATTGACCGAATCTGTGTCTTATCATTTGATGAAGTTTATGTGTCAAATAAAATTGATATTGATAAAAAACAGGAACAGACCGTGGGACCTCACAAAGCATGCCAAACAGTTATGGCACGTGGCTTAATTAGAAAATGGAAACAGCCGGTTTACTATCAATTTGATCAGCCAATGAGTAAAGAAATGATTTATCAAATAATTTCAGAATTATTCTGTGCAAACTTTATAGTACTGGCAATTGTCAGTGACATGGGGACTGCAAATACTGGTTTGTGGTCGAAATTAAATGTCGGCCATAATAAAAATTGCTTTTTTAATCATCCAAATGATGATTCCTTCAAGATTTTTGTTTACGCAGATGTTCCACATTTGATAAAGCTTGCACGAAATCACTTAATTGATAATGGATTCATTGTAGACGGTCATATAATTAATGTGGATTATTTTGAAGCATTACTTAATATTTCAAATTCAGAATTGACATTTGCACACAAACTAACTCCACAACATCTTCACTTAAAAGGTTCTATGCGACAACGGGTGCGACCAGCTGTTCAGGTGTTTTCAAATTCTGTAGCAACAGCCATTGCATATTCTGGAGAAAATGGACTTATGCCTAAGAACAGTAATTGGAATAAAGCTGCTGAAATCGTTAGATTATTCAACAACTGGTTTGATTTGCTAAATTCACGGTCAAAATATGTTGGAAATTGTTCAGGGCGAAACGTTTTTGGCACAGATTTACCTAATCAGAGAACGATACTAAACCAAATGTCAGAAGTCATTAATTCAATGAGAGTTGGTAAGCATAAGCAACTCATTCCATTTCAAAAAGGGAATTTGCTTACTAACAGATCTTTAACAGAAATGTTTGATTATTTGTAAGAAAGATATAATTTAGAATACGTTTTAACTTCTCGGCTTAACCAGGACGTGCTCGAAAATTTTTTTGCTTATATTCGAGGAATGGGTGGCTCAAATGATCACCCTTCTCCATTAGATTTTAAATACCGATTAAGGTGGTATATTTTGGGTAAACAATCGGCAGCTATTTTTACAGAAAATAGAAATACTGTGGAAAGCAACGAATCATGCTTACTTAATATTTTAAATGAAACCAGCCCGTCCACAAGCGATGAAAACATAGAAGACATTTGCTTTACACAGAAAATGCTTTCTAATTTGGTGGAAGAACCTTCAGGAGAATTCCAGTGTGAATTTGAACGATTGATTGAGAATTCATTTGTCAAACCTGAGTACTTGCAAGACGAAAGTACTGCAGAAGAATTTTCAATGGGAAATTTTGACGTGAAAGATAAAGTCAATCGTGAATCTTTAAAATATATTGCAGGTTTCGTAGCCTACAAATTTAAAAATAAATACACCTTAGGAATCCCAACAATAAAAATGGATGCGAGGAAAGCACCTGACTGGCTGAAAATGATTTCGAGAGGTTCTCTTCTCTATCCTACAGATGAATTGTGGGATATTGCTTTAAAAATGGATTCGGAGTTTCATACCATGCACGGAAGTTCTTTATCCAAAGACAAAAACATTTTCCAAAAATTAACCCAACAAACTATTTCACAATTAAAAAATAATAATGTACCATTTGAGGTAGTTCTGTGTCTCAGCAGAACTCGAACATATATTAGATTAAGAGACCTAAATCGTAAAATTAGTTTTCAAAACTGTCAAAGAAAACTACACAAGAAATTATCTAAATATACTAATGTAAAAAAGTAATTAAGTATTGTATGTAGGTTCTATTTTATATATGATATTTTATGTATTTTCAATAAAAATTAGTTTTAAACACATGTATTTCCTTTAATAAACATTGCAAAATTGCAAATAAGCGCTTCTGCAATATTGCAAATATGCACTTTTACTTCGCGCGTGACGTCACTTAGTGCGATTGCGGTAACGCTAACGTGCGCAAGAGCATACCGGTGTTTGTGTATCGTGGTTTTGGCACAGATTGCAAAACCTAACCTGCGAACATCGAATTTGACACGGACTTACAGGATCACTAACAATAAATTTCAGTACTGCCAAACGCATAACATCAACTGAAGCTGCTTATTGTGATTTAGTACAACTTCTGCTCAGCTTGGTTATGTTTTGACATTTAGTGTCACTTTTATGTAAAACTTTAATATTTTACATTTCTTATGAAAAGTGGTTTTACTACTCGAGTGTTGTCAGTCTAATTCGAGATTTGCAGGTTAAGTTTTGCATCTGTGGGTGTCAAATGAAAAACCAAACCTAACCTACTCGAATTTAGACTGACAATACACTTCAGTACTGCCAACTGATTCTGGCTATCCAGGGCTTGCTGCAATTGAGTTTTTAAAAGATCACTCTGTATATTACATTCGTGTTTTAGTTGCGCTTTATTCACTCAAGAAAATTAAATGCTAGAACTTTATTCTCGCATTTAAACATTCTTTCGTCAATAAAATGCCTTCTAAAACATATACAATAAATTACTGTTTTCGAATTTCATTTGGTAATGTACATTTCTACATTCAAAATCGCTTAGAAATGTGGTATTTTTCTGCATAGCAACACATTTCTACATAGCAACGACGATTCGTTTTACGTTTGGCGATGCTCAATACACTTCAGCACTGCCAAACGCATAACATCAATTGGAGCTGCTTATAGTGTTTTAACTCCAAAAGAAAATTATGCAAAGGTAACGTTTATGCTTTGCATTGAATAATGAAATACGGGAAGTGCAATTTGTAATGTAAGTAGATGCCAATTTAGTTTATATCTCCTGTTTAGTTACAGCTAATATGTGTAAATGAGAATTTTTACATCTATTTAAGCCATAAAAGTTCTACGATTACTGTTGTGGGAGAGGAAAATCTTGCTGTTGTTTCCAAAATTATTTACTTTTTAAAACTACAATCGTACTATAAACAATATGCGATAACAGTGCATTAAGTATTTTCATTGAGAAACTGTAGACTATTTCATACTAATTGCGATTCTACTCAGGTTATAACATTCTTAAAAATACTCGTAAATGTAAATCTAACGCTACAAATTCAATGTATAAAGCAATTTTGTTTTTTGAAAATGCTCTACGTAGGACCCACGAGTGGTTTTAATAGCGCTTTATTCGTTAACTTTAATTTTCCCAGCTTCTACGAGAGGATGTGTCGGGGGAACCGATGGTCATTTGTTTTTCTCTTTTATTTAATATAGTTTAATTTAGATTTGGACGCGAACGATTGGCAAAGCTTAAATTAAAAATTGTTCTTTTCTGAAAGCAAAGTACTCACCTGATAATAAGAGACGACTCTTAACGCTACGGTTGCTACATACAGAGAGTTCGTAATGAAATCTATTACATTCCACATATCCCTGGCATATTCTTCCAAACCAACATCCCAGAGCTGCTTTATTTCACTCCAAATTAAACCTGAAAATGGACTCATTTAGTCTCGGCGGAAAAGAGAAAAAGTTCAATTCCAAAGGGCTGATTACACTTTTTATTCAGCTTTGAACCAATAAATCGGGAGTAAATAGAAGTTTTTGTTCTGTACTTTGTGTATCTCCCTTTCTGTATATCATTTTTAATTTAGCTTTAAAACAGCATTTAACGCACACACTGTATAGTATTATTGCATAATTAGTATTTTATTGAACTTTAACTCTTATAATGCCAAGCGGGGTACAAATATATCCTGCTCGGTAGCCTAATGTAAGAAAAAAGCTTGGCAATATAAGGGTTAAGCATAGGTATATCGCTCAGGATTCAAGATTATCTGTTGATTAAAACAACTTTAGTTATTATGTATTGAGATAAATTAGTCGGATATCTTAATTCTAAATGCTAGATACTCGTACAGAAATATATATGCACTCGTGATGCTCGTTACAAATTGTCATTCTAGGCAGGCGATAAGAATTTATGAGAAATTAAATAACGTCTTGCCGCGTCCCTCCGCAAGCAGGTCATTATGTTTGTCAAATTTAAATGTCAACCGCAAAACACAAACAATAACTTTGAAGAACGAATGTTTATTGCGAAATTAGGTATCACATTCACAGTCAACTTTGAAACTGGACACCGTCGTCTTTTAACACAATTAATTACTTTCTGTAGAAAATGATTATTATTGGTTGATTTATAAATTTAGAAAACAGTAGAATTCAATTTAAGGCACAACTTTTACATGACTTTGGCTTCCAGAACAAACATAAAATAGAAACTCTTAATCATATGACATTAATGTGTGAATTTCTGTAGTATAGTATTACATACAGTTGGGACTATAGAATTAAAAATCTGATGGAAATAACTAAAATAGAATTTTAGATACAGGGTGTTTCAAATACATGGTGCCAAACTTAAGGAGGTTACAGAGAACGTTGAAAAAAATTGCTTATCAATTTAGTCCTTTAAATCTCTCCACGCCAAGTTACACTACCCTAAAGAGGGTGCTTATGTTATAACTTCTTAACGTACAAGAATTTGATTATACCAACCTATATACTAGAAATCTTAATGTAGTTAAACACTTTTGTAGCTCCCCTCGTTTTTCGCAAAACTCACATTAGTGGGTAAAAAAGTAAAATAAATTCTGATGTAAGACTCAATTATTCAGAAACATTCGTTATATTATAATTTATTGTATTTTTTACACAAAAACTTTAGCTTAACGTAAAAACTTTTCAGTACAGCTATTTTTATTATCAAATTCGTATCCGTTAAAAAATTCTAATAAAGATATTTATAAGCGTTGCTAAGTTCAACTCCTTAAAGTTATACGCAAAAATTAAAAAAAAATCGTAAATAAGGTTGATACTTCTATAACATATTTTCAAGGGTAATACCACAAGAGGTGAAAATTTTTTGAGAATTTTTTTCGTTCACATGCAAATCATTGCGTTTAAATTTCTCGAAACCAAAACTGCGTTAAAAATTCCGCGAGACCGCAGGTCGAGTGGAATTTGAGCAGGTTTTGTTGAGAGAAATTTGCAATAATTTGCATGTTGACGAAAAAAAATTCTCTTAAAAAATTTTGCCTTGAGTGGTATTTGGAAAGATTATTCAACAATATGGGTAGATGACTTTTACCGTGTTCGACAGCACACATTTTTAACGTTTTCCACTATTAATTCAATACTGGAGCTTCTAACACGCTTATTAAGAGTTTTTAGAACGACGCTGATTTGCAAACTTCACTTTGACGTTTTGGTAAAATGTCAGTCAAAGGCTACTCACTAAGTTGAAATCATTCAAACCAATCGGGATCGCGTGAAAACACTGTGACATTAAGTGTTTTCAAAGACAGTAAATTTTGATTGGCCGTTTCTGACAAATTGAACAATTTTCATTGGTTCGTTCATTATAGTGTTGAATAATCACTTTAATTCCTTCTTGCAGTTTTCAGTAAAATAAGAAAACCCTAATTTTAACACCCCTGTTTAGGAAGGAGTCTATACAGGGTGTCCGGAAATTGCGTGTACAACGGAAGACCACAAAGTTGCTTAGTTTAGCCACTAGAGGGTTTCAAAAACGATTAACTTTTTTATTTTTTTTTACCCCCTGTATAATCACTACCATTTTTTTTTGGATAGTTAATTTAATTTAGAAGCCATTTCCTCTGTTACAAGATTTTAGTTGGTTAAACGGTTTAGACATAAAAAATATTTTCTAGATCCCTACAAGCCTACTGTTAAGTTACAATTACTGATTCAGGGTTGTAGGGATTTAGAAAATATGTTTTTGTGGCTAAACCGTCTACTCAACTAAAATTTTGGAAGAGAGGAAATAGCTTCTAATTAAAGTAACTATTCACAAAAAAATTGGTAGTGATTATACAGGGGTTAAAAACTATAGATGTATAATTTATTGTGACAAAGTTTTTAAATACCCTGTAATTTTCTAAATAAGGGTTTATTCCACAAAATGCGGTAGTTTACTGGTACAAATGCATGGCCAAAAAATGAACAAAAACCTATCAAAGATTTTTCGACTTATTTGAAAAAATCTAAAAAGCTAATCATTTTTAAAGCCCTCTAGCGGCTAAACTAAGCAACTTTGTATATAAGTAAGTTGTGTTAAATCACCATATTTTGGGCAAAATAGCTTGTGGTCTTTCGTTGTACACGCAATTTTCGGACACCTTGTATATACATTTTTTTTCAATGCCCCCTTTAACCTCCATCAGTTTGGCACCATGCTTCTGGAACACCCTGTCTAATTGTACCTCAAACAAACCTTAACATGTTTATTCATTAATAAGAACGTTTATTAATATGAGTGACCTTTACTCTAACAGCCAGTCTTATAAAGGCCACTAATCTGAGGTTAACTTTAATTCGTTGTGAAAGTAAACAAAAGCGGTTCAAAATTTGTTTACCAATATATAAAATGTCATAAGCACTAACGTTTTGATTCGCTTTTGTTTGTTTTAACAACGAATTAAAGATAACCTCAGATTAGTGGTTTTTATAGGACCGGCCCTAAGAATATTAATTAATAACTTTAACAAATCGGTGAGTTACCTACTTCATTCAAGTGGATATGATGCTGACATCCGATAATCAGTCATTCGTTATAAAATTCATAAAGCCCGGCCTATTTAAAAACATTCCTCAGTTGTCAGCCCAAACGCCTCGACACCGTGACGTAGTATATCACAGCCACTTATAAACGTTACGAGCCAATTTGAGCTACAGCTATGACCCACAATCTGGGAAATGCATTTTTGCACCATTAAATAGGCAATAATATGCGGGTCCAGGGACAAAGCGAGAATTCGCACGGTTAGCAAAATCACCACGAGCGGCCTAACAAGACGCCTCGATGTCTGGAGCGCGCGTAACAATAGGCCACTTGCACAATCTAAAGGATTAAACGCCGAAGGTAACACAACACAGAATAGATTTCCTTATAAATCGCAACCGAGGACAAACAACCGAGATATCCCCATGTGATATAAAAATGCACATGTAAAAATATAAAACGCAGCCAGCTCGGCGAAATTACGTCGAGTCTGGTATCCAATAACGTCAATTGAAACCAGCTACACGATAGGCTACAAGAGGTAACGCTGCCATTATTAGTAAAAAAAAATAGTCCAAATCAATGAAACCGCGAAGAAATGGGCCAAAAATATCCCACTTTCGCAGCAAATGAAATGGTTGGGGGCATAAACAGACGTCGTGGCTCTGTATAAATACAACTTAATCTCAATGAATTCATTTCAGACCTCAGAGTTTCAACTCCCATCTTAGTTAGGTCTAGAGGAAGAATCCTACATACTTACAGAACGATCCAACTTTCGTTCGGCCAAAGTACAGCAGGACTTCCTAGGTAGGCAATTCTGTGCTCGCACTCCCATACGTGCAGCCGGAGTTTATTTTCTAACACCGCCAGCTTCATACAGGATATCACCAATTCCAATTTAGGCCATTCTCACCGTGCGCTGCGACCTAGGTGAACAGCATCTCCGGACGACTCCAAGAACCGGATCGCACCTCACGTTGCCTGAAGCCGCGGTCTCAATAAACACACAACGACGTCAGACTGTCTTCAGCTGCCCCCATGGAGGCCGCGTAACGCTTAATTTATTTTCATTTTAAGCAACATCAATTACTGGAGCGACTATTTGGGCCCTCGCCATTAGGTATCCCCGAGTCACCGTTGAAGAAGGAAGCATGCCCCTTACGACAAGCCTTGAACCCAGGTGCATGTCGCTGTTGTGACCGTCAGCGCGGAGGAAGTCACTCCTGGTAACCGCCCCCGCACTCCGGATCCAGACCATACCTTACCGGCTTGCTCATCGTCGAGGTCCAAGTCCCCCGAAGGAAGTCGGCCACCATTGAGCCCTGCTCACCTGCCGCCTCCGGAAGCTCTATATCGTCGTCGTCATCACCAACAGTTACGCTCTCTGGGATCCCGGCTCAATGCCTACCTCCGCGCCCACACTCCAGCTCCGTTACGGCACGTGCCCACGTCTCCTACAAACTGCCTAAGGGCTTTCCTGTTTTCTGGTTTGGTCCGTCTCGAAACAGTGGCGCTTGCGGACAACCCCCTCCTTGCCAATCCTGCTCAGAAACTAGCTGGCAAACATTTACTACACCACGAGACAATTCCTGGAATGCCGTGTTGTAAAGCAATACCACGCCTGCTCTTAGCTGGCACCTATACCGCTGAGCTAATTGGCTGAATGGTCATAAACCGCCATTCTTGACAGCCGCCACCTTATGTTACACTATTACATCTTATTGCTAATAGATTTAATAACTATCAGTTAGCTGATAATCATATTATCATTTTACTTGATGTAGTGCAGTTTTTAGATCCTTTAGTATTAGTCCTAGCAGAGAGCATTCCATACCTCTTTGGGCTATTTGTAGCTTACGTATCGCTCTTGCTGTTAACGTTCACTTTTCATCTCCGTTCGTTTAGACGGGCAAGATGCTTTTTTAAAAATATTTATCGGAATGCCACTTTTAAGTCCATCTCTATTTGTATGTTGTCCTAAATTTTGTCGTTCATCATTATCTTTGTCATCTGGTAGTACATCTATAGTCCTATTTCTTTTTATTTCTTGCTCAGATCAGTTAGCATTTGGTGTAACTCATTAATTTTTTGTGCTATCGAAAAAACGTCGTTGGCAAATCTCTAATTATTTATGCACTTTCCATCAATATTTAAGCATTCTAATTTTTTAAACACGTCCTCTAAAGCAAATGTAAATAATTATAATGAGGTGGAAAGGCGACATTGTCAAGATATTCGGACGCAACTGGACGAGAGAAGCACGGAACAGACAAAAATGGAAAAAGTATAGGGAAATGCTGAAGAAGAAGATAAAGAAGTGAAGGTGTTCACTAATATCCCTTCAAACTCAATTACTGATATAATTGATATAAATTGGAATTTAGTAGATTATTACACACAACTGTCACATGACTGACATCAACCAATGAAAACCATGCATTTTTTTAAAAATCGACCAATCCCGAACTGCTTACCTGATAAGCGCCCGTGGGCTGCTTACCAAGCGATAAGCTCCCTAAGGACGATTATCGACCCCCTGGATGGTCTCATAATTAGAAATAGAAATGCAAGAAACAAGCAATTTGAGTTTTTTTGCATTATTAGATCAATTTTAAATCATAATTCGTATACGGGTTTTGTGTAAAAATCTTCAAAATATAAACGCGGGCGACACACTTACATATAATTTTCCCCGTGCCAAGAGTCATCGTGCTGGTTTCCCTTAGAAAACTGCCCTCGTGTAAGCCCTCGGAGCAGTTTTCATTGCAACCAGCACTCGACCCTTTGCGTGTGCACAATTATCGGTAGGTAAGTATGTCTCGCCCTTGTAATATTACTATTGAAAATTACACGCACATTTCAAAACAACAATTTCTAAATGTAGTAGGTTAATTCTTAATAATAGTTATTTCACTGTAAATAAGTAGCATTATCAACAAATCTTTTGATCTTCTACAGTTCACCATTGAGTCCCATTTTAGCACTTATCATTATGCATACATCTTAGATAAATGTTTAAATGCTTTATCTTTTAATGTATCATTTATTATAAAATTTATTCATGGTATTCTGTGTTCTATACATAAGAATGGTTCTAAATTTAAGTCATTTACTCTTCACATACAAATTCACCGAACAGCTAAATACTAATTCAGTCTAATTTTTAGACTGCTTGGTAACAGGGAGCTAAAAATTAAATTAGTCGTTTTTGATTGGTATACATATAAATCCAACAAATTCACAAAGGTACGTAAATTTGTTTTCCTATGAACCCACTTTTTGAAATAAACTTAAATAACATTTTTAGTACAACGAGTACCCGAAGAAACTATTAAAGAATTGGCTCTGTATTACTTTATATCACAACAAAAATAACATTAACATTAATAATATTAATAATACCATTAAAAGATTATAGGCGATTTCCATATATCAAGAAAATTGATACTATAATTATCAAGATCTGTGAAAATAATAACCTTATAATTGTAAGTTATAACAATAACACTTTAAATTGGTTTTTCCTAAATTAATAGACAACAAACAAATATAAAATAAAATAAAATTGTCAGTACGGGGGCAAACAAATCAATGGGGAAAAAATTTTTTTAAAATAAAAATAGTACTAAAAATAATTTAAGTACATAATAATGCCTTGTTATCTCACGTTAAAGATAATTTTCATAAGTTCAACTTTTTCTTAAATGAAATAAGATCATAGATACTAATCAAATATGGAAGGGGATTTTTTTAGAAATTTCACATTAATAAAAATAAACATACGATTAAAGTTAATACGGATATCTTAAACGTAAGCATTATTTACTTTTATTTAATAAGCAGCTGGCCATGGGGTTGTTTAATAGCATATATTAAAAATATTCAAATTTAAAAAAATTTTAAACATTCAAATTTACCGTACTAGCAAATATATCATTAAATTTGAACTCCCAATTTGTTTGAAGAGAAAGGTATACAACCAATGTACATTGCCCATTTTAACCTATGGCTCAGAAGCTCTAACATTAACTAAGAAAACGACAAATAAGGTTTACACAACGTGTGGTGATAGATGGACCAGAAAGATAATCGAATAGAAACCAAGAGACGAAGCTTTTAGCAACAGAAGACGTGCTGTAATCTTCCCAATTCCTTCTTGGCGCACCTCCCTGTTTTCTGCTTATTACTCACATTTTCATTACTTTCTTTTGGAATGTTTTATCGGACTTTTTCCACTGTCTAGGGTGTTTATCACACGACGTTTCGGGAGTTTTTGATCTACTCTCGTCTTCAGGTGTTCCTGGTTAGTCCTGAGAAGGACTGCTATTGTACGTCTTTATACGTACACACGTGCCTACCACGGGGTTTGAACCAGGGATCGCTGATCGCTGTGATTACTAGGCTATCACTCTTACCACTATGCCACCAGCGCTGTTCTTTTAGTATTCTGTTTTCTGCTACCTTCAATGCATGTTCATACGAGCTTAATTTTTGTTTTGAATTTTGCCTTATCCGACTTGGTCGCTAATCATTTCATTTATAATTTTGTCTCTTCTTGGATTTTCTGTTAATCTTCTTAATTACTTTATTTCACTTGCCATTATTATTGATTTATGTTTGTCTGTCCAATTTTTAGTTTCATATACTAATGTAGGTTCATATACAGTTTTATATAACTGAAGTTTGGCTTTATTGTTTATTTCGTGTTTGTCTTCTTCTTCAGGTGCCGTCTCCAGAGTGAAGTTTGGCAATCATCATACCAATTGTAATCCTTGAGGCTGCTGCTCTGAAAAGTTCCCCACATGTGCATTGAAACCATTGCTTCAGATTACGCAGCCACGACAGTATCCTTTTTTTCTAAATTTCTTCTTTCTTGGATGTTTCTTTGTATTATGAGCTGTACGTTTTTCCTCTGGTAACGTGTCCAATCTGCCGTAGTTTTGAGCTCTTTATCGTAGCTATAACTTCCTTTTGTTTATCCATTCTTATCAGAACTTCGTCGTTAGTTACTCGGTCTGTCCACGATATTCCAAGGATACTTTTGTAGACTCACATTTTAAAAGCTTCCAGTTTCTTGAGCGTTGCTGCATTGAGGGTCCATGCTTCGATCCCGTAAAGTAGAGTCATAAAGACTAAACTAAATGAACCCTCAAGTCCATACTCAGGTTTCAACTGCAAAGTGCTTGTTTCATTTTGATGAAATTTGTTCGTACTGTTTCGATCCTGATTTTGAATTATTTGGTTTAGTTGTTGTTGGAGTACACACTTGCACCAAGATATGTGTATTTTTCAACCTGTTCGATATTATTTCCGTTGACAATAAGATCTTCATTATTACGATAGGTCTTCAAAATTTTCA
>OW679197.1:76589427-76706131 GCA_940337035.1 Agriotes lineatus | reverse complement strand
AACTCAAGGTTTTTGCAAGATTATCCATCTGTTTTCGTGTCTTCTGATTCAGATAAAGTTCTTTTTGAAATTATGTCTGTGAGTTCTCTCTACAGCCCAAAATTTATATCTTTTAATATAAATTTGGAGATTGCAGTGTCTTTGGTTAAAATCGGGCAATTGGAAGTGGTACTTTACTTCAACTTTTTTTTCGTTTTCCGTGAAAAATTAATTTTGTAGAAGAAGCTTGATCTAGCGCTTCAGATAGCGAAAAATCGATAGTCAAGCATCTGCTTTAATTATTTATTTTGTAAGGTTTTTGTTCTGTTTGTTTTCATTGCATTTATTATTTTTTTATGAACATAAATTATATACTTTTGTCGGTTTTGCTTCTAATGCTCGTATTTTCTTCCTCCTTCAAAATAAAACTCATCAGTTATTACAAACGAAGGTCGCCCTTCTGTTTCCATGACACTCTTCAAAACAAAAAAAATAGAACGTAAATATTTCGATAAACTGATCACTAAAACATATAGGGCCGGTTGCAGAAAGCAATGTTAAGTCTGGTGTTAGCTAACGTCGCGTCAAAGTGAACAAAATCGCATCAAATTTTGTTTACTAATGTATTAGTTACCATAAGCATTTGAGATTTGATTCGTTTTTGTTCACTTTGACGTCGCGTTAGCTAACACCAGACTTAACATTGCTTTCTGCAACCGGCCCTCAGTGTTATAAATTTTTGTAATCAGAAAAAAAATCTGCATTCAATGAAAAGAAAATTGAATATGCCGTCTTAAGTGCTACAGCAAGTGTAATATTATTTTTCCTTGTTAAAAAGTGTAAAAATAATTTTTGGGTTAAAAATGGCTAAGTTGATTGGTTTTCGAATAAAAAAATAAAAACTAAAACTGGAAATTGCGGTTTTTCGATATTTTGAAAACCACAAAATGACAGGCCAAATTTATTTCCAGGTTATTAATCGGCAAAAAAATGTGCAACTTTGCCCTAATTTAACCGACTTTGAATCACTTAAGATAACCGAGATCCCTACGCTGAAGCTTGAAAAACCCTGTATACAATTTGTTTCGCTATTGATATTGATAGCCTTAATTTAATATTTAGGAAACTTTTCTCAACAATGCCTAATTTGTTGGTTATATTGACCAAACATAAATTTTTCTTTGAAAAATAATGAAAATATGTGGATGGATATTTGCTCTTTATGGACTGACAGTCGGGTTGTATACAAAACCACCGATGTTGATCGCCACCGATATGGATTTCCTCCGACTTCTGACAACTGTATTGAATACTACCGACAGGAACTACCGCCGACTTGGGTTACTACCGACTTTTAATGTTTGTAATAAATATATGAATGTCACCGAACTAAAATACCACCGACTTGGTCTACAAACCGACTTGGATTACCACCGATGTGGATTTACATTCGACAGGAACTATCGCCGATGTGGACTGCCACCGCGCGTTTACTTCCAACCGATACCGACAGTAGTTGTTGCAACACATCTTACACGAGCGACCGTGAAGTTGCAATCCTTCATATTAAGGTGACTGTTTAGTAACTTCAGATTTCGTTTCTAACTGGCCCAGAATTTTTAAAACCCCCTAAAGGTAGACACCAATCCATACTAAGTAATTTTTAAATGATTTCGTTTACACGTCATAACCTTGCTATGTTATTGGTACTATGTAGAGGAAGCAAAATATGAATGGAGCTAAAGGATTATGATATAGGTGGTTCGTTGGGCGCCTTTATTGGGAAGCCCAAAATTCCAAAGCTCTATTTAAATTGTTTTATAATGACTTTCTGAAGTGACTAAAAGACTGCAGATTGGTGGTTTATAAAATGTTGACGGAGTTATATCAGTTATTATTCGCGCTGAGCTTTCCTTATATTTATACCTAGTGAAAGTAAGTGAAGTGTGAGTGTCATACAGGGACCGTCAAAAAGGACTGATTATTTAATTTTCTAATAAAATCTTAAATGTCACAGCAATCGCTATGTCTCTTATATTATTTTAAAGAGTATGCTTTGGAGAGGTGTATAAAACAATTGCAGAATTTTTTGACACTTAGCAAAATGGACACATGGCCAGTGCCACAACGTGTTTTTTGTGTTGAACAATTTATCAAAGTTAATTCAATTATTTAAGTGCAATGCGGCAGATTATTTTGTTTGGAGCTACCTAAAAAGTAAAGTTCATATTGGAAAATCAAGAACAATTAACGAACTTAAAACAAGCATTAAAGCAGAAATTCCATATATTCCGTAGGAATTACTTATTAGAGTCATGTTTAACTTTGTTCGCCGCTTAGAAGAATGTATTGAAAACGACAGAGGACACTTCTGGCATATATTTGATAAATAAATCTCCTGTTCTTACACTTACACAAACCGTTTTGTTTAAATTTGTAACTTATAACAATACATTTTTATCTAGAAAATAAAATAGGCAGTCCTTTTTGACGGTCCATGTATAAAGATTTAAAGTTGAGAAAATTTTGTCTGTTCGAATAAAAAGTGCAAAATAGAACGACACAGTAAATTTAGGGTTATAATTTGTATTTTTTATATCCCACTTTTTGGCCGTAAGTGTACAAACAGTGTCTACGGATTTTAATAGTATAATTTAATGTAAAGTGTATCAACAACTTTAACGAGTATTTTAGAAGATTATTAAGTCAAAATATTATTAATTTAATTAAATGTTATTAATTAACTAATTAATTTAATTTAATTGTAATAATTGCAAATTCAATTACATTGTACAAACAAAACAATTATTAAAGAATAGAATTAATCGTCACAAACACTCAATTAAAACAAATAATATATCACCTAATAAAAAACAGTGTTAACTGACCATGCTAATGAATCTCTACGTAAATAGTTTAATTTCTACGCACCCAACATGTTACATACAGAGAATAACTTAAAAAACGTATATGCCTGGAGATGATTGAAATACAAAAAGCTCTAATGCAATTAATTATAGAACTGATATGATATAACCTCAGTTCTATTTATCATAATTTATTTAAATAAACTTTTTTACATGAACCAAATACTTTAGTTGTGTTTTTATGCTATTATAATTCAAACAAACATTTTAATTAAAAAGCAAATTTTAACTTAATACGACCCTGGCTATGTCATATGCAAGTTCCAAATTTTCTGCAGGTTTGGGTATAGTTGATAATAAAAATATGTGAACAGCCTTGCATGCTCTTATCAATTTCATTTTACATTTCTGGTTTCAAAATTGCTAAAGCGTTCTGCTTTAATTGTATTGAATATGGATTATCAGGAATAATCCCGTTTGCTTCATTAATTGTTAATATTAAATTTAAAAAATGTCTTTAACATAATCCATATTTAAACTACTCATTATCGTAAGTATGCTAGTTAAGGAAAACCATATTTGCTCACTAATCTAATTTTTCTCTTTTCAGATTTGTTAAAAATTACTTTTTTATAATGTTTTCGTAAATTACTGAAGAAGCTATCATAACTAGCGAAACGTATAATTAAAATATTTCAATTTAATATTAAAGTATGTTTGCGACAAAATGATTTTTATTTAATCAAAAATTATGATTAATTAATAACATTTTGACTTAATAATCTCCTAAAAGTACTAGTGAAAAATTATAATAGTATAATTTAAAATTTTTAACTAATAGTTTTAACATAATAAGTATAAATATTGATAATTGGTTTTTATATTTATACGCGGTCGTTAATTGTGTTATTTTCTTCTTTTTACCTTTTTTAAAAATTAAAATGCATAAAACGAACATCAGGAGACACTTTTATAAAATACAAGCCAATTGCCCGCTACGCGAAATAGGATACGCGAAAGGTCAAGCTCCGAACCGAGCGCTAAGATAAGAAAAACAAAACCTAAACAAATATAAACATCTGTGAAGCCGGAACGTGAGATTTATTTTGTGCCACAGACACACAGACACACATTAAGGAAAATTATATTATAGATACCTACATTACTTCATATTTATGACAAACTACAGACAGTATAGAAATAGTGCACTCTTTAATTAGATGATAATTAATACATACTAAATGAGAAGCTTTGCATGTATCTCCAAAAAGCAAAGTTGCGCTTTTTTAAAAATGTGAATGATCAGTAATGTGGTAATTTACCATAGCCCTGAAATGAAAGGTGAAATAAATACAATGTTCTTCCTTGAATTCACCACAACTATGTAAAGCTGATACTTGCAGCAAATTACGAACCTAGGAAAGCAAAAATATAATATATGTAAACCTTTCCAGGTAAAGATCTGTTATCTGGAATACGATAATTAGCTAGCCCAAGCTCAAGTTTAAGATTAGTTTAGTGATGGGCATAACCGGACAATTTTCATAACCGAATTATTTGCATTCGAATGATATTAATAACCGAATTATTATTTGAATAATCATTCGAATACATTTTTGCTCGCGATTCGTTTCGATTAAGTCAGCCGGTTTGCCGGTTGGCGGTTCACCGTCATCTGCATCGACATCGGTTCACCGTCATCTGCATCGACATCGTAACTTGCAGATAGCGGAGGAACCAAAACATAATATGTACGTAATATGTTCTTCTAGCCTTTGGAGTATTCTTGCTCCGGTTACTTCATTAATGTGAGATGGCATTTCATAATTGACAAACAATAAACAATCTGACGTAAAAATTAAAACCATAATAACTGTAAAAACCCAGTTTATACACTTAAAAAATACATGCAAGATATATCATAATAGTGTGTAGTGCCCGATTTCTAAGGCGACGACCGTACATTATGTGTTATGTATTGGAAATTAAGAGGTATTTATTAAGAAGTGTAGAAAGAAAGATATATGCGGGACTGCTTGCTAATCGCAATAAAAACAGTCGTAAAACGTTTATCTTTATCCATCGGGTGGGTTAAAGGCGCCGCCTCTTGTTTTGAATCTTTGGAGATGTAAGCAAATAAAAAATTGTTTTATAGCTTGATGCGTTTGCAGTTTTTAGGCGTTCAGGTTTCAGGTCCCCAGAATTTGATATTTTTTATGATAGGAGGTAGGTACGCGATAACCAAATGGTGTTTTCAGTACAACCTGCTTTGTTTATGAGTTATGACGTATTTATATTTACAGAATTTTGAGCACTGCGTAGGTCGCTGAGATATGGCACGTAGTACCTTTGAATAGAGGTTTTATATTCAAAGCGTAGTACGTATCAGCATGAGGTTATTTTTCATTCGAATACTTGGAACGAAAACCGAGTTACATAGGTTATTTCAATAACCGGATAACCGGTTATTTTTCATTCGAATAAGCCAATCACGAATTGGTTTATGAGCATCAGCTTTCTCTTTCTACTCTTGAATAGTAAAGTGTGTTGCCTAATTTTGATATATATTTTGGAACTTGGTGTCGTGTATATTCAATTTAATTTATTGTTATCAAGTTTTTCTAAAGAAACTAAAACGTCGTTCGACGTGTTCATGAACATCAAATAGCAATGACTACTTCTTCATGGTAAAAAAGAGAAACATTGTACTTAATGGCGCTTTTATTGCTCTGTATAGAATGATTAATAATTCCAATTGCTACTTCATTTTTTAAGTTTTTCCACCATGGGGAAGTTTTTGCATTGTATTTATCTATATTTATAAAACTGAAAGTCCTGCCTCACTCACTCATCAACGCCCAGCCCAAACCATTGGACCTAGAAAGCTAAAATTTTGCACAGAGGTTCCCTTTATGATGTATACAAGGAATAAGGAAGGATATTTCGAAATTCAACCCCTAAAGGGGTGAAATGGAGGTCCCAATTTTGTATGGAGAAATAATATTAAATAGACATTTCGATTTGAAACGTCGTAGAACTACTCCTAAAAACAAATAAGCAAATAATTATTTTGCGATTTTCCGAAAATCAACCCTTTAGGGGGTGAAATGGGGTAAATAAGTCTAAAATACGATATGAGTGTCGTTATTGAAGTTTTTTTGGACGTTGATTGCGAAAATGACATTTATTTTTAAGTCCAAGACGGTGGACATGACATAAGGGAAGAGACGGGACGGGACGGGACGGGACTGGACGGGACGGTACGGGACGGGACGGAACGGGGCAGGACTGGACTGGACGGGAAGGGACGGGACGGGACGAGACGGGGCGGGGCGGGAAGGAACGGGACGGGACCGAAAGGGAAAGGAAGGAATGGGATGGAAGGGGAGGGGACGGGATGGAACGGGACTGGACGGGACGAGATAGGACTGGACGGGACGGGAAGAGAAGGGACGGGGCTGGACGGAACGGGACGGGACGGAAAGAGAAGGGAAGGGATGGAAGGGGAGGGGACGGGACCGGACGGGTTTGTAAAACCTACTTTTAATACAGGTGCATAAATGTTACGAGGGAGTTTTCATAAAATTTGAACCAAAAATGAAAAAACTCTTTTATCTACGACAATGTGTAAATTGACTTTTAGTTGGCAGTTTAAAGTTTGTAAAATGACTGTTTAAAAACATGTTTTAATTAGTTTACGTCGTCAGCAGCAACGTGTTTTAAAAATTGTAACCACGCAAAATGACGACCGGTTGTTACTCATCTTAATTTATATTTAAATCTTTTTATTTATTTATCGTGTTTTTTAGATTCTATTTTAGATAAAATATTGTACGATACACATGCGTAAAGTATCTCACTCGCGGGGATTTTGAATTGATAGATTAAAAATAGCAAAAACCATAGCACTATAAACCGTTCAATAGTTATTTGCCAAGTAGGTAGACATGGAATTTTGTTTTTATGTTTAATAAAACTAAAACTCCCTAGAAACTCTTTCTGACACTTTGTCAGAAGCAGCTGTTATGTACAGGAGGCTCACGAAAGTGTCTAATTTGACATTTTGAGGTTAAACATGCAATGTTGCCAGTCCTTTCATACTTTGTTTGCCACTAGGCATAATATGTATGGACATCGCCGTCATGGATATCTATCTGTCAAACAAATTGTAGTACTAAAGTAAATATGCCAAAAGTCATTAAAGGTGACACAAAACTACAGATTACAAAGGCTTACAGGCATTATAAAGCTGACAGGCCCGACCTCAGTGAAACCGAAATCTTTGCTCGGCTTAGTGACTTTTGGGATGCAAGTATTTATGCATAAAACTTAATTGTTGCTTTAATTTTCGGCTTTGTACTGTTTTAGATATCTGAAAGAACTATTAGAAATATTATGGGGCGGAACAATTTTGAAATTAAACCTTTTGGCCCACGACCTAAAAATGATACATACTATTTGCAACATACGCACTGAAGAAGTAGTTAACAATGCGAGACAAATTGTGCAAGAACAACCACACGTATCTGTTCGCAATTTAGGACAGCAATTAAATGTTTCATATTCAACATCTCATAGGATATTAAGAAGCAATTTGCATTATTTTTCTTACCGGTTGCAAGTGTATCAGGAACTGCTGCCAAACGATCCTCCGGTTAGATTGGAATTTTGTAACTGGATTATCAATAATTTAGGAAATAACGATAATGCGTTTGAGAAAACTTTCTTTACTGATGAGGCATACTTCTATTTATCTGGCTATATTAATTCACAAAGTAAAAGGATGTGGAGCGCTGAGAATCCCAATTTTTATGTTGAAGAACCGCTTCACCCACAAAAAATCGGGGTTTGGGCTGCAATTAGTAAAAGAAGAGTTATAGGTCCTATATTTTTTTAAGGTAATTGAGTGCAGTAAAACGATTAAATTTTATTTTAATAGTTCAAATTTTAGGTTTTCTAAATGCACAACCATATCATACTGAAATTTTGTCGCCGTTTTTTGAAGAGTTACGTGACAATGAATTACAAACGGGTTACGTACTTTCAATAAGATGGGGCATAAATTTACTTAAAGAGTTTTACAAAAACAGAGTTATTAGTCAAAACATGTCTACAGTGTGGCCCCCGAGGTCTTGTAACTTAACTCCCTGTGATTTTCTTCTGTGGCCATATTTAAAAAAATCCATTCTTCAACTTCCACTGGACAATATTCAGCAGCTTTAACAAAGAAGTACCTAATGGAAAAAATAAAGAAATCAATAATAATGGCGTAATATTAAGATTTGAGAATAGAACGAGTTAAGGAGTTTACTTTCTTAGGAACATTAATCTCTGAAAACTTAAATTACACACAAGGAATTAAATCAAGGTTAATAAAAGCTACGAGATGTCCGGGCGCGTTAAATAGTATAATGTCCTTAAGACAAATGTCGCGAAATGCAAAACTACGACTTATAAGACTGTAATTCGACCCACAGCTACGTACGCATGTGAAACATGGACGATGAATGTGGCAGACCAAGATACGATAAGTAGGTGGGAGAGAAAAATGCGGAGAAAAATATTTGGAGGGACTCGGACGGATGATGGTTGGAGAAGACTTACAAACGAAGAGGAACAAAAGAAGTATGGAGAGCCAAATATAGTAGACTTCATTAAAGCTCGAAGGTTAAGATGGTTTGGGCATATATGGAGAACGCCAGATGGAAGAGCTACTAAGATAGTATTGGAAGGCAGAGCGCAAGAAACTAGAAGAAGAAGCGACCAACGAATAGGTGGAAGGAGGCAGTAATGGAAGACATAGCAAGGAAAGGAATAGAAGACTGGAGAAATAAAATCATCAATAAGGGACAATGGATACACATTGTTATGCAATTGGCCTAAAGTGGATTGTAAAAGCTTTATTTATACTGAAAAAATACATAAATTGTAATATTTAAATATTTTTGTATACAATTTATAATTACAATAAAAAAACGACTTTCATTATACCATTATGGCTACTCAACAAAGTATGAAACGTATTCAGAATCAGCAATTTGTCTTTCATGAAATTTATCTTAACCAATACTAAAAGTGGCACAAAATCCAAAACCAAATCTGGCAACCACGTTTTGTACATTAACATAAAATTATCATTTTATATAAAATGAGCATAACCTAACTTTTGTTAATGACTGACAGCATATTTACAGGGTGAAATTCATCACCCTAACATGGCCTCCTATCTGGCAAATAACTATTGAACGGTTTATATGTATTTTTTCATTTCTATAATACACGATAACAGTGTAAATAGCGGGATCTGTGGCCAAGTTATTAAGCATTCTGGCTACTAATCCAAAGATCGGGAGTTCGATATCCGCATACAGTGAGTTTTATAAAAATTTAAAATGCAGAAAGAGAAACCGTATACAAAATGTGGGATACGGAAAGTTCGTTCCCCACATTTCGTTCCCCACATTTCGTACCCCACATTTTGTTCCCGGGATATTTCGTCTCCCCACATCTCGTACCCAGAAACTTCGTTCCCGAGCGAGCTCAGTTTGTCTCCTAGATTACAGGGTGTTGAAAAACAAGTGCAGCGATCAGAATGCAGTTAAAAAATATAAGATATTTTAATTAATTTGTTTATTATAATAAACTTATAAGAACAAAATTAATTGTATTTATTAAAAATGACGTTTTAATCTAAGTATCTTCTTGATATTTTGTATAGGGCCATAATTTCTCGTTCTGGACAACTTTTCTTAGTAATATTTTGCTGTATCATGAACAAAAAGGGTAGTTTACCTAAAAAGAAAATAGTTTTTGCTTAACTGTCAAGGACGACTTTCAAAAACTAAAAATTTTCTTAAAATTCTCTACAAACCGAACAGGAATTATAATTCCTATAACACTTGTAAACTCAAGCTGGGGTCATACTGTATATAGTTCTTATAAGTTTATTATAATAAATAAATTAATTAAAATATCTTTCATTTTTTAACTGTATTGCGATCGCTGTATTTGATTTTCAACACCCTGTAATCTAGGAGACAAATTGAGCTCGCTCGGGAACGAAGTTTCCGGGTACGAGATGTGGGGAGACGAAATATCCCGGGAACGAAATGTGGGGTACGAAATGTGGGGAACGAAATGTGGGGAACGAACTTTCCTCAAACCACAAAATGTATTGTAGTAATCTTACACTCTTTATCCTAATAAATAGTCATCAGGGGATAACGTTTTAATATTTGGTGAAAATTTTTTAAACAATTGCCTTGCTTTACTCTATCCGTAAATACGGAACTGGCACCTTAAACACAAGTATATTAAAATCGGGCTTTAATCTAATGACTCTGATAAAGACAGAGGTTTAAATTAGCAATAACTAAACCACTGTTTAAAGGCGGTGATAAGGAACTGGTTTGCGGAAATTTCGTTCCCCACATTTCGTTCCAGACATTTCGTACCCCACATTTCGTTCCCAGGAAATTTCGTCTCCCCACATCTCGTACCCGGAAACTTCGTTCCAGAGCGAGCTCAATTTGTCTCCTAGATTACCGAGTGCAGCGATCGGAATGCAGTTAGAAAAATGAAAGATATTTTAATTAATTTATTTATTACAATAAACTTATAAGAACAGTATGTCCCCGGATTGAGTTTACAAGAGGGAATTAAATTTTTTTATTTTTACATAAAAATGTTATAGGAATTAAAATTCCTGCTTGGTTTGTAAAGAATTTTAAGAAATTTTTCAGTTTTTCAAAAACAAGTCGGCCTTGACAGTTAAGCAAAAACAATTTTCTTTTCAGATAAACTACCCTTTTTGTTCATGATACGGCAAAATATTACTAAGAAAAATTGTTCAGAATGAGAAATTATGGCCTTATATAAGATATAAGGAAGATACTTAGTTTAAACCGTCATTTTTAATAAATAAAATTTATTTTGTTTTTATAAGTTTAAAATAATAAATAAATAAATTAAAATATCTTTCATTATCTAACTGTATTCCGATCGCTGCACTCGTTTTTTAACACCCTGTAATCTACGAGACAAATTGAGCTCGCTCGGGAACGAAGTTTCCGGGTACGAGATGTGTGGAGACGAAATTTCCCGGGAACGAAATGTGGGGTACGAAATGTGGGGAACGAACTTTCCGTATCCCTAAGAAACTATCTGAGGATTATAGGCCCATCTCCCTAATTTCTAATGTGGCAACAATTTTCGAAAAAGTCATCGTAGAGCGGATAGAGAGCTTTATCAATAAATATAACTTGCTATCATCTCAACAGTGTGAGTTTCAAAAAGGTGTATGAACACAAGACGCCATAGCAGAACTAATTGGAAATGTTCAAATGGCTCTTGATGAAAATATATCATGCCTCTGCATCTTCGTCGATCTAGCCAAAGCATTTGACACAGTCAATCATGTCAAATTATTAGAAACGCTGGACGATATAGGTATAAGAGGCATAGCAAATAAGCTTTTTCTACAGCCGTCAAAAAAACATGGCATTTATGCATCGCTATAGATACGCGAAGTTTAACTTTTTTTAACACGTGAAAAAATAATATTTCTTCACGGCAAGCAGTGAAAAAACGGCTTTGGAACATCATTTCCTTAGTTACAACACATATAAAACGTGGTTTGCGGAAAGTTCGTTCCCCACATTTCGTTCCCCACATTTGGTACCCCACATTTCGTTCCCGGGATATTTCGTCTCCCCACATCTCGTAACCGGAAACTTCGTTCCCGACCGAGCTCAATTTGTCTCCAAGATTACAGGGTGTTGAGAAACGAGTGCAGCTATCGGAATACAGTTAGAAAAATTAAAGATATTTTAATGAATTTATTTATTATAATACACTTACAAGAACTATATACAGTATGTCCCCGGCTTGAGTTTACAAATGGGAATTACATTTTATTTTTAGTTTTACGTAAAAATGTTATAAGAATTATAATACCTGCTTGGTTTGTAGAAAATTTTAAGTTTTTCAAAAACAAGTCGGCCTTAACAAAAACTATTTTCTTTTCAGGTAAACTACCATTTTTTTTCATGATACAGCAAAATATTACTAAGAAAAGTAGTCCAGAATGAGAAATTATGGCCCTATACAAAATATCAAGAAGATACTTAGATTAAACCGTCATTTTTAATAAATACAATTTATTTTGTTCTTAAAAGTTTATTATAATAAATAAATCAATTAAAATATCTTTCATTTTTTAACTGTATTCCCATCGCTGCACTCGTTTTTCAACACCCTGTAATCTAGGAGAAAAATTGAGCTTGCTCGGGAACGAAGTTTCCCACACAAGCAATTTGCTTCAGGGAACAGCATTTTTCACGATTATATAAATATCGATGTTTTATTGATCTCACAGACCATTATGCGACTACTATAACACATATATTTACTGTCATGTATGTATGTATAGTAACTGGATGCTCGATAAACCATTATTATTATTATAGCCTCGTGATTTGTCGACACTTCCTCGTAGTTTTCTCGTTGCTATAGGTACTTATAAAATGCCAGATGTCTATTTGTATTACATTGACAATTTAACTGATGTCATTGTCAACCAATGGCATTCTTCAATTTAAAAATCAACTACCAACCGAACGATTATTTTAGTGAAAATAATTCGAGGAGCTTTATTTCACCGACAATAATTCGAGGAGCTTTATTTCAGAGACAATTTTTTCTGTAACTATTATTGTAGTGACAATATTTCGAGGAGCTTTATTTGAGCGACAATTTCTTCTGTAACTATTTTTTAATGAAAAGTTAAATTGTCAAGACGAATAGGAGTCTAGGTCGAAATATTGCAGACAATTTTTGCTCTTCAGATTGTCTAGTTTCTGTTGCAAGCACTCGTCGTTATTTTCGTCGATGCAGAAACTCGTATCTGAATCGCAAAAATTATTGTCGGCAATATTTTGACCTCTCGTCCTATTATTACTGACAATTAACAATTGATTATTGTCTTAATAAGTGGTACCCTGGAAAACAAAAGGTTTATGAACGCCAGTTACGTTTACGAACTGTCAATTAAGTTTATGAACTGTTAATTTAGCATTCTGCAAATGTAAATAATACCTAGAATACGCCTAACCACTACTGATAAAGTAGAAAGGGTGTGTTTAGTCGGTCGACAATAAATACACTTATTTGGATTAAAATTTACATTTTTACTATTTTCCTAATTTTGAACAACTTTTGTAACTAACTTTTTTTGATAAAACTAAGCCTACTACAATTTTAAAACTTTTGCAGTAATTTTTTGTCGCAGTAGGCCACTGTTTTGCAGTAACATTATTTAAAAACTATGAAAATAATTGCTTTAAGGTTAGGTAAATCGACCAAAATTTTAAATAGATCAGATAATAAATGAGAAAGATGCAGGAGTGTGAAGGTGAGACGTTAAACACGCTGCAAATCAAACAAATTCACAAACAAAACCACAATATCTCCAGTTATTTTGTGGGTAGTACGAAATTTAACGCAGCCGCCTATTTATACAGGGTGACTGGTTCATAAACGTATATATTGGAGGACATGTTAATAGAGGTCATTTGCAGTTGTTTTAGCCAAACATGCCTTATACGAATGTGAATAGTTGTTGAGATATTCTAATTTTTGTGTTTTCTTAGAAATCCGCCATATAGTCGTACTAATTTAAAAATTAAAGCAAATACAACCTTTTTTTCTGCAATATTTCAGTTTCCCTCATTAGATTACACATTGGCAGACATTCTCTATCAAAAATTATGTTAAATACTCCGATCTAATAAAAATACGAAACCTAAAACCTCCACTTGTAAAAGAAAACTTCGAACAACTTGTACATTCACACGTAGTGATTTCAAAATTTTCATGATACATTAAGCGTACAAATAACTGTAAAAACTTCCTTGTTCTATTGGCTTTCGAAAGAGGTATAAAGGTTTACTACTTATGCTTCCACTGGGTAAATGTGCAGGCTTGAACTTTATTAGAGACAATGTACGTCATTAAATAAAAGTCAATACTTTTTATTACGTATTGCGTATTTTATTTAATAAATAGTAATAAATTACAAATTAGGTTCAAAAATAGTTTCTCTACTTCTAATACAAGCACGTGCCCGTTTCCTAATCTCTGTTCTTGTGATTCGATTTGTTAGATTATTACGTATAGTTGCTGCTGCTGCTTGAATTTTATTAATTAATTCATCGCGCGTATTTATTTCAGAGGCATAAACGATTTCTTTCATGTGCCCCCATACGTAAAAATCTAGGGGTGTTAGATCGGGGCTCCTGGCCGGCCATGGAATTGGTCCTCCCCTTCCAATCCATCGATTTGGAAACGATTCGTCCAACAAATCTCGAATAGTTCGGCGATAGTGCGCAGGACAACCATCATGTTGGAAGACCATATTATGTCTATTTGCTAGAGGTACATCTTCCAAAAGGTCCAACAAATTATTCCGTATAAATTCCTCATAGGCTACTCCATTTAAAACACCCGGCAAAAAATGAGGACCAATTAAATTATCGCCAATGACTCCCATCCACACATTTACACTAAATCTATGTTGCACGCTAACCACTCTGCTTTGATGTGGATTTTCTTCCGCCCAATAATGTAAGTTGTGGAAATTTGTTATCCCTTCTCTAGTAAATTGAGACTCATCGGTCCATAAAACTCTCCTCAAAAACGATGGATCGTCTATGTCAGCATTTAAAATAAAGCGACAAAATTCTACTCTACGTGCAGGATCTCCTTCTTCCAGCCTTTGGACGGGTGTATAATGGAACGGATGTAGACCCATTTCATGACAAGTGGACCAAACCTTCCACTGAGATACACCCAGATCAGCAGCTACTCTCCTCGTGCTAATGGTTGGGTCATCTTCGAACCTTTGCAAAATTTCGTCAGTAATAGCAGGATTATGTCCAACAGGTCCTGCACGTACAGCTTTTTTAACTGTGCCAGTCTCAGACAGGCGGCGATAGGTTGCAGCAAATACAGTCACGTGAGGAACACGTCTATTTGGGTAGCGATGTTCATATTCTCGCTGAGCTCTTAATGCATTTCCATTACAAAAACCATAAATAAACAAAATATCGGCATACTCGGCATTCGTGAATGTTGCCATCTACAATAATAGTAGATACTTAACGAAAAACAGTCTGATTACACACACACAACTCAAAAACGACATACGCATTTGCAAAGATTTGCAATTATGGAAAACTGTCAAAGAAAAACAACGAAACATAGCCTACTGTTACTGCAGTGTTCATGAAATTCAAAATTGACCCTTATTAGCGTCTTTGGTACTATGCCCAATTTCGTTGTTTTGTTAATAGATTAGAAAAGTAAATAATAAACCTTTATACCTCTTTCGAAAGCCAATAGAACAAGGAAGTTTTTACAGTTATTTGTACGCTTAATGTATCATGAAAATTTTGAAATCACTACGTGTGAATGTACAAGTTGTTCGAAGTTTTCTTTTACAAGTGGAGGTTTTAGGTTTCGTATTTTTATTAGATCGGAGTATTTAACATAATTTTTGATAGAGAATGTCTGCCAATGTGTAATCTAATGAGGGAAACTGAAATATTGCAGAAAAAAAGGTTGTATTTGCTTTAATTTTTAAATTAGTACGACTATATGGCGGATTTCTAAGAAAACACAAAAATTAGAATATCTCAACAACTATTCACATTCGTATAAGGCATGTTTGGCTAAAACAACTGCAAATGACCTCTATTAACATGTCCTCCAATATATACGTTTATGAACCAGTCACCCTGTATAATATATAACGTTTTAATACTTACAGAATTTTAGTAAAATTTCCTTACTGGCCAAAATACGCCATACGCTAATCAAACAAGATCGCATTTATTTTGAAAGAATTTAAATCTATGTACGAATTAAAATATAATACTGACATTTTATTACAATATAAACAATTTACTGACGAAATATGAAGTCTTTCAGCAGCTACTGATAAAAATTACTTCATAAAGATACTGTAGTTGCTACCAAATTATTAATAGGAACGATTGCAAGTTCGCGGTCGCTCGCGTAAGATGTGTTGCAGCAACTACCACATCGGCGATAGTTCATATCGGTAGTAGTTTCTGTCGGATGTAAATCCACATCGGTGGTAATCCAAGTCGGTTTGTACACCAAGTCGGTGGTATTTCAGTTTGGTGACATACCATATTTTTGTTACAAATTTTAAAAGTCGGTAGTAAACCAAGTCGGTGGTAGTTCTTGTCGGATCTAAATCCACATCGGTTGTAATTCAAGTTGGTGGTAAAGCAAATCGGTAGTAGTTCAGGTCAGTGGTCAATTAATGTCGGTTCCAAATCCACATCGGTGGCAATACGCATCGGTGGTAGAGCGCACTCTCCCTGACAGTCAAATATAAAAAAATTTGTAGTTTGTTAGCCACTGCACACATACAGAGCAAAATTGTTCTCATTTAATACAAACTTCTAGCCATTCAAGGTCAACGATTGCTAGTTTCGATCTAGTTGAGTTTTAACGGTTATGTTAAGGGTTGCTTCCGATCTTTGTTGATAAAGTCACTGTATACAGGGTGTCCCAAAACGTACCAAAAATTCTAGATAAGCACATATCGTAAACTCAACCGTTAACGAGTTATTCTTGATTTTATCATTTTCTGGCCAAGATCACCTCGGTCATGAATGCTATTTGTTTTCCATAACAAATAAATGTTATTGTTGACAAACAATAATATTGTTTTTAGTGTTAACTGTTAAATAGTTACCATTGTTGTATTAAAAAGTTTACATTCCTAATTACAATGCGGAGATTATTTTCCAACGAGGAATAAGCAAATATTGTGTATATGTATGGTTTGTGTGATCGCAATATGCTTTAGCGTCGTAAGAAGAATACAGAAGAAGGTATCCTAACAGAAGATGACCTTCGTGTGAAGTTTTCGCTAATTCATATCGGCAGTTAAGAGAACACGGGGCATTGCAACCGAAGCATGCGGCTGGCCAAGGTATGGTTCGTACATACCCGTAAACAATGAGAAGTTAATTTTAAGTTTATTAGAAGAAGATTCGACATTATATGTGCGGAGAATTTCTATTAGTTCTTGAATATCCCAAAATCAGGTTTATTATACACAAATGAGTACATCTATATTTTACTATTACCAGTGTTTTATCACTCATTGGGTTTTGAGAGTAATAAGAAGGGATGCTTTCCATACATACCATTATCAAAGAGTCCAAGCTCTGGGGAATGATGCAGAAGCTCGTTTATGATTTTGTAACTGAATTCAGACGCATGGAGATAATCTGCCTAATATTTTGTAAGACTGACGAAGCCTGCTATATGAAGGACGGAATTACTAATTTCTATCATTTCCATGAATTGACAAAAGAAAACCCTAATTTCCAACCAAAATTTATTATGAATATGGTGGTTGACATCCTAAATAATCGCTTAATTGGACCATTTGAATTACCACAACGTTTAAATGTTAAAAATTACGAAGATTTTCTAGAGAATTCTTGCCGATACTGATGGAAGATGTCCCGTCAAGTATTATACATATGTGGTATAAGCAGGGTCGTATCCACATCCTGTACAGAACTAAGTGACTATGCCTTCTTAAGTTTTCCTTTAACATGTGTACTTACATGAGTAGAGTAAGGATTTTTGGAAAATTCATTCACGACATTTTCAAAGTTCATATATCAAATTAATAATTAATAAAGGCAGTTATTATTTATGTACAATCCATACCTGAATGTAATTAAAACTAGAAAGCTTAGCTGTTCTGAAAGCAGAATGCAAATGAAATTTGATAAAAAAGCTTGTAAGGCCATTCACATATTTAAGTTATTAGTCAATGCGCAGTGTAGAAAGTTCGGAAATGCAGGTGACACGGGCAAAGAAGTATTAAGTTAAATTTGATTTAATTGAAAAGTTAGTTTTAAAGATAATAGCATGAATATGAGAGTAAAATATTTGGTTCAAATATACAAAAATTTTTATTTAAACAAATTATGATAAATAGAACTGAGGTTATCGATATCAGTTTTATAATTAATTGCATTGGAGCTTTTTTGTATTTCAATCATCTCCAAGCATAGACGTTTTTTTTTAGATTATTCTCTTTATGTAAGGTCTTAGGTGTATTAAAATTGAATTTATGTAGCGATTCATTTGCGTGGTCACTCAATGAAATTTTTTTTATTAGACGTAGATAAATTATTAATTTTAATTGAGTACTTGTGTTGATTAATTCTGTTCTTTAATCGCTGTTTTGTTCTATCCTATGTAGATAGAGTTGCAATTATTACAATTAATTTGGTAAACAAGTTTTGATTGCATATTATAATCATTCTTGTCTTTTAAATTCATGAAAAACTCTTTACCTAACGTATTGTGGTTGTTAAATGTTGTTATGAGGTCGTATTTATTAAGTTCTTTTTCAATTTTTTCAGAAAGTTTTGGGATATAGTTAATGATTTTCTTTGTTTAGAAATGTTTGAATTATTAAATTATTTGCGCAAGCAACTTGGTTGTAGATCTATTGATTGATTAATTTCATTGCAATTGTTAATTATATTAATTCGATTTTTAATTTGCTTTTTAATAAAATAAATCGGATATTCATTTATGATTAAGATGTTTGTAATGCTTTCTAAGTTTTTTTATGAAATTGTTTTGAAGATAGTAGGATTGCACGGTCGACTAAATTGTTAATTACACTTTGTTTGTATTTAATTGTGGTATTAGAATTAAACTTTAAATATATATTAGTTTTTATGTTATTTTTAAACCAATTCGTTAATATATTTCCATTAGCTTGTCTGATTAATGTTAGGTCAAGAAAGTTTATGGAGGCATTACTGTTTTCATTTTCTAGTGTAAATTTTAATCTTGGGTGTACATTATTGAAAAGGTTAAAGAAATTTTGTTTTTTAACTAGATCAGTAGCCATTATGATGTCGTCTACGTATCTTAAAAAAAGAGAAAAATCATTGTTTTGATTTAGAATTTTGGTTTCTATTTTTTCCAATACAAGATTAGTGATGCTGGAGGAGGTAGGGGAACCCATAGCACAACCAAAAGTTTGGGTGTAAATTGTATTATTGTAAGTAAAATAGGTAGTATTAAGAACGAAATCAACTGCTTGGATAAACTCATTAAGTGGAATGTTTGTGTACTTTTTAATTCGATGCCAGTTGTTTTTAATAGTATTTGAAGCAAGATCAATTGGTATGTTGGTATATAATGAAACAACATCCAGTGAAAATAGTTTGTGGTTTTTATTAAGCTTTATGTTATCAATGTGTTCCTTAAATTTCCAAGAGTCTTTTATGCTAAAAATTTGTTAAGTGATGTTAACATTGGTTAAGATTTTTGAAAGATATTTTGATAAGTTATAGGTAAGGCTCATATATGAAGCAACAATAGGTCTTAAGGGTATATTATTTTTATGCAATTTCAATGCAATGCATTATGAGAAATTCAATTGTTGTATGTTATGTTATTATGGAAATGAGTGCAAATATTTTAACCAGTGATACAGCTCACCAAACTGACCAACTTTTCCATTTATCGTTTTTCATTTAATCGCATATTTTTTCAATCATTTATCTCCCCTAAATTTGACGAGCCGCTTGGTAAGCAAATCTAAGTTATAGGTGAACGAGACGACTATATTAAAACTGCAAAATTCGTGTACAAAAAACATGCGGTCAATAACCTACCTTGATAAAGTAGGTTGGTGACCAGATGTGAACTAAAGGTTTTAGCTGTACATATGCAGTTTTTGTTGGTTTGCAAATCAAAGAAAATAATGTTGTTTTGCTTTGTGCCATTAAATTCAAATATTATTCCATAGGCGGGTATGGATTTTTAGCGTAAAATTGTTTTAAATTTTAAATCAATTGTGAGGGCGTTTTCGAAAAAATTATAAATAGAAAACTTGTTCAGTTTTGGGAGATCTATTACGGGTTAAAATATTTGCACTCATTTCCATAACACCCTGTATAGTTGTTATCTAGTAAATGTTTGACTAATTTGTTCTTTTTATTTTGGATTATGATTGTAGGGTCTTTTAATTCTTTTTTATATGTGTTTTCATCACTTAAGAAATCTGTCATTTTATTATGGTAGTAAGTTTTTTTCATAATTACAGTTTTTTGAGTTTTATCTGCAGTAAAAAAATAGTAGTTTTATTTATATTTTTAGCAAGTTCATTATTGTGCTTTATTTGTGAAACAGTTAAATTTTGATGTACGTTTTTATTTTTTTTAAGTTGGTTAAAATGTTACAAATATTAGCACGTATAGAGTTTTGGTCTGTTTGAGTTAAATCCGTGATACCATTAAAATGGGTGGTTAAGGTGTTCGTTAGAAATTACACACACGAATAACTACACCACTTTTAATATTCTTTATTTAACGCAACGGATTACAGGCATAAAATTAAATGTGCGGATTTGCTACTATACTATTACAAGTGTGGATCGAATAGGTCTTGTTAATCAGCATACATGTGAGCGTTTGTGAATCTGACACTTGGCTCGTGGAAACACTTAAAGTAAATGTTCCACTAAGTATGAGATTAATATTAAACGCATTGAGGAACTGACTCTTTGCGTGTCTGTCTAACCAAAGTGGTTTAACAGGCAAAGACCTGATGTGCAATGATTCCGTTCAACCCCATCGCTCTGGTTTATATACCCATGTTACACAATTTACACAATATACAAAAAGGATTTTCTATTCTAGTGACAACAATGGTATTGTATTCACAAGACGAAAGATCCGTTCACTTTCACTTGGGACGCAACGGTTGGAGGTTTTATGAGTTTATGACACCACTTGAAATTCACTAGATTTTTACAGCTGCAGTTTTGTATTGTGACTTCACTTTCGCTTCTGATTTAAAAAGTGTATTTTAAGAAACCATTTTAGTTCGAGGGACGTTGAACAATTTCTCTCCGTTGAATTCCGCGCACAAATCACCTTTTTTAACTGCGTGCATCCGTTTGCTCGAAAGTTTTCTAATCGTACTTAAGCTGACTGCTTGCATTTCACAAATATTTATTGCGGACTGGCACTGTTTACTTTATAGGCGAGCTTCCTTTCTTTGGAATTCTTACGCTAACTGTTGACAACGAGTTATTGCGATTTATGGCTCCACTACACCATTTTCGATGTTACATATTACATTTTCTATGGAAAGTTTGTTTTTCGGATTATAATAGTTAAATTTTGGACCTAGTTTTAAAATATTTTTAACATTGTTTGGAATATTTACATCAGTCATATTATAAATGAATTCATTAGTATTATCAAAAATCATTACTTTATTGTTAATTTGGTTTGTCTATCTTGGAAACTTTTTGATTTTTGTTAATCAGTAAATTAATTTTATTAGTTAACCTTGCATGTACCCTAGTTCTTACATTTGCATTCTGCATTATTTTAATTTGTAGAAAATTAATGATTAAATTTTTATCAGTAAAATTATTAGTGATTTTGAAATGTTTTTAGTTCTTGTTTAAGTTTATTCTTTTATTAAGAGTTAATGTTTTTATGGAAGTTTGATTTTGAAATTCTAGAAATTGCCGTTGATGATAAATACTTTGAAAAATTATATGTGAGTTTTTAGTTTGTAGAAATTTAGAGATTAAACAATATTTTTTACATGTTTTAAGAAAAAATATTCGTTCGCTTACCTTTACAATTTGGTTATTAATTTTACTTAATCTACGAAAAGTTTCCTCCTGGTGGGGTCCATATTTGGCGTTGACAAAGTGGTAGAAGCCATTTTCGGGTTGTGTGGCATCCATTTTGTAAAAAGGGGGTCTGAAAAACACGCTCCAGCAGGAAGTCAAGGGGTTTTTTGCTATGGGTTCCCCTATTTCCTCCACCATCACCAATCTTCTAAATCAAAACAACGACTTTTCTCTTTATTTAAGATACGTAGACGACATCATAATGGCTACTGATCCAGTTACTTACTTACTTACTTCTTCGGCGTTACAACCCTTTGTAGGTTTTAGCCTGATGGGTGATGTTCTTCCATCGAACCCTATCGTTCACCTTTTCCCTCCAGTTTTTTATGCCCATGGTTGCGAGGTCTTGCTGCACTGCTTGTAACCATCTGTTTCGTGGCCTTCCCCTTCTTCAACCGTATTCTGGGTCTCTCAGTCCATAATTTTCCTTGCCGCTTTTTCACTGCACATTCTCATTACGTACCCGAACCACTTTAGTCTTTGTGATTTACACTGCCGCACTATGTCCTCGTTTTCTGTCAGAGCATATATTTCAGCGTTGGTTCTTCTGCGCACACCGTCATTAATAATCACACCCCCAAAAATTCTTCTTAATACCCTCCTTTCAAAGCACCTTAGTAGCTCCTGTTGTTTAGCGGTTAAAGCCCACGTTTCACACCCGTAAATGGCAACTGGCCGGATTAAAGTTTTATAAATTTTTACCTTGGACGGACGATTAAGTACTTTGGAAAACATTAAATGTTTATATTTAATGTTTTGTTTGCAGTCTGAATTCTCTTTGTTATTGCTGCGCCCAGAGAATTAGATGTGTTTCTCTGCGCCCCCAGGTACTGAAATTTATTGGCCTCCTCGAACAGGGTGTTATCTACTACGAGACCTTGTCCTTTGTGTACGGTTTTTGACACTCTTATATATCTTGTTTTGCTTGTGTTGATATGCATACCTATCTCCGCTGCTGCGTTTTCAAGGCTCACTAAACTGTATTTGAGTGCGTCTAGGGATCTGCTTATTAGGGCTAAATCATTTGCATACCTTATCAGTTGAACACTTTTTGACCTCAATGTACCACACAAACCCTACTTCCTGATGACGTATTCCAACAGCAAGTTAAAAATCAAGGTGGAAAGTGAATCACCCTGTCTTACTCCGGTGTTTATGGGGAAAATTCCGTTGTTCCTTGCTGCACAACTACTGCAGCCATGGAGCCTGCTAGTGTCATACACACTAAATTAATTAACTTCTGTGGTATGCCTAGGCCATTCAAAGCCTTGATGATTTGGTTTCTGTCTATTCTGTCAAAGGCTTGCTGGAAATCGATAAAGAGGTTATACAGTTCGACGTTGTGCTCGTAACATTTTTCGAAAATCTGTCTTAGCGTAAAGATGCCGTCTATCGTGGATCGATTGGGCCTGAATCCGTTTTGAGAATCACCCATCGCGAGTTCGGCGTGTGCTAGTAGAGCACGCACGAGAAGATTTTATATGAGACACCAAGCAGCGTTATAGCTCGATAATTATCGCAGCACTCTCGCTTTTTTTTAAAATTGGAATTATTAATCCCTTTCCCCAGTCGGCTGGCATGGTTTCTTGCTCCCAGATAGTTTTTATAAGACGGTGTATACATTCAAACAGAGCTCTGCTGCCATTCTTAATTAATTCACCAACTATGGCGTCGTGCCCTGCTGCTCTGTTATTTTTTAAGCTATTGATCACCTGCATGACTTTATTGTATGTGGGGCTTTCTAGGCATTCCTTCATGCTGGTTCTTGGCGGTTGTTCTGATTCAATGTCCCACTCGATCAAAGTTAAGTAAATTTTGAAAATGTTCTTGCCACCTGTCGAGGATTTCTTTGTTTTCAACTAACTGCCTACCATCTTTCGCTTTGCATCCAAACAATTTTGAGCTGCTGTTGCATGAGTACGCTTTGATATCGTTATAAAATTTCCTTGATCCATTCAGGGAGTTTTGTTGCTCTAGTTTTTAATTTTTTCGTTAAGCCATGTTCTCTTTTTATGCCGGCACAATTTTGTAGCTGCTTTCTGTAGTTTATTATTATATAGGCTTTTATTTTCAGTGTGGTTATCATTCAGGAGGTTTAGCATTGCCCTATTTTTTCCGCTATTATTTTTCTGCATTCTTCATCAAACCACTTGTTATGTGCCTTTGTGCTTTTAGACTTGATTCCTTGTGTATACCGGTCTTGATGTTATCCCATTGCTGTTCCACGTTCTGCCCAGCAACGTTGTCACCTAAATGTTTAGGGTATTATACCCTGTCTTTGCCATCTAACTTCCTGAACTGCAATAATATCAACTTCATATTAAATCATTTCATTGGCTATTTCTTCGAGTTTCCCTGCCTGCACCATCGTGGTTGCATTCCAAGTACCAATTTTCAAAATATGCCTGTCCGATACTCTTTTTTTGTCGTTGTTTTTTTCGTAAACCTTTAACGAAGCCATAGTCGTCACCAAATTTCCTTTCGGTTTTGTTGCAATCAGTTTATTTGTGTCGGGATCCTGGTCTTGGTACCTTTTTGTTTTTCGACTTTTGCCCGGTCTCTATTTTTTTTCTGGATTTTCCTTCTGTAAATGTCAGGTCATTATTAATAAAGATTTTCATACTTCTTAATTCCGAACTCATCTTGAATACGCTCTTCTTTGTCTCCCAGTTTGATACTCTTGCCACCCATTTATTTTCGCTCACTTTACACGCTAATGTTATCTTACATTTAATTTTCAATTTTTCTTCTAGGAAATTTTCTAGTATTTGTGCCGGCTTCTGTGTGGATGCTTCGATTTTCAGCCCTGAGATCACTATGTTATTGCTTCTTCTCTTTCGTTCCTCTAGTTCCTGTCGATATTCCGCTTCATCTAATTTTTTCTTCAAGTGTTTAATCTTTTTGTCTGCCTGTTCCTTTTCTTTATTCCCTTCTTCTTTTATATGCTGCAACTCCTCGTTTACTTTTTTTAATTCTTCATTCTATTTGCTCATCTGTTTTTTACTTCAGCTTTAATTGCTTGGACTTCATTCTGTAAATTGCGGTTTTTCGCCTTGATCTCCTGCATATCCTTGATAAGACTTTTCATAAATTCCTTAATTTCCTCCATGTCCTTACTGCTGCTCTCTGTATTTCTACTCGGTGATCTACTTGTTATTTTGCTTTTCCTAAACGTCTCCTTTTCTTCCATTGAGTCGTTACCCACAGTCTCTCGTTTACGTTTGTCCATAGGCTTTTAAACTGCCCACGTTTCGCGCCAACTTACCGAGGTCGTTTGACCGGGTTTGAATCGTCGCATGCGCACGCTATTCGACACTCTTATCGCACGGCCGAAATATTTACGCTATTATGGTTGCAAATATTGTTATTTCAGACACCCCAACCCTGTTAGATTTATAGCCTATTGCTTGGGCAACCGTTTTTCCGCTTTTGTACGTAAATAACTGATTCAATCACCTCACAAACCACTAAATTATACAACCGCGTGGCGTAGCCGTACTAGCCGGTACTCGCGCCGACGCACTTCCAGTTAATAAACAAAATTTCTCTGACTTTTTCAACATTGTACACCCAAGATTAAGATTTACACTAGAAAATGAAAACAATTATGCCTCTATCCTCCATAAACTTTCTTGACTTAACATTAATCAGACAAGCTAAGGGAAATATATTAACGAATTGGTTTAGAAATAACATAAAAACTAATAGATATTTAAAGTTTAATTCTAACACCACAATTAAATACAAAAAAGTGTAATTAACAATTTAGTCGACCGGGCAATCAAACTATCTTCAAAACAATTTCATAAAATAAATTTTATCTTATCTTATGCCAGCCTTTCTTACTCAAATTATAATTGCTACTGCTCATATCAAGTGCATTTATTAGTGTAAAATTACTGATTTTATTTCAATAAATAAAATATTTAATTCTGTGCTCATTTTGATCTATTCATTTTCGTGTTAACTAGGCAATCAGAACTGCTGTGGGCAGTAAACCATTACAATACATAGAAAGTTGGTTACATCTTTTGCACATTGTGGTCTTCAGAGGTATATATACCGGGTGGACATAAATATCTGATATCACATTATTTTTGGAATCAACACCGCTTTATTAAAGTGATTAATCCAACTAAACTAAATGTCATTAATGTCATTACAACTAAAATTCCTATCTGTCAAAAATTATTACAGATTGCAATAAGTAATGGAGTTAGAACAGAATATTTTTATAATCGAGTCGTAGGCTAAACTGCAGAATCTGGGGCACATTCCCCTCCTCTTATTGCATTTTATAACATTACATAGGTAACAATACTTATCGTAATTGAAATATAACGCTAACCAACATTTATAAGTAGCTAATTCCATGGCTACCGGGATCTCAGATATTTATGGCCACCCGGTATATACAGAATATATCGAATGCTATGTGGGTATAGTTGACGCGCGTGTGAACGCGCCTTTAGTGGCATTATTATTTGGTAAATTCCCCAAATATGGTGCTTTTTGTTACATTTTGTTTGATCTAGCAATCTGATTCATATGTTTTTTGACCTATTACGGTTAACCTCTAATTTTTAGATATTTAAAGCTTTTCTTCTGACAGTATTGCTATTTGGCATAATTAGGTAAATATGTGATTTAGCATTATTTCGTAATAAATAAATGACATGTTAACACATTTTTATTATAGATGTAACAATTTCAAATATTGACCTATTTACATCTTACGGAGTGGAAAAACAGCACTGCCGTTACTGCGATATTTAAATAGCAAGCAATAGTGGACACCGGGTAAGGAACCATAAATAGGAACTGTTGTATTTTATCTCCTTTCGCCCATTGTGGAACATGGACAACTACACAAATGTTGATGACATTTCTGTCAAGCAAGAAATCATGGAAGATAGCAATAATGCTAGTGACTGTTCTGAAATGGAAATAAAACATGAAGTGTTTGAAGTGGTAAAAGTTGAAGATTTTGTAGAACGCCAGCTTTACTATTGTTTCACTTGTCAATACATGGGTGCCAGCAAATGTGACTTAGCGCTACATATGAGGTGTCATTCAGAAAGCACGCATTATAGTTGTCCCGATTGTGAATACAAAACGCTACAAAAAGATCATTTTGTTAGGCATGTGAGGTCTCATACGGGAGAAAAGCCCTTCAGTTGTACGATTTGTCAATACAAAACAGCAAGTAAAAGTAATTTAAGTAGACATAGAACAACTCATACAGGGGACAAATGTTTTATTTGTCAATATGCAGGAATAAATAAAAAAGATCTTGCTGGTCATATGAAGTCTCACAAGGGAGAAAAAGTGTATGATGCACATATAAGAGCTCGTAAGAAAGTATATCATTATAGTTGCCCTGATTGTAAATATAAAACAATACACAGAGATCATTTAGTTAAACATGCGAGGTTTCATACAGGAGAAAAGCCTTTTGCTTGTGCGAAATGTCAGTACAGAACGGCAAATAAAAGTAATTTAAGTAGACATATGACATCTCATACAGAAAAGAAGTATAGTTGTTTTGTTTGCCAACATACAGCAGCAAGTAAAAGTGATCTTGCTACTCATATGAGGTCTCACAAAGGAGAAGAAAAATTTTATAATTGTTCTGCATGTGACTACAGAGCAAAGAAAAAATGTAATTTGGAGAGACATATGAGCGCTCATACAGGAGAAAAACGCTACAACTGCCCTAATTGTGAATACAAAACGGCAGATAAAAGCAATTTAGCAATGCATATGAGATGTCATACAGGCGAAAAACCTTTTACATGTTCTCTTTGCGATTACAAAGCAGCACGGAAAGAGGGCTTAATTGTACATATGACCTCTCATACAGGAAAAAAGCCTCATGGTTGTCCTCTTTGCCAATACAGAGGAGCTAGTAAAGGTGCTTTAGTAAGTCACATGAGGACTCATAAGGGCGAAAAGGTGTTCAAATGTTCTCTTTGTGGATTCAGTGCAGTGCATAAAAGTAGTTTATCTAGACATTTGCTGAATCATTCCGGAGAAAAACCATACAGTTGTGATAAATGTGAGTACAGGACTGCAGATAAAGCTAATTTGGTACAACATTTGAGATCTCATGCAGGAGAAAGACCTTATGCTTGCTATATGTGCGACTATAAAGCAATGCGGAAGGAACAGTTAGTCATACATATGCGGTCCCATACAGGAGAAAAACCGTATGCTTGCTATATGTGTGACTATAAAGCAATGCGGAAGGATCAGTTAAAGATACATGTGCGATCTCATACAGGAGGCAAACCTTATGCTTGTTGTATTTGCGATTATAGAACATCATGGAAATATAATTATAATAGACATATGCGGTTGCACACAGAGCAAAAACTATAATGGTTCAAAGTATTTTAGATAGAAATCTTTTGCAATATTTAAATATAAAATAATTTGCTATTCCTTAGAAAATACACAGCTTAAGTAGTTCAGGTTATTTGTTTATATCTTGTTTACATGTACCTACCTATTACTAATTTTATTTGTATAAATAGTATTTTCATGTCACGACACCAGCTTCCAATTAAGTATATAGGAATGTAGGGAACGTTTGAATGGAATTACGTAACAGGTATTTGACTGAGACATTCTGTAAGAATAGGAAATATGCTATTCGTGATGGAAGTACAGTTGATTTTAAGAGACATGCTTTGTGTTAATATTTATATTCTAAAAATTGGTTAGTATGTTGTACGTGAACCTATGTAGGCAATATTTACTACTTTGCTATTTTTGATTTTCATGTGGAGTTCCCCCAATAATTTATTTGTATGGGGAGAAATTAACATTGCATTACAATATCATTAGGAAGTATGGGGTCACAATTTGAATATTTATTTTGTTACAACGGAATAGTTTTAATTGTCTTCACCAATTGCACTTTTAAAGTAACTAGAAAAGGTTATGGGAGGTAAATATTTTGATTATCTAAGTTATGTACCTATGTGTTAATTGTTGATAGTTATTACATATAATTCAATTATGTATGTTATAATTTATTTTAAAATAAAAGTCTGTTTTCAAAAATTGTGTGTAATAAAGGGTGTCCAAATTTCAGGTTGGATTTTGAATTTCGCGGCATTTGCTTTCTGTCAAACATACAGCGCTAATATTTTATAGTTGTCATTTTGACACATTGCCATTTAAGTTATGGTGCGGTTCATGGTTCAGCAACGCATATTTATTGTAAAAACCCATTACAGGTATGGGGAAAGTTTTGCAGAAACTGCAAGAAATGTTCGCGCTATGGACTTGCGTGACATGTGGTTTCAACAAAATGGTGCCACATGTCACACAGCGCGCGAAACAATAACTTCACTGCAATCAAAGTTCAGAGTTAGACTTATCTCTCGATATGGTGACATCAATTGGCCGTCAAGATCTTGCGAATTGACGCCTTTGGATTTTTTCCTCTGGGGTTATGCGAAAAGCAAAGTCTATGCCAATAGTCTACAGACAATTACAGACCTAAAGGCCAAAATTACACGCGTAATTGATGAGATAGAGCTTCGTTTATATTTAACTGTCATTGAAGATTTGAAAAAAAGATTGGATTCATGCCAGACGAACCGAGGAGGGCATTTATCTGATATTATCTTTAATATGTTTAATCGTTACGTATACGCTTTAAGTTCTCATTAAAATATCTTATATTTTCAAATTATTTACGCGTTTTATCAACGAATTCAAATCCAACCTCAAATTTGGACACCCATTAGAATCCTTTCTTCTCGTGACACTCTATTGAGATCAACAGCTCCATGTTAGTTGTGTTTTATGTGACCAGAATTAGTTTAGAAATAAAAGCTCCTAAATTTATTGTGAATAGAACCTTATTTATCCATTAGCATCGATTTTTTGACTTTTACCCTTTAACACTCTCTGGTGTTACCAAAAATAATATATATTATCTTTTGTATTACCACTGTGTATAATAGTCGATAATACTTGTTTGGAAACGTGATACTGCTCTGAAATGTTGTGTTTCCGTTTTATAGACATTTCTGCTCCTTTCTTAAATATTTTTCCTACAATTCTTCTAGTTCTATCCCAATAAACCCTGGTGTAAATGTGCAACCCATCTCTGACCTGGACAATTAATTATTCTAGAATCTCTTATCCTGGGCTGCCTTTCGATCTGAATAATTTTTAATAATTTGTTTATGTCGTACGTTGTTAATAAAAAACCCCAATTTCCCGTTAAGTCTGGGCATAAAGTTTTTAGCGATTTTTGTAGCAGCGGATATTACTTGAACTAAAGTCGATAGATCCATGTTTCCGAGGTAAATACAAAAGGAAGAACCTACTCGCCCCTAGATTGCGCAACGCCCATTTGCTATTGAAAGCATACTTTCACCCTTAGGCGATGTAAGAATAAAATGTTAAATCTCTTCCCTTGATTTGCAAATAACTTTTCCTAATTTAGTATGAAATACCTTTACTTTTCAGCATTTATTTCGGTGTGGAAAAGTCCAACTTTTCCAAACAAGAACGGAAAAATGAAAAATGCCGAAAAAAACTCAAACACTAGACAACCAAACGTCATCGCAAATTTTTTACGAACTGTCTATTAAAACTTACACTGTTTTCCATAACAACCAGAGTTATTTGAATTTTAAAATTTTGGGTTTTCTTACCAAAATTCTCAAAGCTTCAAGAATTAATATATACGTGCCAAATTAGGAAAAATCTTGTGTGTAGTTCATTGGAAAATCAAATATTTCCTATCTTATTTCACAAATAGCTATTTTAGTTATTATTTCCAAAAAACGAGCTTCTTAAAATATTAAGAGGCAATTAACAGACAGCGCTAAAATATAAAACATTAGTCGAACCGAGCGGCAAACGATAACAATGCTAAAAATGACAGTGGCCAGTGCCATGCTAGTAATACTACGACATTCATCGTACTTCTCATGTAGATATTATATACCTACCCAAGCATAGAATTCCGCCAATATTACAACTGAATCAGAATGTCTGCTTCCGCAGATAAACCTAGTACAATAACCATGCACGGCGGAATGCCCTAATTTTTCGGCCTAATTTCAACCGGTCAGCCGTCTGTTCCTTTGTGACATAGAAATTCTGCCAAAAACAGAAGCTAGTTTTACTTCTCAATCTTTTCATCCCATTTTTTAATCTTTTGCTTAGCGATTAGGTAAAAACAAGTAAAGCGTTCAACAATCTTCTTCAGGTAAAAAAACAAAAAACATCTCTTAGGGCAAGGAACATGTGTATACAGGCTGTTTTTGCAATATGTGCATGCATTTATTAAAACCCACGTAAGTACCTATGTGGCATAATAAAATAGGGTTGCCAAATTTTGAATATAAAATCAAAGGACAAGCCCGCGCTACAGGCAATTCGCCGAAGGCGCAAATTTTTTTTGTGCCATACCAAAAAACCCCGCTTTTGGTCTTTCAACATATTTTTTTTTGTGCATTTATAGTACTAATATAAGATATAGGAAAATTTATTTTATTTTTAATATTAGTAATTTATTATACAAGACGATCAAGTAAAATTTTATCCACAAGTTGAATGATTCAAGAGTGGATAGAAATAACTTTATCGTCGTGTATAATACAATTTTTTTTTCTATAGCAAGAACTTTAGCAATTTCAAAAGAAAATAAGGAAGGACAATCACATTTTAAAATCTCATGCTAGCTACTGATTGGGTTGCTAGGATAATACCAAGCTGTAATTTTTAATTTAAATAAAAGTTAGAAAATTAAATTGCTTTATCTACCCTTGATGTTAAAGTGCTACTTTATCTACCCTTGCTGTTAAAGTAATACTTGACCTTTTGTTTTGAGTTGATTAAAGCACACTTTAACATTTGCTATAGAAAAACATAATATGAATATAAGTAGATATAAAATCATATTAAAAAGTGAGTACTTATTTATTAAATTAAAAGCACCAACTTCTGTCTGTCCTGTTTAACAAACACAATAACAAAAATAAAAATCTGGTTTGATACACGCACAAAACTTCCTTTTACAGTGATCTTATAATTAGCCAAAAATGTCATTTTTCATTTTTAAGCAAACATTTTTCAAAAATTACAAATTCTACAAAAACGGTACAAAATAGAGCGTTAGTTCAAGAGACAAATTTTCTCTAAAATGTTAAGGTGAATTCAAAAATGTAATAATATACCGGGTGTTATATTTAAAATAGCAGTTAATGAAAAAAAATTAAAAATAAAAAAAAAGAATAGAGGTATTCAACTGGAAAATCACCTATCTCACATCAATACACATTAAAAATTTCATAAACATTCATTCATTCATAATCTATAGCCTCTTTTACCTTTCGGTGTAGAAGGCCATTCATACCTCGCGAAACATTTAAACATTTAAAAACAAATCGTTAGAGCCGTTTTTGAAAAAATCGAGAACACTAAAAAATGACAACAGCAGACACCTACTTCCGGTGATGTGATTTTCTTCAAAAGCTTGTTGTCGCATCTACATAGTACCTACACAAAACTTATACCGGGTGTCCATTCTCAAAGTCGAACATAGGCAGTTAACATTAGTGCATTCACTCGTTCTTCATTGAAATAATTCATTTTTCTGTAGATAATTTTAACATGATTTATGCCAACTAATTACCAATTTTTTTGACAAATGCTATTTGAAAAGCAAGCCATGGCATATTTAAAAATTCCTAAGTTTTAAATTAGTATTTTAAAATAAAAATCACATCTTGAATATTATTATTAGTATGATTTAATGCGTAATAATTTTATCTTTCCATTGATACCATTACCTTCCTTGTAAGTTGAATTGGCGATCAGGAATCTGCAAAAACGTTCAATACAATGTTAATCGCCTATGTTCGACTTTGTGAACGGACACCCGGTATATGAAGTTTCAACGCCATACATCTTTTCGTTTTTGAGATATTCTGTTCACAGACACACACACAGACAGACAGACAGACACACAGACAGACCAATGACAAAAAATATGTTTTTTGGGATCAGGGGACCCTAAAACGTGAAGATCTGTTGAAAACTCAATTTCGAAATTTTGGGGTGAACCAATACTTCCTTTATTGTAAAAGGAAGTAAAAATCTGGTGTGATACACTCACACAACTTCCTTTTACAGTGACCTTATAATTAGCCAAAAATTTGATTTTTAATTTTTAAACATTTGTTAAACATTTTCTATAATTACAAATTCCACAGAAACCGTACAGTAGAGCGTTAGTTGAGGAGACAAATGTTCTCTAGAATTTTAAGCTGAATTCAAAATTGTAATAATATACCGGGTCTCCCATTTAAAATAGAAGTTAATAAAAAAAACAAACAAAAGAAACCTATTTTAGCGGTATTCAACTTGAAAGTCACGTATCTCGCATCAATACACATTAAAAATGTAATAAAAATGTAGTTTGAAAAAATCGTAAAACCTCATGTGGTTTATTTGCCTGGGCCCTACGGACCTCGGCAACTAAATCCACATTCGTAATAAAAAAGTAAACTTCAGTGCCTTGGTAATGTTTTTATTTTGAATATTAGTTTTTACTTCCTCTTACGATAAAGGAAGTATTGGATTCACCCCAAAAATTCGACAGATCTTCACGTTTTAGAGTCCCCTGAACCCAAAAAACATGTTTTTGTTCATTGGTATGTCTGTGTGTCTGTGTGCGGGTCTGTGTGTCTGTGAACAGAAGATCTCAAAAATGAAAAGAGGTATGGCGTTGAAACTTCATATACAGTGTGTCCCAAAAGTCTGGAATAAATTCAGTATTGCCTAAAATGTACGTTTCCGGCTAAAATCATCGAACACTTCGATTTTTATTTTTATTTGAGCATTTTTTTTAAATAAAATGCATACATACAGGGTGTCCCGTGTATGAGGTATGGTGTTATCGATGTTTTTTTAATGGAAACCCCCTTTTTTATTACGGAATCTGAAAGAACACACGTTTTACTTACGTTAAGCTGATTTTTGAGTATAGACAGATGATCAAAAATTAAGAAAAATTTAAAAATTGCAAAACACTAACAGCCAGTCTTATAAAGGGCACTAATCTGACGTTAACTTTAATTCGCTGTTAAAATAAACAAAAGCACATGAAAATTGGTTTACTAATGAATAAAATGTCATAAGCACTAACGTTTTGATACGCGTTTGTTTATTTTAACAGCGAATTAATGTTAACGTTAGATTAGTGGCCTTTATAAGACCGGCCGTAAGTTTAGTAATTTCTAAAACAACTAAATTAAATGTACAAATTGGGCATCGTTGTCTACCTGATAGTAACTAAGACGACCGATATGTTTTTTGTTGATTGCTGTCAATGATAAAAGCGTAAAATCACACTTCTTAAAATCAAATTTAGTATTTTGCAAATTAATTTTTTTTTTTAATTTTTGGTAATGTGACCTATACTCAAAAATCAGCTTAGCGTAAGTAGAAAGATGCGTTCTTTCAGATTCCATAATAAAAAAATGGGTTTCCATTTAAAAAAAAACATCGATAACACCATACCTCATACGCGGGACACCCTGTATATATGCAGTTTATTTCAAAAAATGGTCAAATAAAAATAAAAATCGACGTGTTCGAGGATTTTAGCCGGAAACGTACATTTTAGGAAATACTGAATTTATTCCAGACTTTTGGGACACACGTATACGTTTTGTGTACTATGTGGATGAGACAGCAAGCTTTTGAAGAAAATCTCATAACCAAAAGTAGGTGTTTACTGTTGTGATTTTTGAGGTTTTTTCGATTTTTTCAGAAACGGCTCTAAAGATTTTTTTCGAACTTTACATTTTTACTAAATTTTAGTGTGTATTGTTGTGAGATAGGTGATTTTTCAATTGAATACTTCTAAAATGGGGTTCTTTTGTGTTTTTTCTATATATTTTTATTAACTACTATTTTAAATAGAACGCCCAGTATATTATTACATTTTTGAATTCAGCTTAAAATTCTAGAGAAAATTTGTCTCTTCAACTAACCCTCTATTTTGTACCGTTTTTGTAAAATTTGTAGTTTTTTAAAATTTTTGACAAATGCTTAAAAATTAAAAATCAAAATTTTGGCTCATTATAAGATCACTGTAAAAGGAAGTTGTGTGAGTGTATCACACCAGATTTTTTTTAAATTGTTTGGTTTTAAAGGGCATTTACCGTTCTTTGACACCTTACTAAAGGACTCCTGAAAACAAGAATAAAAGTCTGTATCAACATTGGTCCAAAAATGCTTCTCAAGGGAGATACGCCCCTGATAAGGAGGGCCTGAAAAACATCTATTTTAATAATATCAATTTAACCCATGAATATTTTATTTTCAAATTTTGAAAGTACGTATAGCTTAGTAATAGCCATAGTTTTTAGCACTTCAGTAAAGGAAAATAATTCCAGCGGCGGAAAAGTAGGGAGTGCGCCCATTTTTTCCCCGTTTTTTGTTTTGATGAGTACACTAGGCGCACGATAAGTCGCTGCGAGTCATATCTAAAAATATCAAGGCTCGAAAACTGCAAGATTATGTGTTATGTGCATGGTGAAACACGACATTCGCCCGTTAATTCGTCTGAACTTCGATAAAATCGATAAAGCGCATGGAATCGAGTGAGCCAGAGCGAAAGCGAGCGAGAGAGAGAGAGCGATGCGATAAGCTGGCTGCCACGCTATAACACTATAGTGACAATGACTCGAAATTTGAGCAAAATATACTTCAGATTTTTTCTGTCAAATTAACAATTCACATTTTTGACCTGAAAGAAGATGACACTGAATACTGAGGCATTTATTTTTATTTGAATACATTTTTCATAAGTGTAGCCGGTTTTGAGTTATTTGCTAAAAACTGTTGTTCGCGACCTTTGACCCCACTATTAAAGTCGTTTACTTAAATCCAATCACTGTTGTCTTTAAACACACGTCCATCTTATTCTAAAATCGAAAGCTATATTAGAACTACTATTAAATTTAATATAGGTTTATATTATTTCAGTGGGCAAGTTGGTGTTTTCCGAACTGTGACCTAAAGGCGGCTGTGACGCTATACCATCTGCCAGACGATGGTCGAACTAAAATATTCCTAACAATTTCACCCCACTTTTATTACAACCTGCAAATCAAAATAAACAAAGTATCGATTTAATTTATGTGTGCTTACGAAACTGCTATGGTGTACCTACGAGTTGACACATTTAAATATCGATAAAAATTGCTTGTTTCTAAAAAAATAATTGTTAAAGTTTGTCTTTATTTTGCGCCTGATTAGATAGGATTTGAAGCATATTTACGATTTTTTTACTCTATTTCAGTCGTTTTCATAAAAACAAAATAGATCACAATAAAGCACCAATTGTGAAGATTAATTTGACGAATTTAATTTTTGACATAAAACCACAATTATTTGTAGCTCGTATAGCTTTAGCCTTGCAAAATTCATCATTTACAGGCAACCAAACATACTTCTTGCTCAGCCTTAAGAGAACACGGGAATTGCAACCAAGGCATGCGGCTGGCCAAGACGTATTGTTCGTCTATACCCGTAAACAATGAGAAGTTAATTTTAAGTTTATTAGAAGAAGATTCGACATTATGTGTGAGGAAAATTTCTATGAGTTCTTGAATATCCAAAAATCAGGTTTATTATTCACAAATGAGTACATCTTTATTTTACTATAACCCAGTGTTTTATCACTCATTGGGTTTTGAGAGCAATAAGAAGGGATGCTTTCCATACATACCGTTATCAAAGAGTCCAAGCTCTGGGAATGATGCAGAAACTCGTTTATGATTTTGTAACTGAATTCAGGCGCATGAAGATACTCTTCCTAATATTTTGTAGACTCAAAGACGGAATTACTATTTCCATAATTTTCATGAAAGGACAAGAGAAATACCTCACTTCCAACAAAAATTTAGTATGGATATGGTGGTTGATATTCTAAATAATCGCTTAATTGCACCATTTGAATTACCACAACATTTGAATGTTGAAAATTACGAAGATTTTCTAGAGAATTCATGCCGATACTGCTGATTAGACGTATGTGGTATAAGCAGGGCCGTATCCACATCCTGTACAGAACTAAGTGACTGCGCCTCCTCCCTCACAATGTTTTGATAAAATCAAATAAACAAGATGTATTTATAAACATACAATGATTTATGCATTAAGCACATAATCAATAGATTATAACATGAGGAAATGTTAAGCATCAAGAGGGTTATAGCTACAAGTATAATTTCGAGTATGCACATGGTACTCACAATGTGTTACGCTATTTTGGTTTTGGAAGTGAGTAAAATTCCAGGATTTAGTATTTTAGGCTCATGCTATTACGTCATAGTTATGCTGATGCTGTGAATTGTTGGTGTGCTATGGTTTCTATATATGAAGACTACTAAAAAAGAAATATTTTTAGCTATAAAAATACAATTTTGCAAATAGCTTAAGCTTTTATCCTGGTTTTGCCCATTAAGTTTTTTCAAAATTTGAAGCAAGATTTAGGTTACACTTTTGTTTACGGTGAGTGACAAGGGCGACAGAGAAACATTAACATTGTAGTACATTTTTATAAGGAATAACACTTTTTTCCTTTGAAACTTCTCAAAATTGTTAGTTTTAAAACTTCCACTTGCGAGGAAAGTTTCGTGTAAAACTCTACAGATTTTTTTAGTGATATCAATCAAGAGCAATATAAATTAAGGTTCGGCTTCGCCGGGTCCATTTAAACGACGGGACCGTGCTCTTTGAAAACATTGAACATTGATAGCTATGGTTCTGGGTATAAGCACGATGGAGCACCCGCTCATTCAAGTTTACACCTAAGAAATTGTAATAGGCAGTCCATTGGCATGGCCACCCCATTCGCCACACCTCTGGGGTAATATGAAACCGTTTATGCTACGGAAGTACACATTTTGGATGAATTACGTCTTAGAGTAAAACAGGCAGCACATACTATTCACATTAACGCACAATTTCTTTTAAAAACCCAAGAATCACATTTACGATGCACAGCTTTGTGCATCGATCGTAATGGGGACAATTTCGAAAATTTTTTTGGTAAATTCACTTTTATGAATGTTAATCACAAATAATAAAATCAAGAATAACTCGTTAAGGGCTGAGTTTAGGATATATGTTCATCTAGATTTTTTTACTCTAAATGAGTTACCGAATTGATTCCTAAAATATTTCTGGTATGTTTTGAGACACCCTGTATGCACTAACGTTAACAGTGTGGTCGTACATGGTATCAGTGTTGGTGCCAATGTCACTGTAAGCTTAAAATTAGTTCAAAATATTTAATTAGTTTGACAGAGACTTCCTGTAGTTTATATTTAATTTCACATAGGTAACTGAATATGGCCAACCAAGAGATTTATAATTAAAGTCGCTCGTGATACGCGTTATACGTTAGGTAGTACTAAAGTGTATTGTTGATGGAATTGTCGGTCTAGTCAAATTCAAGGATAGCAGGTTAGGTTGTGTGTCAGTCTCTGTCAAATAACAAACAAAACCTAATCTGATAACATCGAATTTGACATACACTGACACTCTGCCCCTTTGCGCCTAAAGAGGCCAAAGTACTTTGGAGCCATCTGTTGTGTTTTTGATAAATTATCTGTCACGTAGACACGACCGCCTGGATTAATATTTTCCAGGAGGTCGTGGACGTATGCTTTTAAAATAAAACAATACTTCCTTCGTCTTTCAGACGAGGGAAGTAAAAAGACAAACTAATACGTACAGTGCATTTATACGAGACAGTGGTGACAACAGAACTAAGCCACGTCCCCACCGCCATATTAGGGCAACGGGTGTTCATTTAAATTCGTAATCAGAGTCGCCTGTGGTACGTTTGGCAGTACTGAAAACATTCGAGATTTGCAGGTTAAGATTTGCGGCAGTCTGTGTCAAATAACAAACAAAACCTAACCTACTAACCTCGAATTTGACATAGACTGATAATACACTTCAGTACTGCCAAACGTATAAGACGTATCACAGACGATTTAGCCTAAACATGGCGGCTGAAACCACGTGATCGGGAGCCAATCAAAAATAGGACACCCCATTGTCGCCACTGCCTATATAAAGGCACTGTAGTATTAGGTAAATACGCAACAAGCGCAACGTACTGTAGCGCCTCAACAAACTATAAAAAACGCCTTGAACTAAAAATGCGGCGGGCTGCATAGAGACGTCAGTCTCGCATTAATCGAGGAGGCGTGATCTAGTGACTTTATTTGCGTCAGTGCCGCAGGCCCCTCCACCACCGGAAACCAGGCAGACTTCCGAATCAATTATCAGCGATGTTAAAGAGAGTATAATAACATGGAATTTTTTCTTGATGAAATTATGTAACTAGTTTTTGTCGCTATTAATAAGGCGACTGTATAGTAGATGTGCGTGTGAACGCGCCTTTAGTATAATTATTATTTGGTAAATTTACCAGATATGGTGCTTTTTGTTACATGTTGTTTGATATAGCAATTCTGATTTATTTGTTTTGTGACGTTTAACGGTTAACTTCTAATTATGATATTTGAACTTTTCTTCTGACAGTATTGATATTTGGCATAGTTAGGTAAATATGTGATTTAACATTATATCGTAATAAATAAATGAAATGTTAACACACTTTTTTTATAAATGTAACAATTTCAAATATTGACTTATTTGCATCATACGGAATGAAAAAGCAGCACTGCCGTTACTGCTACATTGAAATAGTAAACAATATTGGACACCAGGCAAGGAAACATAAATAGGAACTGTTGTATTTTACCTCCTTTTCCACATTCTGGAACATGGACAACTACACAAATGTTGACGACATTTCTGTCAAACAAGAAATCATGGAAGGAAGATAGCAATGATGCTAGTGACTGTTCTGAAATGGAAATAAAACAAGAAGTGTTTGAAGTGGTAAAAGTTGAAGATTTTGTAGAACGCCAGCTTTAACTATTGTTTCATTTGTCAATAGGGTTGCCAACACTTTCATTTTGACCTGAAGACGGGTTTGGCAATCATTTTTCGGGCTTCGGGTTTTCAAAAAATTCTTCGGGTTAACTAAAGGTTCATACATACATGGATTGCGAAAGATGTTACTCCTATTTAAAAGCTCCAGAGCAGAAGTTGTTGGTAAAAAATGGCCAAAGAAAAAAAATATAGTTTTAAAAATATCTCAAAATTTTTTCACAAAAATGTAGTTTCGTAATAGTTTACTTAATTTCTAAGATGGATTTTGAATTGTTTTTTATAGAATGTAAAAAATAGTTTTGTTTTGGCGGAAAATTATACTTAGTATAACGGGCCAGCTGGATCCCTTACCCATTTTGTTTATTTTCATGCTTAAATGTAGAAGCCAAGTTGCATTTCCTATGTTCTATTATTAGATGTAATACTGTATTTTATGTAAGCAAATACTCGCAAAGCCGGTCCTGCGCTGAACGTGTATTTTGAATTTAGTTTTCACGAGTACAGCAAAAAACACGCTGTAAGGGGGATGCGGGGAGTTTCAACTCATGCAAATTTAACAAAGAAGGCACCAGTTGCACGCAGCCTCTTCTGAGAGCTGCATGGGTTTGTTAGATTGGAAAGTATAGTACATGAATTCGCCCAGGGAGGTATAAGTTAATTTGAAGCGGCCTGAAAGAGCCTGGTAGCCAACGTTTGCTGCAAACAGTGTTAAAGTGCAGCGAGGCAGCGTTTGCAAATTCCACAAACGCATTTTCCGAGTGTACATGTAAGTAATCCCATTGTGCTATATTTAAAAGTTTATTTGAGGCATCAATTTTGAGAGGCGCCAATTCAACTGCACTTACGAGGCCTGCACGCGATCAGTGGTTGGCAGCATAATCTCCGCCAGGAGCGGGGGAGGCAATCAGGCGTGCCACTTCGCGTATGATAGCGTGATAAGGTTGCGTTTAACTGCAAGCTTTTGCGCGCAGGAATATGTTTAATCAGCGACTCAAACAGGGCCGAGCCAAGGGTATCTGCCGCCCGGGTGCAAGATATAGTTTGCCGCCCCTATAGCGTATAGCTCCTTAGACGTAAATAGTGTTAATTTTAAAATTCTGCGTTGCCTTGATAACTGTAACTTGTTTTAAAAAATAAAAAAATATAAAGGTTATTATAAACTTTATTATTTGTATAAATTAAAAAATTAAATATTTAAAACAACTAACATAATGCTTTAATAGTTATAAAACAAAGTATTGCTTAAATTATTTATTATTAGTAACTTAGAAGTTATAAACATGAACTAAAAACTACATAAATTCTAAATTTAAATATCAAAAGCGACTTTTCTTGCTTTTTTAATTGCAAATTCTCGTATTAAATCCGTCATATCTAACGCCTGGCAGATCTCTTCCTCGATGCTTATTACAGCCAAATTTGTAAGTCTGTTCTGGCTCATAGTAGATCTCAAATAGTTTTTAATTATTTTTAATTTTGAAAACGATCTCTCACCATGAGCCACAGTGACAGGCATCGTTAAAAAAATTCGTAGGGCTACAGATAAATTCGGGAAAGTGCTAATTAAATCATTAGCCACAAGGTATTCTAAAGTTTCCTTGGCCGAAGTCGTATTGCTTTTATTATAAATGGACAATATTTCAATTTCATTGCACAAATCAATTGCATTAACATCCATTTGTTTTGTAGATGAATCGGTTAATTTAATTTGTAAATCCATACAACATTTCATTAATTCTTCTTTATCTATAGATAAAGAGCCTAAATTATTTAAAAAGCCAAAATAGGAGTTGCACTCGTTTAACTGTTCAAATCTGTCATTTAATTTTGATATTACTATATCAAGAATATAAAAATAAAAATTGACTTTGAAATTCAACTCTGGTGATTCGATTGATTCATCTCTATGTTCATAATCAAAAAAAACCTTTGCTTTTCTCGGTCTAACCAAGCCTACAGCTGGAAAAACACTTTCGCAGTCTATATCTTCAGCAATTTTTTTTGCCTCATTAAGCATAGCTGTAAAACTACCTTCAGATCGTATTTCAATGAAAAAAATTTGAATTTCTGTCAACATTTTTACAGTTTCTGGTAAAATAATATTAGATTTTTGCATGATTTTGCTTACAGTGTTTATTTTTGATAAAATATTGTACCAAATTACTAGAGAACACACAAATTTATATGATTTTATTTTATTAATTAGTGACTTTGCAAGGTTTTTTGTGTCATTGTCTCTTGATGTATCATTATAAAGGGAAAAGAGAGCATCATAAATTTTTTCTAAATTAAATCTAAGGGTTTTAATGGCATCGATTCTACTCTCCCACCGTGTATCAGATAAAGGTTTTACAGTTATGGTAGGAAGTTCTTTCATGAGAATATGCCAACGGTAGGTGGAGGCTGAAAAAAAAACATATATTTCTTGAATAATAGCAAAGAAATTTGTTACTTCAAGCGAACTTTTCGCAGCATCATTGACAACTAAATTAAGACTATGAGCTGCACAAGGGACAAAAAAGGCTCTAGGATTTATATCAAGGATTCTTTTTTGCAGCCCATTATGTTTGCCTTTCATGTTGGCACCGTTGTCATATCCCTGCCCTCGCATATCCTTAATATCAATATTTAATTCTTTTAAATAATTCAATAAAAAGGCCGTTAGTCCTTCACCAGTTGTATCTGTAACTGGGCAGAACCCTAAAAAATGCTCTCTAATTTCTATACCCTTTGAAATATCATTAATGAAAACGAACCTGACAACTACAGTTATTTGTTCTTCGTGACTCACATCAGGTGTACAATCTAATATAATTGAATAATATTTACACAATTTTAAAGTTTCGATTATATTTTGCTTGACTTTTTCACCTATTAGACAAATTAATTCATTTTGGATTTTATCACCTAAATAATGTGGCATATTATTGGTATCTTTTTGAATTCTGCCAATATGTTCCGCCATTATATTATCGAATTTTGCAATTGATTCAATTAGCTTCAAAAAATTACCATTGCCTTTTTCGAAAAGTTTTTGATTACTTCCTCTAAAAGCTGCATTTTGTCCAGCTAAATACTGTATGACACAAATGATTCTTTCAATAATTGACGTCCATCGTTTTTTTTCCAACTTAATTAAATTTTGGTTGACTGAGTCAACAGTTGTCACTTTTTCAATCGATTTTTTTAGCTCGACCCATTTCTTAACACTCTCAAAATGCCCCTTACTTTTTTCGTGCCTGTCTAAATTTTGAGATAAGTGTCGCCAGCCAGTATAACCTTTATCATCGTTAAAAACATTATCAGTAACTTTAAATAATTTGCAACAAAAACAAAATACAGAATTATTTGACTTAGAATAAACTAACCATGTTCTAGGAACTTTTTCATTATTGCTTAATTTTTTGTCATAATAAGTAGTTGAAAAAGATCTGTTTGAATCGTCTAATGGAAATGCAATATTTTTCAATTGTAATGGCCCCAATTCAAGAATAGACATTTTAATGTTATCTGTTAAAACTTGCGGCCAAAGAGCAGGATCTTTCAATATTTCCATCCCAGCGTCCTCAGCAGCAACCTCGGTTGGTGGTGGTGAATCCGGTGTGTCCTGTGCATCCGCCTCGGATTTATTATTTTCTTGCCCTATTTCTGGATTTTCCATATGCGTGTCCTTGTTCGAATCAAGCTGTTTCTCCACTTGCAGGCTTGTTGATGGTTGTTCGGCTGCAGCCGCCGTGGAAACAAAAAATTTTTTTAAGGAGCCAGCCAGTCCTTTTTTAATTTCGTCTTTTTCGGACTTTCTTTTTCGATACTGAAAGCCGGAAAGTCTCTTTCTGCCATCGGCCATCTGAATTAAGCACAAATAAATTCTAAGGATAGCGAAACAGAAAAATAAGCAGAAAAGTTCAAATGTTTAAAATAATGAAAAATAATTACGTTTTAAAACTTTCAACTTTAAAAAGCACTATATTATTTAGCTCTTGCTTGAAACGTTTAGCCTTTTTATTTCTGCTTAGTTCAGTACAATCTTACTAGCATTCAATCGCAAACTAAACTAACCCCCAATTGCCCTTTTTAAGTTTGTTATCGTATATGCCGGCGGCATGCATGAGCATGAAGCATGTTGCAACAAAGCACAAATACACAATTTACTCATTATTTTTGTGTCTAAAGAGGGCCGCTTAGTCTAGCTGATTTCGCTGATCTATATAGTTTCGTGTTTCATGACGCTGCACCATAGCGACAGAGCGATAACTCGTGTGTCGGTATAATCACCGTGTACAATAGCAAACGGCACCGACGCGACGTGTTTATAATAAAAATAAATTATAAGTAATAAATTATTATTGTATGCTTGCCGCCTTAAAAATGCAACCGTTTCTCTGTATCAAGTTACCTTTATACGAAAAAAAGCCAGACACAAGACTATAACTTGATAAAAAATGTTGCATTTTCTAATGCCGCAAGGCACAAGCATACCTATCTTAAATTTCTTTCATTTTTCATTTTGCCGCCCCAAATAGTTTGCCGCCCGGGTGCTGTGCACGCTTTGCACCCCAGGCACGGCTCGGCTCTGATTATAGCAGATGATAGACGTCATAGGTTTGGAAGCATGAAGTTCCGCACTCGGAAGAATGAAGTTCCGCAATCGGAATCATGAAGTTCCGCAATGATAGTGTAAGCCCGAGAAAGCACGAAGTTCCGCAGTGGGCAGTAGCCTTGCAAGATTTACGGTAATTACTTTACTGTGAAAACCCAGCAGCCTCCGGGTTATTACCGACTCCTCAGGTTGTAACAATAGTTAATCTAATGGATTACTATTGGGCGGTACTAGCGAAAAGTACTGACAGCTAACCTAACCAGTGAAGGTGAGGTCCCAAAGGGTTGATGCTGACTAATGCAAGGCCACGTGTTGTAACGTCATTTCCAGAAGTACGGAGAGGCCAAGGGGGCAGCCACCCCCGGTGAGTACTATTATTATCGATGAGATTTACAGGTCAGTAAGTTTATGTTCTTTTACATTAACTACCTGTCTTCGCCACTGGGCCAAGGAAGGCTCGAATCTGCACTGTTTGCACCCCGTTGCCGCCTTGTGGTCATGGGTCAGTTGCATCCACCACTTTGACACATTTCAAAAGTATCGGAATTTGAATTTTAATATTAATGCACAACAAGGGCGCCTAACAAATGATTACATAAAAACTAAAAACAACAAATTGTTGCTAATAATAAACTAACTTTTTCCTTAAAGTTACCATCTAATATTGTCAATGTTCTTTACTTTTCATTTACCATGTTCGTGAGAATATATTATTATTTAAAATACTAGATTGAAGTGTACAACTGTATTACGTTTTCCAAGCATTTAAAACTTATTTTCACTTTCGAGTAGACTACTACAGAATTGTAAGTTAATCTTGCGGTGATAGTAAACATGCCCGTATATGAAATACATTTTCAGTAGCACAGAGAAACACACTACCCGTGTTCTTTCAGATAAATTAAGTCATGGTTATAAAAGACCACGCAGAAATAGTTTTTATTGCACCCTTCATCAATATGTCACTACTATATAAAACTGCAAAACTTTGAACGGTTCGAATTTATTTGTTATGTCATACTAATGAGTTCGTTGGCTTTATTTAGTAATGAATACAACCTCATATTCGATCGGTGGCACGAGCAGGTACCCTCAAATGGCAGCAGGTGAGGGTTGTTGCCCTTCCAAATGTGTTGACCTAGTGCCATACTGATTTTAGTGAGCGGAGTAATATGATTTAGATTAACCTTCCAGCTTAAAAAAATCTCCCCAATGTTGTAAATAATAGCAATTTAAGATAAAATAAATACTGTTTTAGCTCTTCAATTACTGTTATGAATAAACAGAAATCATTGCCATGTAATAACTGCACACGTCGGTTTTCCTGCTGCAAGATGCAACTTAAGGGCAGGTAAGATTAGCAAACCTTACGGGTAATTGGGTATATTTATGTAACACAGCAAATAATATTACACAATACTCGATTTTATTAACGGTTTACATAGTTGATGTAACCAAACTAACTCAAACTTCACCAAAAAGCGCAGTTTACGATTTACAGTGTTGTAACTGCATCTCACATTAAACTAGAATAAACAAGGGCCATTTCACGGTTCCTGGATTTTATGTACAACTTCGGAATTTAAAACAGCCAGCGTAAAATATACCTTTAGGTTGAGTTCCCAACGTGAATTACATTGCTGTTTTAGAGGGTTGATATATGTATATTCCGGTTTTGAAATAAAAAGTAGTTGCGTTTCCAGCTTTCACACTTATTTCTGCTGCAAAACATGTTTCCATGAATGCGTTTTAATTAATTTTTAATCCGGCACATGAAATAGTATATTGTATGTCAAGGGCTGAAAGTGCATTCTTGCCGCTTGCACATAAATATTGCTGGTTGAGGCGCAGCCGAAACCGGCGATCATGCAAAAGCGGCAAGAGCGCTTTCAGCTCGAAATATACATACTATTTTTTATATGACAGAGCATACTATTAACAAGACGAAAATAAATAATCATATTATTTCATTTTATTAATAATGTTAATTGACAATAAATTACTCGCGTAGTCTATGACATGTGACGCAATTATTTAACCAAGGGAACATCTTGCTATGGCTATTTTGATCACGCGAAAACCCAAATCGCTGGACGAGCTGCAAAATACTGAAAACGCTCGCTCAGCGGCGAATGTCAACTGTTTGAAAAAATCTGCTTTCGATGTCAGTCGTCGAAAAACAATTTTGAAATTGGAATTAAAACAGTGCATTAATTATATTACTTTAGTTGAATACAATGCGACTGTTGTACGACTTTAGATAAAGATGTGGTTGATCTGCATGAAGATAATATCATTTCATACTAAGTAATTAGAAAAATAATTAATGTATTATTGTATGTTTAAAGAGTAAGTTTATGGGCCAGTGTTAACGTTTAAGATAATTTACGATTATATTGGCAGGGTTGAACACAAACAGAAAGAAGATAATAACACAAAATAACAAATTGGTGTTAAAAATTCTGCCCAATGAAAGTGCTGAACCGTGAAATTGCCCAGCATATAATGGCAGTGAAAAAAGCGTAATCATTTTCAAAAAGCGCACCGGAACAAGCGGGTAAAGCAAATCGAGCGTAGGGGAGAAGCTGGACAGGATGAAGATGAAGAGGATGAACGCTGACTAATGGTCTCATGTATTCAACTAAATAGGGTAGGCGACAATGTAGAAACAACTCGAGTGGAAAAACAAAGCTTCAAGCTGCAAGTTCAAGTTGAACACTGCTGTCGTTAAAAGCGATTTTAGGATGTGACTTTAGTAAAATTAACGGAAGCAGATGGAGATTCATGGAAATTGTAATGTAATAACGAGGTTAAATCCCTAAGTTTCGTTTCGCAGCCACTTATTTACATGCAGGAAAGCGTCCAGAATTCGTGGAATTTTAAATTATAGCCTATTGGCCGGGTTAGCGTGGCATAGAATTTTTTACCAAGGAATAGGGTAGTCATCATCTACAATCTAGGTATTATGCAGCTTGGACTTAACATTATTAATTCCAATTTATTTAAGTTTCCAAGGATTAGTTTGAAACTTTTAGTCAAATTAAGCACATTAAAATAGGACGACGCGACGTCATATTATATCCAACGGGACTTAATTCGTGACTAACAATTTATGAATTAATATTTGAACTATATTTTAAAACTATTATAAGTTTCGTTTCACGAATCTGTTGTTTATATAAAAGCGAGCGAAGTTTTGCCGTGTTCAGGAACTGTGGATCTTTGTTGTTAAGTGTCTTATTTGCGCTTTAGTAGTTTGCTAGTGGCACGCCGGACGGCGCAAGTGACTGCAACTAACTTCAGAGCGTTTCAGATCGATTTATAGATCTGCGTGTTAATATTATTAATTTAAGCAATTTAGAAGCAAATATTGTATTCAATACATTAATGGGCATTACTCATTTTTAGTTTATTTTGCTATTTTAATTATAATAATAATCAATAAGTCAGTTTATTGCATACACAAAAAGAGTATTCAAATGGTATACAATTTTTCCACTCCACAATACTAAGTTACATTAAATACATGTGGCGTAAAGCACTTAACATAATATTAGGAGAGATTTGGAGCAAATTAAGGATTTAAATATTGATATTGACAATATAATAATGATACAAACTAATAATTTCAATAGGAAGTGTATGTATGTATGTATTATGCAAACTCATTTTACCTATTGGTGTAGAGGCTGGTGCTTTGTATGCTTGCCCTGGCGGTAGAATGCCCGACTTGCTGAATTTGGGTTACAAAATTGAACCGTTCCTTTTGTGCTTGCGTACCAACCATTGTGTCAGTCGTGTGTCTTCATGATGTATTAACCTTGTTACTTTTCCTCTTAGGTCTGTGGTTCTAAGTAGAACACAGTTAATTTGGTGCCCAACTGTGGATGGTCTCACCGAACCCGATGCCAATTGTCAAGGCTGCGGAAAAATTCCGCCCACCGTGAGATTCGAACCGAGGACTTACTTAATGCAAGTCTAACACTTTACCAACTGCGCTACCCGTCTTAGAAAATGTAACAATACAAAAATAATATAGCAAAGATATTTTAATGCGAAAATTATATATGTATAACCTTAGTAATTAGATCTCTTAATTTATATTTAAAACTGCAATAGCTTCACTGTGAAAGTTATACATCATATTTAAGAATGCATTTAGGTGCTAAATATAAAAAGCACCTTTCAAACTTAGAAAAATAATGTTGTAGTATGGTGAAAATGTCAATCCCTTTATTTATATTTAACGGACTTTCTTTTGAGTAGACCGTACAAATATTTAGGTGTTTTGTTTAATAATAATTTGCATAAAACATACTCTACAGGTAGGTATTACCCTGTTTCAACTTGAATTCGCAAAGTGATTTCAAGCACGGCATTATATATTGTCCATGCTGAACACTACAAGCCATCTCATATATGCATTTGCTCTTTAAAGCTTGGATTTACTGCTTTGTTATACTTGGTTAACATAGAATCGTAGACTGAGCTACAATAACAGATGGTGATAGATATGTGACTGACTTAACATTAATTTAGTTCTTTAGCTCAACACATATTTAAAAGGACGTGGACTACGCAACTTCAAGGAAATCACTTGATGTTTTAGGAGGAAGTTAAAAGATAATCTGTTTCCTGTTATATTGCCTAGGTATTTTACAATTTTTAAATGTTTTACTATTATATTACAACCAGCGTGACAAAAATTAAATACCTGTAGTTGGAGAAGAAACTATGGGGAATCTGGACATTCGAAGTATCTTGGTGTAACCCTTTCAAAAAATGAAAAATGTACAGAAGATGTTAATAACAAAGCTACCCAAGGTAAAACACCTATTAGATAAGTTAGTGCCATTCTCTATAAAAATAAATTAACAATGCGAGCAAAAAGTTCCAGTTACAAAGCTATTGTTGAAAGCCATCGCTACTTTATTTATATTGATTATGTGTTACTAATTTTAGAACTAGTTATCAAAAAGAAACCAAACTATTGATATGGTTCTGATAGATGCGCCTTCGTAATTGGTTCTCATTTTGACTTTTCAGTAAATTCGCACATGGAATTCCTTTTTCACAATTCCTAATCGTACGATAAATGTTTCTGCAGGAATGTTTTTTAAATATAGCAATTTCTCATTTGACAGATTGGTGAACTGAATTATAAATAACTATTATGTCCTTATATTTTATAAGACACTCTGGCAAAATTAATAAGCGAAATGACACTAAAAATATAGAAACTGGCATCTTCTGCAGTTTTCTTTGCAGTGGTGTCTAGATATTGATAATATATTACGAAATCAGTACCGAAAAAGATAGTCAAAACTTTTGTTACATATACGTTAGTACATTTTCAGTAGCTTTCCTATATAAACTTTTGCAATCTCTTTAATAATTATAGTATTTTACACGAAACCGAAGAAGTTATTGCTGAATTCTTAAGGAGTATTTGATTTCCACTAAATTTAAATTATAGGTAAATTTCAGGGTAAGCGGGCGCACTTCGTTCGCAATCGGCAATACTTACTTATTTCGCGACAGCGTCTTTTATAATACAACGATAAGCATATACTTTACGTAATATTCGTGGTCCAGCGTGTAAAGCGTCGGACTAGAAATCATATTCTCTTTAGAAGCGCAGGTTCGAATCTTACCGACTTAATTTCTTTCTTTGCGAATTAAAGTTACTAAGCGTTTCGTTGCCTGTCTCAGTTTTATTAGAAGCCGTAAGATACTTTTACTTATTTTATACATAACACTAATTAACCGTTGTTCCATATAGCAGAAGTTGTATTTTTTGTGCTCGTGCCCATTATAATACAACTATACGCCTGTTTCCTACAAAGCATCCCTTTGGCTAAGCGTAAAAACATCTGACTAGCAATCAGATTTCCTTGGGAGTCCAAGTTTAAATCCTATCAACTGCATCATTTTTTCCTGTGAATTAATGTAATTCGCATTATTACGTGTTTCCTTTTACTGATTTAATATTATGTAGCATAGTTAGATATTTGTACTTATGTCGTGCATACTTGGCCCAATATACGAGCGAGAAGGGAAAGAATTAGTACCTAATTTTTAAGACTTTTCAATAGTTATTGAATTTGCTCTAGCAAAATTGTTTTTCTTGCGTGAGACAATTTTACTCCGTGATTCTTAATTTTAAGTTCAATTTAAAAAATGCAAAAGTTATTTTAATGAGAATAAGGACCCATGTGATGGGTTAAACGGCTAATAACTTTTTGTTTTCAAGGAGGTGTTGGCAGGCAGTTAACCTTACTTAATTATTTAACTGCCAAAAAGAAAGTGCCAATTACAGTGTTTGCGGTAATCTCTAACCTAGCTTCAACCATAGCTTAAAGTAACATTAGAGTATCTTTGTTCCAACAATATAAATATTGATCAAGTAAATTTTTTGAGTGTAGCGTCAATTAAGATTTAATGTTGTTCGTGTTAAAAGTTTGGCATTAAGTCATTTACTGTAGAAAATTCACGTGGCGGATGGGCTAAGATCCCAAAAAAGCCCCCATCCCAGATCATAGTTAAGCCAACTTTCCTCTACTTAATGTTCACAAGTTTTTATTTGATAATACTTGGTATGTTGTCAAGATATTATTTACACCTTCTATACTGGTTTGCCAAACAATACCAACACACTATATTTTATTCATCAACCATAAACATAAAAATGTCGAAAACTGCACTGTTGAAAGGTTCTTCTCCCTTCCGAAGTCTCTTGGAAAAATGATATTCTATATTTTTAGAATCACCGATTCCTATTCACTACTCTACACTGATCATATTTTGCAAGATAAAAAATTATGATAGATATGGAACGTGGCCTTAAGAATTGGAAAAAGAGGTTACTGTGGCCCACTAGTTCCCAGATGTACCCCAAAAATAATAAGTAGTTCTACGTTTTCCATAGAAAGAAACCGAACAAGTCTAGTACAGCACAATTTGAAATCTCTTTCGTTATTAACAGAGCAGCGCAGTCGTGAAGTTACTTATAATTGTATTGCTTAAACACTTAACATGCTACCAATCACGTAAATGCTCGTTTCAGGCTTACTTTGCATGTAATGTAAGTTTCACTTACAGGCCTCAATAAGAACTAGGTAAATGTTCTTATCGGCTCATTGCCATCTATTTAATGTCTTGTTAATTTAACAGTGTCAAAAATTAATGTTAAAATGTAAAAATAACTTTTTTAGAAAGCGCCTTTGGTCGTATTGTATATTTTTCGATCTTAATGCTTGCAAACTGCATTCTTGATCGACAAATAACACTTACTATCCTTGATACAACAATAACTATTTTATACTAGCAGTTATGTAATGGTAATTTACGATGCCAGTAACGTTATCAAGCTTTTTTACATTACGAGAGAATAGTTTGAATGAACGAGCGACGTTAGGAGCGAGTTCTTTAAAATTCTCGAATAATGTAGAAAGCAGATAACGTTACGTATATCGTAACACGGTTTATTTTGTCCTAAAATACTAATCTTTTTAAAAAATAGGAAAATTCAAAACATCGAGTGGTGGTTTACTAGTAAAATAAAAACTCAATACTGTATTGTTGGTAGCACTGTCAGGTTATGTTAAATTTGAGATTTTCAGGTTAAGTTTTGCGACAGTTTGTGTCAAATAACAAACAAAACCTAACTTACTAACATCGAATTTGACATAGACTGACAATACACTTCAGTGCTGTCAACGTGTGATTAAATGCTAATAAAGTATCGTTATGTTATTTTTCTTAACAACACTAGTGCTGTTAAATGCATCTTAACGCAACTCGTTGCTAAGGAGTTATTGACATAATAACATAATAGGATAAAATAAATGTCATTTACAGTCCTAAAACGAAAAAGCACTTTATTGCCCTAGGCCTGTAAGTGAAACTTTCATGATATACAAGTGGGGCTGCAACTCACGCTTAAAATGTTTTCATTGTCATTTATTTAATGTCTTACGAATTTGAATGTGTCAAAAGTTAATGATTTTTTTTTAAGATACTGGTAGTTCGCAATTATTTGTCATATCCACCTCGGTTTTGAATGCTTGTAAACTGCATCCATGACCATAAACGTACACATACAAGCCTTGGTACATAAGTAACTATTTAATAATTTTACTTAAAACGCAAATCAGCATTAGATCCACACACAATACGCTTCCTACATCACTCTAACAAACTTGCATTGTGCACCTGCAGGTAGAGTTCTAAAAATTTCCTATACGTAGGAAACTGTCAGGATCAAGTTCCTTAATCGCAACTTCTCTTAAAGTTTTCGCTCAGTGTGTGCAGCTTATTGCTGTAAGCATTCCGTATAAATGTAATATAGGGTAACCAGCAAAGCGATATTAATTACGAAGGTAGATACGCTGCCATGCTTAGTAATATCGGCGGATGCCTAAAAAGCACGTCTACGAAGTTTATTCTCGAGAAACTGAGCAACAAATCCTCTCAGCAGTGAAATTTAATCTAGCAAGTTCACAAGCTGTGACATATAACATCAAAACGATGGGAAGTCTGAACGACTTCACGATTCTATCGTACACATTAGGATATTACATGTATCCTTCACTTGAATTGTGAAATAACGTATTATGTTGGAACTGTGATTTGCGAGATATATAGCGTTAGGGACTTTAACAGCGGTGCAGGAACTACTGTAATTCCAGGGGAGCAAAACATTTTTTTGAATATTTTAACATGCCTAAGCTTAATGTTCGACTGTTCTATAAACACATTATTATAGTATTATGTAACGTCTATAAAGTGCCACTTTAGTCCATAAAACATGTCAATATCCAATAGTTATTATCAAAATAAATGTAATTTTATTCAAATCAGGAAAGAATATTATATTAACTGAAAACTTTACAAATAATAAAAAGAAATTCATCTTTAGTCTATTATAATACTTAGTTATTCTTGATATCGATAACGCAATTAACCTAGAAGAAGCACACTTCGAAACTATCAAATGTTTCAATAGCAACTTGAATTTTCTAATGTGTCTAATATAAACGATATTGTATATAAAAGGAAATCTTCTGCAGTGCTGTCGAACGTGCAGCTTTACATGCAACGTACATAATTGGACCTCTTTATCGCTATGCTACACTTCTTCTGCATAAAATAGACTCGTTCAATAAAGTCCTATATTATGTACTTGGTACATAAATAACTGTAATAGTTACAATTAAGCTAAAATGATTTTTAGTCACGTATTGAATGGTCATAAAGATACAAAACTTGAAAGCTATACTTCATTTTTACTTTCTTTTACTTCATAAAATATAGTAATCAAGATTTTTTGCAAACTCGAGATTTTTGCGGAGATATCCGTTTTCGTGTCTTCTCGTTCAGAAAAAGTGGTTTTCGAAGTGATGTCTGTCTGTTAGTTTATGAGCCTGTTAATTTGTGAGTCTGTCAGTCCTCTCTAAAGCCCAGACGGTTTAATTCATCGGCCTAAAAATTTACATCTTTAATTGTTTTTAATGTAAATTTGGAGATCACAGCCATTTTTTGTTAAAATCGGGTAACCGGCAGTAGTAATTTACTTTTATGTTTTGTTTGATAAAAATTAAATGTCATAGAACAAGATGATATATTGTGTCATTATATACAACTTTGGTTCAAAAAGTTTATAAGAAATTCAGTTTCTGAAAAAATCGCAAAACTTTCTGCAAAACGAATTTGAATAAAAATATTTAAAATTGTTTTATACAGGGTGTCCCGCGAGAAAAGGTACAAAATTTCAGAACGTGTTTCTTAGGTAAATTCGAGTCGAAAATGTTTATATGAACATGGTGGAGATATAACATTTTTTTAATTTTTTTTCGCCGCACTATGCTAGAAATGTGTATTTAAATACCTTTTCCTGGACGTTGGATCGGACGGGGTGGCCCAGTTTCTTGGCCACCCCGCTCACACGATTTAAATCCCCTGGATTACTACTTGTGGGGATACATGAAGACTTTGGTGTATGTGGAGAAATCACGTACTAAGCATGAGCTGCTTCTTAAAATTATTGAAGTTGCTGCTGATATTAGAAACAACCGCCGTGTTATCCGGAAAGCCGTAAATCACATTTATAAACGCGTGAGGCTATGCTTGGGGTGTGAAGGTGGTCATTTTGAACAACTATTGTAATATTGTTTTTTTGTTAATAAAAGAGATTTTTCTCTAGTGTCTAGTACCTACTACTAAAATTTTAAAAATGTCATATCTCGATAAGGAAGCATTTGCGGACCATGTTCATATAAACATTTTCGACTCGAATTTACCTGAGGAACACGTCCTGATATTTTGTACCTTACCTCGCGGTACACCCTGTATATGTATTACGTATAATTATTTATAACTTTTATTTGTCAAAAATGTTTTTGAAAAATAGCAAATTGAAATTTTTACCAGCTGTAAAAGAAAGTCGTGTGGTGAAAAACTTCATTTTTACTTTTCTCAGCTAAAAGACGAAGGAAGTATTGTAATCGCGAAAAAATCACTTTCCGAGATTTCTTCAGATCTTCACGTTTCCGGGTCCCTAGATGACGGAAAACAGGTTTTCTCAATTCTGTCTGTCTGTTGGTGGTATAGCTCAAAAACTATTTGTTGAAGAAAGACGATATTTTGCATGCAAATTATATATCTACCTGGAGTAAAACCGAGAAAATTTCAAAAAATATATATACCGGGTGGACATAAACATCTGAGATCCCAGTAGCCATGGAATTAGCTACTTATAAATGTTGGTTGGCATTATATGTATTTTAATTATAATAAATATTTGTATGAAATGTAATAAAATGCAAATAAGAGGAAGGGAATGTGCTCCGGATTCTGCAGTTTAGCTTACGACTCGATTATAAAAATCTCCTGTTCTAACTTCAATACTTATTGCAATCTGTAATAATTTTTGACAGATAGGAATTTTAGTTGTGATGACATTAATGACATTTACTTTAGTTGGATTCATCACTTTAATAAAGCGTTGTTGATTTCAAAGGTAATGTGATATCAGATATTTATGGCCACCCGGTACTTACAGGGTGATCACCTTAAAAAATAAAAATTTGTTTATTTTTGATTTAACTGAAAAATAGATAAAAGTAATAATTTGTACATAGCTCAGGCTTTATTATTGTCAAAAATGCGACCTAACAGATACAGGGTAAACATCACAAGTAGGACAGAATAGTGTCTTTATAATGCAGCACAAACTCGCAAAATTCGAGTATGGGTGTAACTCACTTGTATAAGCGGCTGCAAGTGGGGACCTAAGCGAAAGCGACAGAATAGAAACTCGGCTCAAAATATTCGCCTATGAGAGCGGAGTTCGCATCCCAGCGGATTACATTTTTTTAAATTGATGTAATTTACAGTTTTTGCAAATTGATGTAATTCGAGCGATTCAGTGTACACCTTTTTATAGATTTTTTTCAAATGGAAATGCAATCTACGGAAGCCATTGACAACAAGTATTGCCACTACATTGCATTGCATTGATACATACACTTCTGGTTTTTATTTTTGCAATGAGGTTAGGTTTTATGTGGACTGGTTGACACCGTATTATTTTAAATTGTAGTTCTGGCTATTATAAAATTGTCCCCAATACTTACCTAACTACTAAAAACCAAATTATAAAGTCACATTTCAAGTTTATAATAGCCAAAGCTACAATTTAAAATAATGAAATGTCAACCTATCGACATGAAACCTAACCTCACCACAAAAATAATAAGAACTTTATGTACCAACACAATGCAGCCTAGTGACAATGCTTGTTGTCAATGATTTTCCTAGAATTTCGGCATTTGCATTAACAAACGAAATAAAAATGGATTATATCGAATCATCCGCTGTCGACCTAAAAATAAAAATGTGTTTAACAAATTCTTCGTGTTTTATTTCTACACAACTTCCAATAGAGTTTTAGCATCTTGTATAGATTAATGTGAAAACCCTATGTACGAATTTTTACAAACCCCCGATATATTCTATGAGGGGGAAATCGCCCCCCTTGCCCCCTTCGTTCCTGCGCCCCTGGTACTTAAAATACGTACATTTATAAGAGTGAACGGCCTTTTAGTTACTGGATTTGCAGATTCTAGGCATTTCAGAAAATTCCTAACGGCCAATTTGACATCAGATGTCGTATTACTGTAGATAGACATTTACGTGCTCTATCTTTCCAATCGGTTACAATTGGCAACAGATAAGGTTATTTATTTCCAAATACTTATCTACTTATCTACACTTTGACAAAGTCACATAATCAATTTGTAGACGCATTATAAACTATCAATGTAAAGTAGAGATACTGTAAAGATTGCACTTATGTCGGGATAAAGCTTAAAACGGATGTTTTTCTCTTATCTGACACTTAATCCAGTGAAAAGCTAATTTTTAGAAACATTAAACCCTGGAGTAGTAATTTTTGGATATGTTTTTAAACTCGGTGCCCTAGTGAATATTTCAAGTTTTCCAATTTGGTGAGGGGAGGGGGGCGTCGCTCGCGTTTCTTTTTGGGAATATCTATGATACCGTTATAGTTATGTGACTAAAATACCTGTTATAATTCTTATCAAGGACGCCATTTGTAATAACTTTTGTCTGAATAATTTTTTTCTAAGATTGAAAGTTGTTTATTATGACTGATTATTATTTTGAAGTCATTTCCACACTTTCACAAATGGGGGCTCACGTAGTTGTGTCGGACCCCATTTCTATTGACAGAATTCTTACAAATCTCAATACGCGTGCTTTAGCTGGAGTGATATTCCTGTCTATAGACGTTAGTCATTCTATTCGAACCAAGGTCGAGGCGCACAAAGGCGAGATGTTCAGTAATAAGGGGGGCAGAGCTGTGCTGTACTAGAGTACACGTACTCAGTAACTGTACTCTGAGTACTTTTAGTGTACTCGGTACTCAGTCCACAAGTACATTTATAAAATGTACCTGTAGTTGTATTTAACGTATTTACGTGTACTCGAGTACATATCCCTGTACTCAAATACATTTACGTGTACTCGAGTATATATCCGTGTTCTCGAATACATTTTCGGGCGACTGAAAAAAGTGTGGCGAACCTAACTTACTTATTTTAACAGAACGCCCTTTATTTAGATTGCTTAAAAGTATTACGTCGAGAGGCTAATATTTTTAATATAAAATTGTGTGTCTAAAGTTAACTATTTTGGAGATATTAACGATTTGATCACTTTATCAGTTAAACTGTCACTATAAAAAGCATTTCTATTCATAATTTGGTTTAAATAAAACTAGGCCCATTAATAAAATATTATCATTTGAAGGTTTTGAATTTTGCACAAATGTTGATAGCATATTGCATACAAAGTATGCCAAATCGTTGCCAAACATTTTTAAACGTTCCGAGGAGATACTAAGAACTGTTAATTGCCCTTTTTTGTTTTTTCTTTTATTTTTGTAAAATGTAGTTTTTTTTATAATTTTATTATTTTTTAATTTTATTAATATGATTTTGTTAATTCTTCAGTTGATATTTGAGGATAGTGCTATTAAATATGCTTAATATGATTATACTATAAAACAAAAACCTTTATATATATTTTTTTATGACGTAATGTAACAAATACAATTTTTATGGGTGGTCCAGTAGCAGTATATTATTCAAGTACATAATTCAAGATTATTTGACTTAATTTAACGTAGTATATTCTATTGTAAATATTAGAATACTACGAAGCCAGTAAAACCAGTGAAAGTGAGTGTTGTGGTATGCTGTAGAACTGTCTATTCAAGTAATCGAGTTTTCAAAGAGCTACAACGAGCTTTAAATTTGGTCAGGAACAACCAGGAGGGGTTTACTGACTAGAATCTGTCCAGTTAGGAGCTGAAATAGCATTCAGGTACTACAAGAAATAAACATTCTGAAGGTTAGTGGCAATTTCTTACAAAATAACAGAAATTACAAAGTAAGTTTGGTGCGGCAAATCTTTAAACTATTGTAATTACATGTAGAAGTTAATTTTAGGAGAATTATTTTTCTAAATTCAATAGTGGTCTGAGTACTCGACGTTTTCGACAATTATATTTTGTAATTTGAATATCTTGGAATTAGGTTATATTTAGAATCTTAATTATTTTAATCAAATTTGGATAAATTTAACATCTGATTAAATTACTTTTTGACAATCTGTATTTTATTTTGTAATGTCAGATCAAACTTCTATAGTTTACTAACAACCTGAACGTACGAATTTAAGTTTATGAAGTGCCTGAAACTTGTATTTGATTCATAAAATCAAATAATTATTATAATTTAAAAGGAATTCAGTCTTTAGATATAGAGGAAGTTGTTAGTTGAAGGTTGATCCATTCAGCTGGAAATAAGGAGTTTCATTGCCTATAAAACTAACTTGTCGTGGCTTAAACAATAATAATTACATGACATAATTTCAAATATTATTGTCATTCGCGACGCTGGTAAACAGACCACGTCGTCATGCCCTGATAGATGACAATTTTGAAAAACTTGTTATTTTGAAAACTAATAAAGTAGGACTTTAAAAAAGTTTGGGTTTTGTTTTTACCTTTGTTTCGCCATTGCATTCCACTGTACTCGGTAATCGTATAGGTATTCGAATACTCTCATTGTGTACTTGTACTCGGTACTCGATTACATTTTAGGTAAAGTATTTGTACTCGGTACACGAGTACTTTTTGTCCGTACTCGGAACAGCTCTGAAGGGGGGAAAATTGTAAGAATTCAGCCGTTAGAAATGGGGTCCGATATGACTACGTGAGCCCCCAAATATTGGAATAGTGTAGAAATTACTGAAAAATAATAATCAACAACTTTCAAACAATAATTATCTAAAAACCTGTTGAAAACAAACATTTTTCGTCTTACGCTTTGAGCTGCTCTAGCTCAGAATGTATTTGACTTACAAAAACTTATTTCAAACAAAAGTTGTTGAAAATGACGTTGTTGATAAGAATGACCGGAAATATTTTGGTCGTATGACTAACAGGTACGTAGATATTCCCGAAAAACTGAATTTTCACGCCAATTTTTCAAAATGGCCGTGTGAGAGACTTGGAAAACTTGAAATTTCCATTAGGGCACCCACTTTTAACACATAGCAAAAAATATAACTCCGGGATCGAATGTTTCTAAACCACGGTTTTTTGTAGTTAATGGCTGGACTGTTATGTCCATACCTTAAAAATTGTAAAGTACATTGTACTCCCTAAATGCACAATTCGTTAAATCAGAAGAAGAAACCAAGAAACTGTACCAAAACGTATAATATTTGTAGCTTTCGTTTTAAATACGTACTTGGTGGAACCTCAACTAACCTGTGACTTGTAGCAAAAATTATCGTTAGCGTTGCTTAACTTTCTGAGTGCCAATATACAGCCACAAATGCATACATATTTTTTTATAGATCATTAATCTGATGCAATACATCCACCATGGCAACAAGAAAACCTTGATTCAGATTGTATCATTTATTCTCTATTCGAATTGTACATTGCTGTTATTAACTGACAATGGAAGTTATCTCCAGATATCGATGTAACCATGTTGCAGAGATTTGATAGTTCACACTTGCTGTCGCAACCTTTGCTCATAGTGGTATTGGCCTCACGATATTTCAGTCTGAAATTATATATGCTTGTAGTAACCAAACCTTAGTTATAAGCAGAAAAAAATAATTAATTCACTTCTCCACCGGACTTACTTGAAATATTTTTCGGTAAGCTTGGGCTCTTTAGTCATACGTTCAACTAAATTTGCTAATTCTGAAGGCGTTAAACGATTAACACCATATTCGGCTTTAAACGAATATAGCTTGAACCAGCTGGGCAAAAATTCTGGTTCTTTATTTGCTTCAGGTATATCGAACATCCAGGTTTCATAATCCAACACATCCTATTTTAAACATAGATAATTAACAGAAACTTTCAACGGACCGCATGTGTTTACCAAGTTATTGGAATCAACCTCGTAGAGCTTGTAATTGGGGTTCAAATCTGAATACGACGTGAGGCTCCCTCCATTAAAAGCAACATTTAGTGGCTCGCTTACATTTGTTTCACTAAAATATATAACGGTTTCGTCGTTGTGGGTATGCCCAGTAAATTGAGCAGCAACGACGTCTGCAAATCTATAAAAATAAGTTGTTGAAACCTTTGCCACGGATTAATTAGATATAAATTTTACCTGTTGATAATCTTTGCATATTGTAAGCTCCAATTATATAAGCAACTACCTTCTCCTGATGGAACGTGAGAGAGGATATGAACTTTTTCGCCATTTTGTTCAGCTTTTAGAAGAGTTTCAACCAGCCATTGCAACTGGCCATAAGGATCTACATCATCATAGAAGAGCCACCTGGTAATTATAAAATACATCAAAATTGCATCTAGGTACCTAAGTACTTTCAGGGCGTACCAGTTAAACGTATAACACACGTTACTATTTAAGGCAACTACCCTAAATCCAGGTTTGACTAACAACGAGTAGTAGCCTCCCTTTAAAATAGTGCTGCGAGTGTCTTCTGGTAGCCATTCTGCCCATTTGTCAGCAGCTAAATTAAACACCCATTGAGTGCTTAATTGCATGCTGGTTATATTCTCCGATGAAAATCTGTAAGACAGGGAGTTTTATATCTGTCACAATTTTTAAACGCAAAAACTAACATATTCACTGGGTGAGGTTCATGGTTTCCCAATATGGGAAAAACTGGTATTTTACCAAAAGTTTCTTTGAGTTTGCCAAGAACTCGAATTATGGCTTCAGTATTGCGTGTAACGTCTGTGTCCCAAACCTTATGGTTTATGATATCGCCGGTAAAATAAACATAGTTGAGGTCTCTCTGTAAGAGAAATATTGAAAACGACGAAAAATAAAGTGCTGCAATTTAATTACATGTTGCTTAATAATATGATCCAGTGCATCAACAATAGCATGCCATGGCGTGTCACAGTTGCGATAGTCACCCCAATATCCAGCAGCACCCTCTGACGTCGCAGGCTGGGAACCTTTCTGGCAACACACTGGTTCATCGCAAGCCCCATTTGATCCTGGCATGTATCCAGGATCGTAATGGAAATCTGTTAGCTGCAGTATTTTAAGAGGCGCATCGTTCGACGGTTTCTGAAATTATATTCATGATATTCTCTTTAGTAATATCCCTAGTGCATGCCAAATTGTCGATAATTATGTCGAGTGCATGAAGTGCACGAGGCAAAATTAGAATGAATTTGGCATGCAAGAGGGGTATTTTGCAGACTATTTCCCGAACAACAGTTAACAGGGTTTTCTTTCCCCGCCAATGTGGCTAATTTGGCAGTGGTTTTGCTAGATAGTAGGTAGGGACAACGTTATCCATTTATGCGCGTCACTGATTGGATGAATCTCAGAAATTTAAAAGATTTGATTGGCTTAAAGTGTGTGAGGAAAATAGTCTAAAGAAAGCCGGATACAATTATCTTATAACGTTGCTTATATTATTGTTCAAATTAATTTCCAAGAAATTAAAAGTAAATTCATGGAATTTTCTATGAAGGCCGAAAAAAGTCGCTTAGATAGTCTTGAAACTACAATACCTACTTGAACTGATCAAGATAACTTTGAAACGATTATGTGGACGTATGATGGCAACTAATTGCAAAATTATCAAAGCTAATGTGTTGATCTCTCACCGGTATATCTTTTACAGACACTTTTGGTGGAATCTCAATTGCCCATTCTTCGCGATCAGAATCTTCGCATTCCATTTCTTGAAGTAGTATAGAACATATTCTTTTCCCAGTCAAATCTGGCTTTTCATCTACGATATACAACAAGGTGTCCTTAAAAGTAACAGTTAGTTCAAGTCTAAATTTTTATAATTCAAACTTACTGCATTGAGGTGGATGACTCCATGGCAAACAGGTTCGGATTCGATTCTGAGCCAAACGCAAAGCTTTTGTAGCAGACCTACAATTCTTTCTTCAGAAACACCTTGTCGCCTGGCCACCAACAGTACATTCATCGCAGCACGACACACCGCACAAGCGGCCCTGTCTAAAAAACCACGCTCGCCCCTTCTGAAGAGATGCGGAAGTTCTACTTCGTGTAGAATTTGTTCTAATTCTTTAGTTTCTTTTCCAGTCTCTAGGTACCTCTCTAAATTTGTCTCTAGTTTTCTTTCAACTGCACCTTTAAATTTTTGTTAGTTAAAATCTATGTTTCCAGTACATAAGAGCGATTTTTGTCTATTTGTATCAACTCCACCACTTTTTAGAAAGTTTTTGAAAAAATTCGATATTGATTTAGAAGTGGAGTTATGGATTTTGCATTTTTTTGAAAATATATCTTAGACATATGAAGGCCGTGTAATAAATCAAAAAATTATATTTAGATATACAATTATTATCTCAATACATTGCTTAAATTATTATATGTCAAAGTTGTCCGAGAAAAAAATCACATAAGTCTCTTCTTGCATTTGAAACATTTGAACTACTTAATGTTGTATCTACTATGTTAAACTAAACTGACTCACGATTGATTTTTTTATCATTCCACGTTCCAAAAGTACGTTTCTAACATGCACCGTATTCGATGGTCCGTGAAAATCATAACTTAAAACATACAAAATTGTCTGAAAGATTCTCAAATTAAGCTATCTAAATTTTCCTCTTTGATGAGTCCTTTTTTGAATCACATGTTACATTAAATGGAATAAAAAACACTAAATATAGTATATACTTAACGAAATATAAATGTTATTTCAGAATTTTCTATATGCTTTCTACTTGCAGTTTTATTTATCAGTTTTATTTATAATATTTAAATGTTGATTGTTATACAGGATTGCTGAGTTTTGTAAAAGTCACAGGTTACAATAAAATTTAAATTAACTTTCTAGATTTTCTCCGAAAATATGGTATTTACTCCTAGGTATGTAGGTAGATTGAACATACACAGTGATACCCAAAATACTAGAATTTACACAAACTGTATTTTAAACACTCTGTGAATATATGTATATATAACTATGAACTAAGAAAAATATAACTGAATAAGGTTAGCTTACACAACACATTATTACACAACCTTATAAATATAAAATATATACTTACTTCGGTCTTGTGCCAATGCAATAGGCCCTATAAGGGCCAATAAAACAACATAAGCTAGTAGTTGATTATACATCTTTTTTTTAATTACCGAGCATAGCACGAAATTGCAGAGATTGGTTCTGTTTCTTCGATGGCAGCAATATATACTTTCTTAGCCCTTATCTCGAGTACCCAGCCTAAGGGCTACAACGTAATTAAGATAGTGTGGCACAATACAATTAAATTTTTTTCAAAACAAACTTAATCACTTTAATACACCTCTAGCGATCCACATATCCGATGGCACAATAAGTACTGTCTTTGTTATTCGGCTATTTTAAAGTTCGAAACGGACGGCTTTGCCCCTGTATGGAAATTTGATTACTTCGTGCAAATGGAAGGAATTAAGTCTGATATTAAAATCCGGTTCGGTACACTGTGGAAGCGAACATTTTTGATAATTATTGCTAAACCAGTTTTCATCCTTACCTGCAAAATGGTTACCACTGGATACATATACAAACTCATTCGGTTCTGCGGGGGTTATGAGACCAATAAACGAGTTTATGTCCTCGTAAATAGGAGCTGTTTCACTATCAAATTTGGCATCAGAATTCTTTTCAAGATATTTAAGGTTAAAACGAATAGTTTTTAATTCTTTGAAAATAACAATGTAATGTGTAAATATGGAAACGTTGAAACGATTTACATCAATACAGGAAAATCGTTGCCTTGATTACAAGAATCAATTTAATCAAAGGAATAGTCGCATTAAATTGAGTAACAAAAGAAATCAAAGTTTGCTGAACTATTTTTATAAAAATTAATTAATTAATATCATTGTTCTGTCAAGTGCACTTTTTACAAACATTCTTTATCAAAGAAAAATATTTTTAAGCAATCCTTATCGAGTGAGATATTTAAAAAATATTTACCAATTGTATAGCCTATTTTGCTAAATTTCAAATATATCACAGAAGTTCTATCAGAACTGAAAAGTTTTGCTATTGTATTGTTAAAACGGTATTTTTCACTTACATTTAATGACTTTGCACATATTTTCCCATCTTCTTATAGCATGTGAGCAAACAAAAGTGAAATCAAGCTTAGCTTAGAAAATTGAAACATATCTCGATTATCAATTCCCATTATGTTAATGTTTTAGAATAAAATACACATACATAACCTAAACCATTGCATAACTGTCACCGACTGCCATGCCAAAATTTTATTTGAAAATTAACATAAAAACCAACACTTAAACCATGTTACTTCTGCTACATCAATAATTGCGTATTAAGCAGAGCCGGATTAAGGATATGTGAGGCCCAGGGCTAAATTTTTTAGAGGCCCCATTCCCATTTATGCAACGGGTACAAAGGGATCTAAATGATTAGAAACTGCACTAGATTATAACCTTCCAATCTTTTTGAGGCCCCCGAAATTCGGTGGCCCGGGGCTGCAGCCCCCTTAGCCCCCCCTTTAATCCGGCTCTGGTATTAAGTTATAAGAACTGCTGAAAGTGGTCACCAATGCAAACATAAATTTACTCTCCGTTTCATTTCCTTTGCTAATAACCCTGCCATCATAAAATTGTGCTAAATAATTGAGTATTGTTTGGTCTTGCTCCATATTGTTGGTAGTATCATTCCTGCATTTCGTCGTTGTGTAACTGGGGAAATTACAATTTGATAATTTCAAGAATTTGACACTTCTACTATTATAATAACTGTCATATTTAAATAAAAAGCATCAGAAGTAATAAAGCATATATGACTTAATTTTTTCTAAGCCAAGCTAGATTCCGTTTACTTTTTACTTTCTCGCATACAGGGACGGATGGACTGGGGTTTACCGGCCCGGGAAATAACCCCAGACCGGCCCAATGTATACTATATGGAGAAAAAAAATTTTTTTTCTACGACCGGGAGTAGAAGTCGGTTTCTATAGCATCAAAATTGTGACAGAAGTATAGTATATTACTTTACAAGGGATGTAGGTAAGATTTACACTACCGAGGACCAGCAAGGTTCGAGGTAGTGTAAATCTTCCTACATAATAGTTTTCTTCATGTTAATCAAATGGCAAACATGGCATCTCGTCAGTTATAGTAAATGAGGGATGTTCTCTAGTCATGGAAACTGTAACAATTTTTGTAAAAGTTTCCTACATCCCTCAAATCAGACAGGAAGGTAGTGAAAAAAACATTTACTTCCTAGAGACTAAATAAGACAAAAATTTTCCTATGGAGTTTTCATTGTGACTGACAGTACAATTAGGTATGTCATAATGACTTACAGTGCCACCAACATTAAAATTTACCATAGGCTACTAATTTTTAAAAATTGTAACTAAAATGTCAATAAATTACGTTTAAAAAAACGGGTTTTCGTTTTAATCTTCCTGCAACGTGAAAAAAATAGTATATGCAACTCGGAGAGAATGCTATTTTGCTTCAGTGCAATTTCTGTCTCTTACAACCCGAGATGGGAAGTGTTTCATTACTGTCGAGAGATTAGTTAGCCGATTGAGACGCGAAGCATCGAAATCAGCTATTATCTCGAGACTAAGGAAACTTCCTGTCGAGGTTTGTATACTATTTTATTTACAACCGTATAAGCGTAATGTACTTCCCGCACGCGGGAAGTGAGTGCGAGAAGTAGCGGGCGTAAATGTACGACTTCCCGCACTCAAATGAGGTGAGTAATGTTAACATTACATATATGGTTGTAAATAATAGTATATTACATACCGAGGTGGAAAGTGTTTCATTCCTGTCGAGAGATTAAGTAGTTAACCGAGACGCGTAACGTCGAGGTCAACTTTATCTCGAGACAGGAATGAAACTTTTCACCTTGGTATGTATACTATTTATTCGCAACCACTTTATTCTAAACAATAATTAGAAAAATTATTATATTTTGATACGAGAGGTTGTGACGCGCATGAATGGATGAACAGGATTCCAGTGTCCCTACCTACACAGCGGTCGGTAATTGATTCATTTCCAACCTCTGCGATGGCAATCACTTTTCCGACCGGTTGAAAAGTTACAAGTTGGGAATAGCTCATTTTACAACTTTTTAAAAGTCAGTAATGAGGGAGGTAACTTTGAAATTTTAAATTTGAGGGTGTACTTTTGTTTATAAAATTCGAATCTACGTAAAAAACTACGTAGGTGTACATTTTTTTTTATTTGCTCTTGAACGAATTCGCTTTGTCTGCTTATTAGTGAAAAAGAGTGAGAAAGTGATTGGAAGTTGAAGGAGGACACTTCGAACAAATCCTCAAGCATAACGAACGATAAATAAGTGAAATTAAATAGTAAATATTTTTTTATTTTATAACCTCAAAATCCGTAACCATAACCAAATAAAAAAAGATTAATATCCATACATAGTTTTTTACGTAGATTCGAATTTTATAAACAAAAGTACATCATCCCATTTAAAATTCCAAAGTTACCCTCACCCCTCAAAACAGAGAAATGGGGTAAATGTCAAAAATATATTTAAATATGTTCACCCATCTCCCTATCACCCCACCAACATTTCATCAAAATATTTAAACTGTTTTCAAGATATCGCCTTGTAACACTTTAAAAAACTCACCTAATATAATGAAACAAAAATTTTCAGTCTCCTTTTATAGAGACCGCGCCCAAATTGGACCAATTGGACCGGCCTTTCGGGAAATGTCCCGATTTCCCGATGGTCCCATCCGTGCCTGCTCGCATACGGTAGTATAGAGAAAGTATTGTAATCGTCAAAAAATCGACTTCGAGATTTTGACGAATCTTGACGTTTTAGACCTCCTAGAGTCCGAAAAAACCATTTTTCGAATTATGTCTGTGTGTGTGTATGTGTGTGCGTGTGTGCGTGTGTCTGTGTGTGAACACGATAACTTAAAAACGAAATAAGCTAGACCCTTGAAATTATGTACATAGTCATTATTCAAATTTGTAGATTCCTATCAAATTTTGAGCGAAATCGGTTAACCGGAAGTGACCTAAACAGGTAGCGGTACCTATTCAAGTAAAGTACCAGTTTGCTTCGAGATATTTGAACAAAATTTTGTAGATACATTTCTTATGTAGAAAAACTACCAGATATTACATTTCAGCATGATCGGTTAACCGGAAGTGGCATTTTACCTAAACAGGTAGCGGTATCCATTCAAGTAAAGTGCCAGTTTGCTTCAAGGTATTTGCACGAAATTTTGCACATACATTTATTATTGAGAAAAACTCCCAGATATAAAATTTCAGTATGATAGGTTAACCTAAAGCGGCACTTTACCTAAACAGGTAGTGGTTACCTGAAAATGTAATTTTATCGCTGTATGTATATACATTGCAATAAACTTTTCAAATTTGCTAGAAAACAAGGCGAATGCGAGAAAGTCTAGGGGAGCACACTCCCGATTTTTTACTAATAGCATTAATAACTGTGAGATCGTGAAAATCAGATTTGAGAGATCGGCTAAACCACTATAAGTTACATAGAGTGTTACCAAAATAGCGGAGAAACGACACATTCGGAGTCGAAAATCTTAATACCAAAATGTTGAATTGGTCTTCATGAGTTCTCACGAGCGGTAGATTTGTGTGAATTTAGTAAAATAGCACAATACCGATGGGACCACAATTATATATAACAGCAATGAGATAACATGAATAAGAAGATAACACATATTGCTTGAGTAGGAAAGAGATAAACGTAGTAGCAAATATACTAGTAGGCTTGACGCTTACTTTAATTATGACATATGTCAACTAATTGTGCCTACTAAAATAATTTTGTTGTATGGGCATCTCTTCTTACTCAAGCATTTTATTTTGTTGTTCATGTTATCTCATTGCTGTTATATAACGGGTGTTCATAAACAGTCGTCATCCCAGTTGCTTTGAAAACAAAATGTTATGTCTTTGATTAATTCGTGCAACACAATGAAACGTCATTGAGTACTGTCATAGCGCATTTTTTCTCAATTTTAATAGACATACGTTTCTGAAGTCAAAACCTACTGGGATGACGACTGTTTATGAACACCCGTTATAATTGTGGCCCCATTGTATTATACAAATTGCGAAAACAAGTGGTTGAAAATTTATCAGCCACGAGTTGCGTATACAATTTTTTCTACGAATTTTCACAAGTTTTAACAAATTTCTGCACTTTAAACATGAAGTGACATTTCTCTTGTCAACAGTTGCATGTCAAACAGTTTGAAATCCCGGTAGTCTGAACATTTCAATCTCTACTGGTTGAAATGCGATTTCAACCACCGGAATCAATGTCAAAATGACTGATTTCAATGTCATGTGTAGAAAATAGTTAGTTAGACCACAAGGGTTAGAAGTGCAAATAAGCACGCTAACACGAGTTGTCTATAAGATTTTTAAAATTTCATTCAATATTTAAATCCAATCCTATTTGGTATAGAATTTTATTTGCCTTTATTTTAGTCAAGTGCGTTTGTTAGTTCTGGTAATAAAGAAAACGTGTTTATTTATTGAAATCTCTAATTTGTTCACCTCAAACAAAACTAAAAATGAATAAATGAATAACTAATTTGTTTTCTGAAATCGGTCATTCCTAAATTAAAAGCAAATTGTCACATTCTTTCACTGAATGAAAAAAATAACACTTCACACCCCGAAAATAATTTAAAAAAGCCTACTTTTTTAAATGAAATTTATAAAAATGTTGTATGCACCACGGGAGATATTCATATTCTTTACCTTCGGTTGACTTACAAACCTCGGGCCAGAGCCCTCGTTCTGTAACCATTTCAACCTCAGGGAAAAACATATTCATATGTCCCTTAATGCATAAATATCTAAATTACTTTAATCTCTGTAGAAAGGAGTAGACGCCTACTTTACATTCGGAAAGAGAAAAAAAAGCCATTTTCCACAACCGGGAGTAGAAGTCGGTTTCTATAGCATCAAAATTGTGACAGAAGTAAAACATTTACTCCCTAGAGACTAAATCAGACAAAATTTCCCTAGGAGTTTTCATTATGATTGACAGAACAATTATGTCAAATTCGAGGTTAGCAGGTTAGGTTTTGCGTCAGTTTTGACACACCTGCTAACATCGAATTTGACATGGACTTACAGTGTCATCAACAATACACTTCAGTACTGTCAAACATATAACATCAACTGGAGCTGCTTGTTGTGATTTAATACATTGAAACGAGTTCCGCTCAGCTTGGTTTTACATTTAATGTGACTTTTATGTAAAAATTTAATATTTTACATTTCTTATGAAATGCGATAAAATAGTATGCTATTAACGTATTTAATAATGAAAACAAGGTAACAACTTTTATCAGATTAAATGATGGTACAAAAGTGCTCAAAATTATATACATAATAGATAACAATATCTTAATGTTTCGAAGAATACTGAAAAGTTAAAGGAAACACTGCGCAACGTAAATTGCATTAATTCGCAAAGGAAGAAATGGTAAATTTGACTCTGCGCCATGGCTATGAGCAATCTCCTTGCTAGTCAGACGCTTTCTCCACTTGGCTAAAGAAAGCTGCCTTCTGTATTTGCTTATCGTAGCATTATAAAGCACGAGGTGGCGATAGGGCCAATTGAAGGCGAAGTGCGCTCGATTGGTCCCGACGGATACGTGGCACACGTACTCAAGCAGGTTCAACACGTTTTTATATATAAGGATACCAACAAAAGCGTGTTGAAAGTAAGCGCACGTCATAGAAGGTTGCTGAATATTACTTGACGCCATTTTGAAAAAAAGATTCTCCTTTCTTGCGTTGTGTCTGTTTTGTTACTGTCATATGATATGTTTCTATTATGCCAGGTACTATGGCTGCATTGCAATAATCGAAACTCTTTTTTTCATTTTTAATACCATATATTTTTGAAGGTTTTGTAGCATTCAGGAGTTTTCATTTTCAGCCATTCTACGTCAATTTAGTGGGGATTACGTGTTGCTAGTTTTTTTGTTAATTCTTGTACTATGTTCATATAGCCTACCTTTGCTCGTACCATACGATGATCGCTACTCTATTCGCTGTATTATTAGATATAATATAATCCTATTTCATTTCTTGCCTGTTCATCTAGACTCTGGCAGGTTTATAGTCTTTTTTTCTAGCTTACTGAAAAAGGTATTCATTCAATGAGTGTAGAGAAGAATAACAAGAAATGGTAGAGATACTTCAAATAATATTTAAAAAAATTTAAGCATTACTAAATACATAGATAACGATAAACTAGAAAAACTCTTGTGATAGAAATGCATAAAAAATAGAGGTTCGCCATTTTATTTACAGCATTTTGACTTCGAATTTATAATCAGCTGCTTCGAAAAACCCCAGTATACCAATTTTTATCTTCTTCTTCTTCTTCTTCCTCTTATTATAGGCCAGTGGCCTGTTTTGACCACAAAGTGGTTCTATAAGCCCTCTTTGCCCTTAGGCCCGCTAGGTGGCTAGCCTTGCCCGTCGAAAGTGAGGAAGAGTTCCCTTGTTTATGGGTTAACGACTACCGCAGGTGTCAGCGTAGTAGCCGGGGAGCGTACGATTTTTAAACTCTAGAGTCGTAATATTGAATCTGTCACTTTTTACGGTAATGTTGATTTCATATTTGTAGTCAGCCACCTAAAATACGCCCATATACAAATTATTATTTTTTTTTTTTTAATTTTATTAACGTGCTTCAACTGCTAAGGTTATTAGCACGATTACAGTTATTGCTACATAAGTTATAATACGTGTAGTAATTTAATTGTACGTAAAAATGTCAATATTTGTTGTGGATTATGTAGAGCTTCATCTATATTTGGTGGAATCCCGTTCGTTTTCCTTTGTTCTTCATAATTTTTGCATTCTGTAAGAATATGAAATATACTTAAAGGAACATTACAGGTGTCACATTTAAGTTGATCGGTATTTTGTAGTAAGTGAGAATGTGTAAGGCGGGTATGTCCAATTGTAATTCTAGTTAAAATAATCTGCTGCCTTCTACTAGGCCAATTTCACTTACATGTACCATGTGTAAAGTAATGGAGAAAATTATAAATCGCAGAATGTGCTGGTTTCTGGAAAAAAACAATTTTCTCACAAAACACCAAAGTGGTTTCCGACAAGGCCACTCAACGTATGATCACTTAGTTAGTTTAGACAGTGAGATCCACGAAGCGTTTGCAAACAAACAACATCTAATTGCTATATGTTTCGACTTAGAAAAAGCATTCGATATGACATGGAGATACTACATCATCAAAACCTTACATGATTATGAACTAAATGGTAACATATTAGCCTTTTGCCGTAATTTCCTCCAAGAACGACGATTTAGAGTTAGATATAATGGTTTCTACTCCAGCTCCATGAAACAACAAAATGGTGTTCCACAAGGGTCCATTCTCAGTGTCACGCTTTTCCTTATAGCTATAAATGATGTAACATCTAGAATACAAGCACCAGTGAAGATTAGTTTATTTGCAGATGATCTAACTGTATACTGCAAAGGAAAAAATGTTGATTCAGTTCAAGGACATCTTCAGAGAACTATAGAACATTTAATGAAATGGACAAAACAAACCGGATTTAAATTCTCCTTATCGAAAACGAAAGCGATACATTTCACCAGGCAGAACCTTGCAAATCAAAATCCTAGACTAATTTTACAAAACCACAATATAAAATATGAAGATCGTGTAAAATTATTAGGAATGATATTCGACAAAAAACTTACATGGGCTTCACATCTAGAAGCAGTTAAAAATAATTGCAAGGAAAAACTAAATGTTCTAAAAGTTTTAGCAAACCACGAATGGGGAGCTGATACAAATGTTTACTACAAATATATAGAGCAGTAATTCGCTCTAGAATAGACTATGGCTCAATAGTGTACATATCAGCAAAGCTTGTTCATCTTAAACCGCTGAACGTAATCCAGAATAATGCTATAAGGATAGCTACTGGAGCATTTGTAACTAGTTCTACAGCAAAGCTTCTGTGCAACGTCAATGAACCACCACTATCAGCCAGAAGAGAACTACTTTCACTAACTTATGCAACATCTATAGCATCTAACCCAAATAATACCGTATATCAACACGTATTCTCAAACCGTTTCCATTCGATTTATAATATTAATCCTGGATTGGCACAACCCTTTCATCGAAGACTGTCTCTCTTGCTACAAAAGTTAAACCTAGAGTTCCCACCAATAATCCCTAAATCATTCTCCGAAATTCCTCCCTGGACAATTTGTACCCTAACATAAGGTTTGACCTTGAAATCTTTAATAAAAAGTGCACTAATCATGATGTTATACGAACAAATCTGCGTGAAATGTTGTGCACAAACTTTCCACGATCGGACTATACGTACGTATTCACTGATGCTTCAAAAACAGAAGATGGGGTGGGAGCTGCGTTCGTAACCCATGAGAACTGCTACAAGTTCCGTATGCCAACTAATGCTAGTGTATTCACTGGTGAAGTGTTTGCAGTACTAAAAGCGCTAGAGTGGATCCAAGAACAATGTGGAAAAAACTTTCTATTACTCTCAGATTCCAAAAGTGCCTTAGAAGCAATTAAAAATGTGTATACCACAGAACCTTTAATACAACAGATACTACAGCTGTATACCACCATTCAGCACTCTACTAAGAACTTAACATTCCTCTGGATCCCTTCACATATAGGAATACCTGGCAACGAAAAGGCCGATCGAGAAGCCAAAGAAGCCATAACATCTCTAGATATAACCTGGAGTGATAGCCTTACAGTATCCGACGCTAAAAAACATTTCAGAAGATGTGCGTATAGAAACATACATGAGGAGTGGAAGAGAGAACGCTGCATAACACCGATTGGATGGCCCAACAAGATGCCATGGGAATACAAATTATTGATTCAGTCTAAGTCTAAGTTCATCTGAGGTTTTATTTGTTTGCGCATCCCCTTCCCCCACAGCCCGCAACACTTGATATTTAGAATCAGCGTACTCTAATTTATATGTTTGCTAATTTTTAGCTTTTATACTTTGTTTTAAGAAATTGTAACTGATATTGGGCTATTTATTTATGCACCCTAGACTGTATATCCCCATTTGACTGTGTATATCGAATATCCACTTTCAGGAACATAGGCAATTAACATTGTGCATTCGATTTTTAGGTATTTTGCCATTATTTCTCTACTACACCAGTAAATATTATTATTATTAGTAAATCTTTGATGTGCAATAGTTTTATGTCTCTATTGTTAACATTCCTTTCCTGCAAGTTGTATTAGAAAGCAGAAATTAGCAAATACATTCAATACATGTTAAATTTCTATACTCGAGTTTGAGAATGGACACCCTGTATACACATATATGGAAATATGTTGAGAATACAAATGAAATAAAAGTAAATGTGAGAAAATCCATATGTATTTATGTGTGGGATTTATATACTAGAGATTTTAAACTATTAATTAATAATTTAATAACGTTTATATATATACCGAGTGCCCATTTTATCATTTTTCGACTGACGATTTGCAAATAGGCGATATAATTTTACAATCCACAGGGGCTACCTTTCGTTGAAATTCAACTTTTCTGACGTATTCATTTTAAATGACAAAAACTGGTTTTGCATTTGGATTGTTATATCGTAAATCTTCAGGAGGGAATGATAAAATTAGCACTCTGTATATACGCATATAAAGTATCTTTAACGGGTTTAACAAATAACAACGAATTATATTTTACTGAAAATATAACGAGTTTGGAAAGTGTGTACCGATTTTGATATTTTGTAATCTTTTCTCATATAATCTCATAAGAATTTGCCCGAGCGGGATGAGAGGGCAAATTAGGACGTTGTTGGAATGCACAAAAATTAATTTCCGGATATGAATTGATGCTCGAATGCAGATTCAGTAAAAAAATCGTAACGACACAAATCCTCACAGTTAGATTGGTCTACCTACAAACAATTTCCAAGAAATGTTGTTGTTGTCTTGGTTACGGCTCGTGAACTAATCTTTCTATTGATCATTAATGAGTGTAGTACGATTTTCTATTAAATAAAAAAATCCATTTCATTCCAACTTTTCTAATTATATTTCTCCACATTTGTGAAGATGTGAATTGCTATTTTATGAAACTATTGTCAGTAGCATTACATGAACTAAATGCCAATAATAAATTTATTGTCCAGAAGATTCACGTGCATTTGGTTTCAATTAAATTAAGATCATATGTATTTAGTATGGATAATTAAATGATGGGTTTACGGGTGGGGGAGTTTTTGTATGAAATTTTGTCTTAAATTTTTTATGGTGTGGATAAAGCTGCTAATGGGCACGACTTAAAAAATATCTTAAAGTTCTGAACGATATATGTGACATCAAAAACCGTTAGCAATAGATTGAAAGAGAAATAATTCTTATTATTTGAGACAATGATATTTACAAAATAGTTTGTTAAGAGGATCGAATTATTGTTATTGCTGTTACAGTTCCGTACATCGACAGTGCTTCTGAAAAAATATCGATAATTTCGACATAAGTAGTAAAAAGTAGATAGACGAACAAAACTAAAGTAATAGCTCAATTTAGACTAAATTGTATACTTCAGTTATTTTCAGTTAAGCCTCTGTCACTGCTAATGTATACTACTTAGAAAATAAAAATGAACCAAGATTTTATTAAACATATTTGTTAGTTGTTTGTCTATCTTGCGTTATTTAATATGTTGGTACGGTAATGAAACTTGTTAAGTCTAATACACAACAATAATTATTTTCCACAATCTATTACAATTCAAAAGAAGTTAAGGAATGATATATGACAGAAAACTTAGTATATATTAACTGAAAGAAAGGAATTTGGTAGACGATATCGACATTGTTGCTCGCCACGTTTCCCAGACGCAAGATGCAACGCTTGTGCGTCTAAATAGTATCTTATTCTTATCATGTAGGCTATTTACTGCAAATTTAATAGTAGACTCTCGATTATCCGGGGTAATGACCGGTAGTGGGTACACGGAAAAATGTGGAAAAACGTAGACATATAGCTAAACACTTCACCCTACGCAAACAAGCTTTGTTTCTTACAATATAAAAATTCATATCTAAAATAATCGCCGATTAATGTCTGTTTCTTGCTATCAGTCGCTTTGAGTATATTTACATATAGATTAAATAAAACAAGCGCCAAACAGTAGCCCAATTTGCAACTAGTCGCCGGTATTTGTAATGCTAGTTAGTGGCACGATTAATCCTACAAACCGGATAATCGAGAATCCACGTAGGCAATATTTTTAAATCATATTTTTTTGTCTAGCTTCCGTCTTAATATTTTCATTTCATTTTTAGAAATAAGCTTTGCTTCTTTTCACCTTGGTTCTGTTTATGTTATTTTACCTTTATCTGTATAGTTTATACTAAATAAATACACAAAACAAATAAATTGGTTTAGAGTGGTGGATTCTATTAGAAGGTTGAAAATGCGTAGAACGAAATTAAAAAGTAGATTAAATTCAATACTGCTTATAAAGTTATAACAAACAAAAATCTGGAATTCGTCTCAAATATCAATTACTCCAACGAATATGGACATTTAACAAAATGAAATCTTTACACTATAAAGCAACTTTAATTAGCTTTTCTGATAAAAGCTTTTTTACTTCCCTCTTCTAAAAGACGAAGAAAGTATTGTAATCGCAAAAAATCACGTTCCGAGATTTCTTCAGATCTTCACGTTTCAGGGCTCCAAGATGACGAAAAACAAGTTTTTTCAATTCCGTCTGTCTAGTTGTCTGCCTGTCTGCCTGTTGGCGGTAAAACTCAAAGACTATTTATTGGAGGAAGGCGATATTTTGCATGCAGAATATGCATGAAAATGAGAAAAATTTTGACAAATATATACAAAGTGAGCACATTAAAAAATGAAATGTTGTTTATTTTTTGTTTAACTGAGACATAGATAAAAGTAGGAATTTCCATAATCATCAGGCTTTATTCTTGACGGAAACTAAATATAATATAATAATAAATTATCGATCAAAGGCGTCCTTAGTGAAATTGCATTCGCTGGTTCGTTCACAGGCGCTGAAGTTCGAATCCCATCGCCAGTATATTTTTTTGAAACTTATATAATTTGCATTACCAAGTGTTTGCTTCTATTATTTCAGTATTACAGGGTTTTCCGATTGCTTTTTACCATGTGTCAGTTGTATTTCACTTAGCTCAAATGATTTTTCTTCTTGTCAAAACTTGTCAATAGTGACAATTGAAATAGTATATTACATACCGAGGTGGAAACTTTTCACCGTGATATGTATACAAATGTTTTAAAATTTACTGCTCTGTTTTTTCACTCTGTTTTATTAATGAACTGGAGATCGAGTTCAAATTTACACACGTTACTTGCTTTGCTTCTATTCTGTTGCTTAATTTCGTGATTGCTCTTTGCAATTTTCTATTTTCCTTTATTCCGATCTCATTTACCTTTAAGATTGCTTGCCATTCACTGACCTTTGTTTTTACTAATAACTTCGCTCATTTATTCTGCACACAACAAACCTTTTGTGTCAATTAAATTTTGTTTAGTCTGGCTTTAAATATGCACAAACCTATTATTAATTATATTACTTTACTCAACTTCAAATTCCAACCCTCCGAAATATGCTTTGCTTTTGCGTGCCTTTATCCGACTAATTACTGCTTCTCGCATCTCATTACCCATGCATTTAATACTTTTATTATTGTTTTAAATTGCAATTTCATAAAATATCTTAACTCTGTGCTTTATTGTTAAATCTTTTGCACTGCAAACAGAGCCAAGTTGTAGGCTTAAAACCATCTCAATAGATAGCTAAAATTGATGTGGGTGAACCCTTTAGTCCAAATGAGAAGATTAAACCAAACATACCTTAGTAGAAAGTTTCACTCGTGATTACTTATAGACCCTCAAAAGGTTTAGAAGAAAAAATATATTTAAATTCATTTATCGAGAACGTCTTGACACAGAGCACTCATATTTGGCATAGGTAGGTATCTATAGTGCACTGTTTTAATGGTTTAGAAATTGATACACAAGGGGCGTTGTTGAAGCTAACCACCGCTATAGTATAAACTAGACATTAACAAAAAACGATTTCTTTACAACTGTTTAAATGTTTCATGGAATTTGACAACTTTTTAATCCTTATTTGTAGACTGTGCCGTAATCGCATAGCTTTGTTTACAATAGTAAATATAGTTTAATGTTTACGTTGCACTTTCCAGTAGGTCGCACTGAATTAACACAATGCGAAGTTGCACTTTTACGCTTAGACATTGAACTTAATGTAATGTATGAATGCAGAAGTTGAATGTTAGTAATTCAATACAGTTTTAATCAACACTATATTCATTTACTTTTTGAGTTAACAAAGGTTTTAAAATGAAGGTTTGACATGGTTTTTCTGCTGACAAAGATTATTCCAATCCTAAACTTCTTTCAGTATCTACTGAACATATCCTGCTAATCACAATCAACACAAGCTACATTCTCTGAATCATTTCCTAAACTGCACTATTGGAAGACTTCCGACATTAATAAATGGTGTATAACCCAGAGGACAATGTGTTAATGTGCAAATAGTAAATTCATTACTACAAACATCAACATTAAAACTAAAACAATCAGCAAATATTATTAGAAACTAACAATAAACGGTCAAATGTTTTCACAAACTACAAGTTGATTAAGAAGCAAGTTAACTTGTGAGGGTAGGTACAACAATAAACGACAGGTAAATTAATGTTTAGATCAGATAGTGCGAAAATATCATGGTAAATTTCATGGAAATCGTTCCACTAGATTGTGGGGTGTTGAATGCGTAAGAAAAATACTTTATTATGGATTTTATACATTCAATAAATAGGGCGTACGGCATGTTTTGTTAAACGTGTAAGATGATAGTATAATATTGCGGCATTGCAACTAATAAATGGCCAGCATATGTGCGGTATGCTAAATGATGTTATAACAAGAAATAATCATGAAACACCAAACAAATGCTAAATAAGTCGCCGCCTTTACCAGGAATATTTAAATTACAATAAACTGTTATGATAGCTACAAAGTCTTTAACTTCTCTATTCCGTCGATCATTCTTAGCCAAATATAATTCCCTCGCAAAAAGTGGCTTTTTGTCAAAAACTGTTCAACTTATTACCTCGCGGGATTCCCTAACTCATCTTCCTTCACAAAAGAAATGCAATTCTGCCCATTATTTGTCTAACTGAGATGAAAATATTCTAGAGTCTAATGAGAAAGCCAACGGGGTGGCATAAATAAGAATGTTTTCTGAAGCAAAGCGAGAAAATTAAATTTCTCGAAAGCTTACTTTAAAATTGAATTGGCTCTGACGAAGTTTCCTGTCGTAGGTAATCTCGATTATGAAAATGCTGGCTATGACATCGCATAAAAACGTGGACACAAGATTTAAATACGTTAGCTTTCATTCGGAAGCTATGCTATGCAAGTTATTCCAGATTACAGAACTAATGCTGTATAGAAAACTGTAAGCCAAAGGTATTTGTTTGATAAGTATAATCGAAGATGCACAAATTCGATTTTCGAATTTTCTTCAGTTTCAGTTCACTGAACGAATTTATTTTGAACCCAATTGAATATTGAAAAGATACTATTGCGAACAAAATCAAAATGTTGGTTCGTTGTAATGATAACTAATAAATATTAAAACTTTACAATCCAACTTAGTCTTGTTTAGGCAGTCCTTATTATAGGCGTTTTACTATTCAAACACCGTTCATGGCGTATTTCTGAGCATTTCGCCACACTAAAAATAAAAATATTAATGTACTAACATTTTGGGGGAAATATTTCCGTTGTCAACTCAATGCAAAATTACAAACGGAAGTAAACAAACCTGAACTTGGTTATTCGATTACGCTAATCAGTGAAAGCAATACACTAAACTAGAGAAAGATTTTGCGGATACACTAGAACTAGAACAATACAAAGACACTCACTAACACATCACTACAGTAAATCTTCGCACTTTATGGAATGCCAAATCATATACTATAAAGAAAATGCATAGCCTAAGCCAATAGTTAGTTCAATAGTTTCACCGTGTCACAACTAAATATTAACCCAAAATGCAGACTCATACATTGACAAACTTAACTTGAAGAAACAAATCTAAACATCCAATACTTAATGGTTAGTTTTGATGTAATTAGCCTATTTACTCAGCATAATAAAACAAAGACCATAAAGCGGTAAAACTTTACATACACACACGAATAGCATTAAGCTCGACGTACTCTTCTTATACTTTGCGGTGTTGAGGACTGTGGTTCTTTACCCACAAAACTGTCTCTACCTAGTTTTTTTCATTATTCTTTATTAGTTTTCTTATTTTGCCGTTCCACGCAGTTCTCCGATGTTCTCTTGCTCTTTATACTTCCCTCTTCAAAAAGACGAAGGTGAAAAATCACCTTCCGAAATTTCTTCAGATCTTCGCGTTTCAGAGTCCCTAAATGACGAAAAACAGGTTTTCTCAATTTCGTCTGTCTGTCTGTTGCCGGTATAGCTCATAAACTAATTGTTGGAGGAAGACGACATTTTGCATGGCGATTATATTCCTTCCCAGCATAAAACCGAGAAAATTTCGGTGACCTATTGCTGTGGTCTAACCGCTTTTATTTGATTTTATTTAATTTAAATCTGATTCTCAAGGCTTTATTTAAAATTTTGATTTAAATCTTACCGTTTGTTCACAGTCTTTAGCATGTAATAACCTTAGTTATTTGACTCTATCTCAGGGTTACTATTAAAATCAGATTAAGACATAAACAACGAATAACTATAAGGCAAGATATAGGACAATTGTTTTTATTAAGCAATTAATATCTGCCTTTATCATACGTTTAACACCTTTGTTAATAATATTTGATAAATACTTAATTTCAGTTAAAACAATTTTTTTATTAATATTACTGTCTGTTTACAATTTTATGATTATCTAATTTATTATTCAATTGAATTCAAATTTAAGAACTCTGTAAGTAGCAGATATATTTTATATCACTACTTTCCTTGATATATGTGTCTTGTTTTAAGTTGAAAATTAATAGATTCATTTTATAAGCTTCTATCTTCGAGCTCTTTATCTTCTATAATCTTCTATTCGCCAGATCTCTGCTACAGCTATCCTCGTTGTGGTTGTCAGCAAATCCTTGAGTAGTAGTAATTGATGCACACACTAAGTTTTTAATTTCGCACTAATATTTGTCTATCATACTCTTTAGGTTTATGACAATATAAACGGGTACATACCAGTACATTAACATCTAAAATTGACTATTAAATGCAATGTCAAATCGGACTTGTGTCAATTCAATTTATATTTTAGACAACCCATTTGTTCTGTTTATTATTTTTTAAACTACCCGCCAAAACCAATGGTTTTCAAACAAATGATAATACAGTTTTCTTTTATTACTTGTTATAACTTTTCTAATTGTCATAAATCATATTTTTAGGTTAACAGTTTTACATTGTGTATGTTTTCGTATGTTTTCAACTCCATGACCAAATATGTAAGAATTTTATTTACATTTTTTATAATAATAATTACTTCTTTCAGACAAGTCTCGGCTAATTTGTATTACAATTGCAATCAAAACTGAACTATTTACAAATACCGTTGTAAGAAACCGAAATTCCAATGATAAAACGAAACCAGCACTCCTTTTGGGAACATTATTTTAAGCGGCTTTATTATTATGTAGTTATTGAATGCTTTATCATTTAATGATCATATCAATATATACAGGTTGAGCACCTTAAAAAATTAAATTTTTCCTATGTTTGCTTTAACTCAAGAATGATTACTTGAATGAAAGTAATATTTTGCACCTTAAAAACAATCTTTTTGTTTATTTTCACATAGTTGAGGCTTTACATTTGACGAAAATGGAACCCAACAGATACAGGGTAAATGTTGTAAGAGACAAAAAGGGCAACAATAAGTGTGTTCTGTTCAATTCCGCCGTGCATCGCACAGACGCTAGAGGTCCTCCATGAGCGCGTGCGACACACAGGTGAAATTAAAATCGCATTCGCAGGCGCTGTAGTTCGAAGCCTACTACTGGTAATGTTTTTTTAATTTGAAAATTAATGGAATTTATATTACCAAGTATTCTTTTTATTGTTTCAGTATTATAGGAACGTTAACATATTTTTACTCCTAGTTTACTTTGATTTTTAAAATTGTTTAGTGTCACAACGTTCACTTGCGAGGGAAGTTCTGTGTGAAGCCCTTTACAGATTTTTTCCAATTGCACCCATTTCCCAGATTTGTTTTACTGTAGCATCTTCATCTATTACCAAGCCAGCTTAGTTGTTTATTTTCTGGTTACTCCCATAAGTCTTCTAAAATATTTCATTTCATAAGCTTAGCCTTTTTAACGATCATTTATTACCTGGATGGATCGCACCGATATGTTATTGTTGATACAAACACTGTATTGTAAATTCTCATTTTTGTGTCCCTAGAAACTTTCTTTTTACTTATAAACGAGTTGGCCGATTTTTGTTTCACTTTCCAATCTTCCACCTTCTTCTACGAGTATAATATTCCTATGAATATATTGAGCTATTCTGTTCTGTTAATCACTCCAGGTTTCCAGGTTTCTTCCTAAATTTGCTTGTTTGCTTGATAGTAGTATTACATCGTCAGCAGAAAGGAAACATATCAATACCACTGATCTTAGGTGTATATAATCTATTGGCACCCTTTTACTTTCCTGTTTGTCATACGTGAAATTTCGACCATGGTTGTAATCAATATCACAAGGCTGAGGCTTTCGCCTTTCTCTTTTTCATACGTTTGAAATTGTTCTGTGTAAATCTTTCCAACTCGTGAAACAATTCTTGTTGTTGCGTATATGCTGTGATTATTTTCTCGTAATCCCTTAGGTACCCTAGGTTTTTTAACGCTTCCCAGATTTTCTCTTGTACCATACTGGTGAACGCTTTTTGCAGAACGACAGCGCAAATATACAGTTTTTCGTTGTGATCTGTTTACTAATTTGTCTCAAGCAAAAAAAAACAGGCTTGTTTACACATCTGCAAGGGTTTTTGTAAAATATGGCCCCAAAAAAAAGTTGTAAGTATATTCTTTCATAGAGTTTGCTTAATACATTTAGCTGTGATATCTCCCTGAAGGTTCTACACTTCATAAATATTGTCCTCTTTTTACTTCCCTCGTTTAAAAGACGCAGGAAGTATTGTAATCGCAAAAAATCTCCTTTGAAGATTTATCCGGATCTTCATGTTTCAGGGTTCCTAGATGACGAAAAACAGGTTTTCTCAATTCTAACTGTTTATTTGTCTGCCTGCCAGTGTGACGTGGCACGAAACCGAGAAAATTTCGGTAAAATATATACAAAGTGAGTACCTTAAAAAATAACATGTTGCCTATTTTTGCTTTAACTCAAGAACTATTACTTAAATGAAAGTAATATTTTGCACATAGCTCAGGTTTGTACCCTTGCCGAAAAGGGGCATATTTTGAACCCTAAATATGCAGGGCGAGCACCTTAAAGAAATAAAATTTTATTTATTTTTGCTTTAACTGAGAAATAGCTTAGGATTTATCCTTGACGAAAATTCAACTCAACGGATACAGAATAAATGAAAAAACAAAACGTCGCAACGACAAGAGCGTTGCCTTCAATTGCGCTGCATCCCATGTGACGACGTGGGTCCAGCATTCAGTTTGCATTTTCAGGGTCTAAAGTTCGATTCCCATTACCTGTAGTGTTATTTATTTGAAAATTGATGTAATTCGCATATCTAGGAGTTTCCTTTTATTGTTTCAGTATTATCAGGAATGTTAAGATATTTTTACACCTACAACCTTTGATTTTTAAAATTGTTTTGTATCTGAAAGACGAAGGAAGTACCTATGGTAATCGGGAAAAAATCACCTTCCGAGATTTCTCCAGATCTTCACGTTTCAGGGTCCCTAGATGACGAAAAACAGGTTTTCTCAATTCCGTCCGTCTGTCTGTCTGTCTGTCTGTTTGTCTGTCTTTCTGTTTGTCTATTGGCAGTATAGCTCAAAAACTATTTGTTGGAGGAAGACGATATTTTGCATACATATTATATATATATATAATAGCATTAGCTTCTTATATTTTTAGATTTATTGTTATTTATCGTTTTTCTACCAAAATAAAGTCAATTAGATATCGATGTTTTTTATTGCTCTTATATACTTGTTCATATTTTCTGTTCGTACCAGATGTTTACAACTTTCGTGTTATTCAATATACAGCAAAAATTCTGTATCCGTTGTTATTCAGCACTTTGTTCTGGGATGTCTTCGTTGTTACCAATTATTTCGCTCAGACGGCTGCTGGCAGTTATACATTTTTAAAAAATGTGGAAGAGAAAATTAATCATTCACACAATTACCTTTAGTATAAAACAACATACTTTTCAATTACGCCATGAATTTTACCAACAAGATTTTGAGAGAACATTGTTGGTAATATTTTTTGCGACGGTGTTTATGGCAGAGCCGTATTAAAAAGGCAATGACACTGATTCTGCAGTCGAAATGATATTTCATCCTTCAGAAATACCTTGTGCTATCCCGTGTTTAACCATTAGCAACTGAACTTATGTAGCGCTCAAAAAGATATTTCAAGGAAAATGTGTTTTGCAATGTGCATAGTAAGTACAGAGGGATGATAGATGATGAAAGACCACGTGACCAGTAACATTTGTGCATTTAGTAAATATAATGTTCTAATGTTGCACTCAAGCACTCGGTGGATATTTTTGACCATTGACGTTTGTGGTGTACTTTTGAATCCTGAAGTTGTGTTAATTTTCTAACTTTCTTTAATATTTGACCCCCCCCCCCACAGTATAAGTCAGATTGACACTTCAGACATAGTCTTAGTAATTCCTTTCTTCCACGTTTCTCTAGGTCTTCCTCTTTTTTTTTCTTTGAGTTCATACCCATTCCATTGCTAGCTTTGGAAGTCTGTCTTCATCCATCCTATTAACGTGGTCATACCATATCAATTGCCTTCGTTGTATCTCCGCTATCACTGTTTTCTCTTTTTTCACTATGAGTCGTATTTTTTCATTTCTTACGTGTTCAGTTCTTGATTTTCGTGCCGATCTTCTGAGGAAATCCATTTCAGTCATTAGTAACCTTCGTTCCATGCTTTCACTTTTATTTGCCAGACTTTTCATGTTTATGTTGGTGTGATTTTAACTATAGCTTCATATATGTGCATTTTTGTTAAGTTTTTCTTCTAAAGGATCGAGGTTAGTGCACCAGTTCTTTTCCTATCACTGTTGATGCTGTTTTAATCATTTTATTGCATCGGTCGGTATTGTCAATTGTAGCTTCTAAATATACATAGCTGTTGCAGTTTCTTATCGATGTTCCATCTTCCATTACGATATCTTGATTTGGGCCACTTAAGCACATATAGTCAGAATTTTTTAGGTTTATTGCTAGTCTCCAGTTTGAGTATTCTTCTCCAAGTTTTCTAATCATGTACTCAATGTCTTCGAAGTATTGAGCAAGTACCAGTTGGTCGTGGCCGTAGTGTAATGTAAACACTGTTCTATTTCCCATTGGCATACACATTTCGCCACATTTCTTTCTCCATTGTCTTAAGTTAGTATCATGATATATATTGAAATAAACTGGAGACATGCAGCACCTTGTCGCATACCTTTGGTAACTTTGAAGTCTGTTAGCTTTGTTCCAACTTTTATTTTGGCATGTGTGTCTCATTAATTGCTTTTATTATGTTTGCGTTGACGGAACAGGTTTATAATTGGTATGATCCGCAAATACAAGATGGGGTTCTTTTGCTGTAGCAAATCGTTTTTCTAGAACGTGTGTCAGACAGGAAATATTATATATTCTGAATCCTAACTGCTCTTCTTTTTGATATATTTGGTAGTTATTAATAATAAGGACCGTTAGAATTCGTCAGTAAAGTCTACTAAGTGTACTGTTCACTGAAAGGCCCCTGTAGTTCTCACACTGGTCTCTTTTATGTATAGGTGTGATCTAGCTTTCGTTCCATTCCGGTGGTATACCTTCACCGTTTAAACATTTTTCAAACTGACATTTCATTATTCGATGAAGTTTATCGGGGCCGTATTTTATCAATTCTGGCGGGATTTCTCCAGGTCCAGCTGCTCTTCTGTTCTTGAACCTTCGTATAGCCGATTTAAGCATATCATTGTCTATTTCTACTCTATTTTCTACTACGTGAACCTTATTTGTTTCTGCTATATATTTGCTATGTATTGTCGTCTCTCTTCAGTGAGCATATTTTAGAAATATATTTTCCATTACTCTTTTGAAATAATTTGAATGTTTATTTTATTATTTTTTGGTTTTTAAAGTTTTTTATGAATTTTCACGACTCTGCCGCTCTCCTTCCAATATAGCTCTGCAATTCTTGACATTTCCTTTCCCATTGTTGATTTTTTTCTTCCACAACTTTTTTCTTGAACTTTGCCTTGGCACGTTTGTACTCAATAGCATCTATTTGTGTGCTTTGTAGCCTTCTTTTCTTTAAATTTTATAAATCTTTCTTCCACCAGAAATTTTGTTTTCTATTTGGTTTTGTTTCTTCTCCCAAAGCTTCGGCGGCAGCTTGATGGACATCTTCCTTTATATACTCATTTATTACGGAAGGAGATAGATTTTCGTTTTGTTCATTTAATTTGTGATCTGGTCTGGCCTGGTAGAGAAGTTATCCAGGGTGCTTCAAAGGTAAGGAATAATTATTCGAATAGGGATCGGAGTCGATTATTGAATTCAGAAAAAATAGCTAAAAAATTATCAGTTCAAATCTTGCGATATTGAAAGGTGTTGGTTTCCGCGGCTATTCTAAATCTTTTATTAGTGAATTAATCGACGAATAAAACGTTGAAATCTATATGGTGCATATACCCGGTGTCCATTCTCAAACTCGAAAATAGGAATTTAACATTTATTCAGTGTTTTTGCTGATTTCTGCTCACTAATTCAACTTATGGTATCAATAGGCAGATAAAATTATTGCGCATCAAATGATATCAAAAACAATAATATTTACCAATGTAGTATAAAGAGAATGGAAAATATTTAGAAGTCGAATGCACAATGTTAATTGCTTTGAGAGTGACCACACGGTCTGTTTTGTAATAGAAATATATTTGTTGTTTTCTTTCGTCCGATTCATATATGTACATCAGTTGAGATATATATTCAATTATAATATTTAAACAGAATGATGCCATTAACTTTTATATTATGATACAGAAATCAAGTACAGATACTTGAAATCACTTACGTGTAAAGTGGCAAGTATCGTAATCCAGTGAAGGCTAGAAAATCCTACAAATAGAGATAAGAACACAGTCATAGACGTCACGGTGAACAACTGTTTTCTTGCCTCATTCGATTTGTTTCCCTGAGCGACTAACACAGTAATAAAAACTCAAAATACCTTACTGATAAAGCTGCTAGAATCTTAAAGCTCACAGTATTAATTAGTAAATTTCGTTATGATTCATATGGCGCTTAAAGTGACAGCGATATATTTATCATAACAGTTAAAAAAAATAAGGAAAATTACATTTACACTCTTGAGAGATAACCGAGTATTGCAAAATTTCTCGTATTGTTGCTCAACATATTTGTTTTTGACATGTATAGCTTGACTCAATAATCATGTTCAATCATATTGGAGGTTTATTATAACACCTAACGCATTTTTTGACAGAAATGGCAGTGACCAGTTTGAACTATTTTAATAATAGTTACTATACTTGTCCCATCGGTTGTACCATACTTCACTAGTGTGTTCTACGGTCAAAGAAGTTAAACATATGTTTGCATACGTAGGATTTTCAAGATCGTCACATATTTGATTCAAGATTTATGCTATTAGATAAGCTTATTAATTTCACAAATTATATTAGCCTGTTAGTCTCTTTGTCAAGCGATCGAAAAGTCATAAAATTTACTCGATTGTGTTCGAAGTATGATAATTTACGTATTTTAAAGATAATAATAATTTTATTGTCTTAATTTATTCCCACCAAAATCTCTTCGTTTCATATTCTATCTATCCAACTTATGCGCAACAGCCGTTTTTACACCCACAGTTCAAAGGATTGTAGTCTAGTGAACATAATAGAAACGTACTCACTGCATTTGCAGTTGAAGGTTTCGGTTGTGCTTGCAAAACACTCTTTCAAGATGTGTAAATGTTGCTTTGGATAGTTCAATATGGTGTTTAATTTCGACTACTATTGAAGAAAGTTCAAAGTATGTGGTTAGCGTGAAGCAATGATTATCTAATATTCTTCTTATATCACTAACATGCATATCTATGTTCATGTTCATCGGTGCTGTACGACCTATGCATCAGAATGACTACGAGCTTTGTTGAGTGCAGTCGTGTGTCTGAACAAATTGTATTCATTTTGGTGGTTGCTCTTAGTACATGCTAACAGTGGACTTGTTGGATCTTTCTATTTGCATGCCGTTAATGTAAAGGCCATGATCGTCTACGTGCTGCTTCCTAATAACCATATACTTATTTTTACTCGTGTTGGGTTTAATGGTACATCTAAGAAATCTTTGTAATTCGATTAAAAAGTCTTTGCAGTCCTTCCAAACTATTGGCCATAGACGCGGTGTTGTCTGCGCATCTTAAGTTATAGAGTATTATCTTGCTTATTTTTTCTTCTTTTATTTCGTCTAGTGATCTTCCAAATACCTTATTGCGGTCAAAAAGCTACGATTGCAGTCCTTCTTCCTTTTGCCGTTCATCGCGCGCTATTCTGGTTGGCGCCGTTCGTACATGTCTGGTTGTTTACATTTTTAGGTCGTTGAACTCTTATTATTTTATCGGGACAATATCTGTTTGTTTCTCAGGTCCGTAGGTGTGCCAGTATGTTTTTGTTTTGAACACATTTTTTGTGGCCCGCGTCTCCCCCGTTGTACTCTTTGGCTTAGTTTAGGGATTTATTTTAATTGTGGTTGTGTAGGTTTAGTATACCCTGTGTCCACGCGCAAAGTTCGTGGATGATTAAATTGGGTAATTTAATGCATTTTTGCTTTATTGGGATATGTGTTCGTTTATTCTTTTGTTTGTCGTAGTAATTAGGCACTTGATTTACAAATTACAGGGCCAATTATCCCGCTCCCGAAGTCGTTAAAATCGGAAATAATTGCTGATTTTCCTGTCGTAATTTTAAACCTTTTGTAGCTGAATGTTTGCCGCTTATGCCCTTTGTGTCTTGGTACAGTCCTGCGCTACTCTTCCGCTGCGACAACCCACGAACATTTTCCATGGTAAACGCGAACCTGTGCGTATTGTTTAATCCGAAGCTTAAACTCACTGGTTAATTTCGGAACCTGCTCAAAACGTTATTCTAGTCCTGTCTGTGCTAACTTTGAACTAAATTTCTGCCTATCGTAGTTATATTTTATTAACCCCTGGTGCTTGGCTTTATGACGTCACCGTAAGCTTGTAATTATTCACTAATAAACGTGTCAGTCAATTAATTCAATAAATTCTTGTAAAATATGTAATTTTTCGCTTTGAAATACTCTGATAACACTGATGGTTTGAAGCTCCTGTAATTAGTTTGTAGCATTTGAATTGGTTGTTTAGTTAAGTTTCACCAGTAGCCTTGCCTCTAATTATTGTAGTTCTAGTAAGCTAATGGACCTATCGGTTTTACTTAAAGACACTTTGACGCCCCCTGGCAATTTAAACAGCGTTTGATTTAGAAAAGAACAACACGCCACACCATCGTCGCTGTAGCTGCTCGGTACTCGGATGTGTCAATGTTTCTTGAACGATTGCTTGGTACGATTTGAAGCTGGTTTTTAGGATTTGAGTGTGATTTGTTTCGGACTTGAGTCTAATTGTTGTTGTGTTAGTGGCAACCTGTCGAAGCAGCGAAAGAATGTATCTTTGCGTGATTTGTTTTCGCATAGCTATGCCGCCTGTTGTTCTATTTTCTATTTTAACGCAAGTGCTTTGTTGTCAGTTTCTGTGGTTCGAAGAATGTCTGTCATTTTATCATGTCGAGTTTTGTCGAAGGTTTTTTCGAAATCAACGAATCCTCTACATACATGGCTATTTACATCTCTAGATGTTCGTATCTGAATGTTAAATAGAACTTCTCTAATTCACAATTCATTGACAAATTATTCAAACTCAAAGTTGAGCATCGGTGATGGGGCATTAGAAATACTTTTAGGCTTCTTTATTAATTGAATAAGCAGCAGTACAGCACCACCAGTTATACAACTTAGGGTTAAGAGTCCCACATTGCTTTGAGGATGTCGCATTGCGATTTGGATCCATGATACGGTGTAACTATAGAGCAGAGATTGTGAAGGTGGCACTTTCTATCACATCCTACAGTTAGTGGATAATCTGATTTTCGAAATTTGAACCTATAAATGAGAAAATCTAACTATCTACTACGATGTAATATACATAGTTATATTAGTAATCCATTTACGACAAGTTATCCAATCAAACTGTAAATATTCAATATGCATAAATGTGTAAATACCTACCTAAAGTACTGCTCGGCAATAGAGTGATTTTTAGTCATACTTTCCAGGAGTGCTGTCATGTCCTTCGGACTTAAACTTCTTACACCATAGGCACTTTTAAAAGAGTACATTTTGAACCAGGGAGGGGCGAGTTCGGCGGTTAAATTTGCAGCTGTAATATTGTAGGCCCATGATTCGTAATCTAGCACTTCCTATTAAATTATTCACTTTAGTGATTAATCTTGCCTTCTTTAACAAGAGTACTTACAAAGTTTTGTGAATGGATGTCATAAACTATGTAATTGGGGTTAATATTATACCAAGGTGTTATACTCCCTCCATTAAATGCAATATGCAACGGTTGGCTTAAATCAGAACTGTTAAATAATATAGTATGGTCTTGTCTATGAGTATGGCCATTGAATTGTGCAACGACAGTATTTGAGAATCTGTAATAAAATTATTTTATGGTAGGTACACGGGATATAATTATAGTTATATAGCAAAGATAGTATATTTTTAAGTAATCTACTACAAGAACAGTCTATAAAATCAAAATTCCTTCTTACATAACTTAAAAAGAAAACGGTTGCCCTGAAGTCTTACTTTGATTTTAAAGGGAACTTTAAAAAATATCGATCGATATGAGCAAGGAATTGATGTCAATGGCGTACACGTTGAGTTACCGAGTTACCGTCTCTCATGATGAGCTTTTTATGAAAGTGGGCTAAGTACTGTTTCTGTATTTCATCAATGACACGGTTCAATCTACATTACTGGGAACTTAAAAGTGTCTCAACTCGGAAATACTACATAATTGGAACAATAATTTCAAGAGACTCAGAAATGTTAAATGTACTTGACAGCAATAAAAGAAGTTCTTAAAAATGTGTTCTTATAGCACTTTTTAGCTACCTGAGTTCAATTATAATTTCACACATACATACTCCTTTACCTCTTAATAATCCTTACTAATTCCCTTCCCCAATTCCAAAAACAGCCACCGTCGCCTCCTGATGGTACATGCGACAATAGATGAACAGCTTCTCCTTTGAGTTCTGCTTCAGTCAATATCTGAACTAACCATTTTAATTGATCATAGGGATCTACATCATTATACCATAGCCACCTAAACAGCTTAATTTAGTCAAATCCTAGTTTAACACATTATTTTTCCTCACCAATTAGCTATAAAGCAAACGTTGCTGTTTAAAGCAACAATACGAAATCTAGGTTTTACTAAAACTGTATAATAACCTCCCTTAATAATAGTTTCTTGAGTCTCAGCAGGCAACCACATTAGCCACTTGTCTGCAACCAATTCGAACAGCCATTGCGTGGACACGTTGGACTGTTTTAGATGTTGAGGCGAGAAACTGTGACATTAAGAGTTTTAGGAAAGATATATATTTTTTTATTGTAATAACCCACTTACGCATTTAAAGGGTGAGTTTCGTGATTTCCCAATACAGGGAACACTTTTAACTTCCCTAGAGACCTTTTTAGCTGGTTCAGAAGATCAAATATAACTTTAGTGTTTCGAGGGATGCTTGTTCCCCATACTTTGTGATCAATAATGTCTCCTGTAAAGTATACATAATCCAGCTCTTTCTAAAACAAGTCCAATTGCAAATATTCTTTCAAAAAGTTACAAATCGTACGTGCTCTGAGACAATCTGATCCAAAGTAGCCGTTATTACATGCATAGGAACATCACATCCTCGATAGTCGCCCCAGTGCCCTGCTGCATCTTCAGGACGTTCAGGTTTTGTGCCTGGTCGACAACATAGAGGCTCGTTGCAAGCTGCATTCGACCCAATTGTGTAATCGATGTCATAATGAACGTCGCAGAGGTGCAGGATTTTAAAGGGAGGTGGTATGAAAGAAACTTTCTGAAAATACAGGCTACTTTTATTAATTTATATATTGTTATGATTTTTCCTAGTTAAATATTAGATATTAACGATACAAGTTTGATTATGAGTATCTTAACGAAACGAGTTTGATTGCCAAAACGAGGCGGTGAGCCGAGTTTTGCGGCAATCAAACGAGTCTCGTTAAGTGCCATAAGCAAACGTGTATTGTTCAATATTTTATCTTCATCAATACATTCTGGTTCAATGGATTTTTTTTTAATATAAAAAGAGTGCGGTAATGAAGCTCTTAACGATACTAAAATTAATTTGGTTAAGAGTCTATATCTATAACAACACCGATGAAGATAAAGGACTTTAATCAACTCAAAGTGGGTTCTAAAATAAATTTTATCTCATACGAGTCGGGTCTCTACATCGTAGCAAGTACTAGTATACAAATTTAATTATCGTGGTATTATTTTTGATAATTTTAAACTTTGTGACATGGTAATTTAACTAACAGGATATCTACCATACAGGATATTATTTAACTAAAGAAAACATTGAGTTAAATATAGCGTTCTAACCTCACAAATCGCAAAAACAAGTCCGCTATTAAACGACAATTATCTGCAATTGCGTAAATAAAACGTTTCCCAAATGATAACAATTGCCGTAAGTAAATACACGTTACAAAACAAAACCCATTCAAAGGACGCGTCTGCCGGAAGAGCTTATAAAGACCGACGAAACCAAGAAATTCGCTAAATTCCATCTTTTAGGGTGAAGTTTTCTGATCGTTTTGTTGCCTTTGAAACGGAATTAGGGCCGCACTCGAGCTATTAGCGAGTCCCACGATGATGTACCCGCTCTTTGTCCGTTGGCGAGCCTCTGAACGCCACCGCTGATTGATTCCTGTACTTCAACCTCTGTGATACCAAAACCTGCTTCTAGCTGTCCCCGTTGCTTACACATAGGGCTCCTCCGCTGTCTGTAAACGTCACTGCCTACCTCCAGCTTCCACGAGCTGCAACTACTCTGCTAGAACCTCCAAAACAACCGCCGAAATACAAGCTAACACTAGATGCACCGTTAAAACATGTTTTCATCCTTCTGCAGAGGTGCTACTAATGAATACACTCCACTACAGCACACACACAGGACATATATTCAATATCAAAACTCACTTAATTCGAAAAAGGGTATTTATTCACAATTATGATTATTTATTGGGGAAGCCAAAATAACAACACCTTTCAGCTTGGTTTCCTCTCCCCAACTGTCTTCATTGTTTAACATTGCTTCCAAGCTTACTCCGATTACATTTTGCTTAAATCAAGGCTAACACTATTTTTAATACAGTTTTACAATTATTATGAAAACCAATGCTATTTTATACTATTTTCAAAAATTAAACTATCACATTTCTGGAATATTTATAAAATATTATTTGATATGCATAGAATATTCTTAATTGCTACAATAATCATAGAGGCTTAAATGTGTTCATAGCAATATATTGTAACAGGTGTTCCAAAACTTTCGTTAGCAAGTAGGGATACTTGTTATATTGAATATATAAAATAAGATGTAAGATCGATAATTACACAGTAAGCAAACAAGACACTTGAAAATGTCTTCTTGTCGCTTGATTGCTCTACCCAAAACGCATTTTTCAAATATATACAGAATGGCCCTTAAGTACGTCCTGAAAAATAACTGTAATTCCTTCGATTATTTCGAGAAGAAAGGATTAGCTGAACCGTAGGCTGAGATACAGCGTGTTCCAGTTTTCAAATCACAGTTTTCAAATGCAATGAGAAACATAGAAAAGGCCGTGAAAACTATAAAACAGCTTGTTAACAACAAAAGGTTGTTGATATTGTCCTACTTTTATTGTTGTCTCGTGATCTATTTTTCCAAACGAGTCGCCAAGTTTAATTAGTTATTCAATGAGCGTAAGCATCTGCCGGTGATTATTATCAGCTTTTTTCAAGTTTAATTTTTTTATTGCTTACCTTAATCTTTTAACTGTTTTTAAAGTGTATTTGCGTCTTAATTGTGTCTGAAATACACTTACGTGATGTTAGTGAAAATTCTATTGCTCGCTCAAATGCAAAAGAATGGTAAAAAGCGTTATCAGCGCAATCAAAGTTTATAGGGCGTTAACAGTGATTTGGTAGTCGACACAAAACGCTTAATAAAGGCCGCAAGTATCAAATAAACAATTGAATACGTAGTAGATAATTTTGGAATTAATAAACCCAAAAGCTTCATACACTTTTGTTCATCAATTCCTAACAATGTTGCTGCTTATCATTATATACAGATTTAGCATAAAAGCGTAATATTTTTGCGTATGGTTGAGCACCCTCTCCTTCGTGTGAGTTTAACTAATTTGTAAACAGATGTTGCTTCGTGTCAAAGCTTAGTTAATTACCTTCTCTGAGGCGTGCAAAAGGAAAACGGGTACCAGACGCGTGATAATTGCAGCGCGAAAGGGCTCCTTATATACTATAAAGTGGAAAAGTTTTATTTGCTTTGGCATAAGTGGCAGTTTAATAAGAACACTTTCGTAGAGAATTTGAACAAAATTATTTAGATTTGTTATGTAATCAACGTAAAAGTATAGAAACGTACTTTAAGTAAATGAAAATTAATTGAGTTAAAGAAGTAACTGTATTGCAATTGCAAGTCTGGAGATCGATGGAGGAACGTTTAGTAATATGCAGTGGATCTATTTGAAAACTTGTTAGTTTAATTTTCATAAGTGTTCACAATTACAACAGTCTACGAAATCTTGCGCAATTTAAAAATTAAAATCGGTAAATAATTGACGACCGAAGATGTAAAAGATAGAAAAGAATATGTGACAGCAAGCTGAGAATTAAAAAAAAGGTAAAAGCGAAAAAATGATGGCTGGACTATGAAACTTGTCAACTTGACCACCGGCATCGTAATGGTGAAGCGCGTACGTCATTAAGTGACATAGTAAATTATAAAAGCAGCATCGGGAAGAGCAGCGAAGACGGATCCAGGTATTTTGCAACTGGAGGTCGTTAGGCATCACCTGAGGTGGGAGATTCATACCGATACAAAAGTCGCCATCGAGTCAGTCATTGAAACGCATGATTTTCAGTGTGTGGAGCACATTGCGCTTGAACATATGCGCAGTAGGCTGCTAACACAAAGATGTTATGTGAAGCAGCTGTCTTCAAGTGATTTAATGTTATGGTTCCGTGCACACTACGTTTGAGCATCTGCGTAGCAGAAACAGCTGTCGGCTGTATGAGTTTAATTATGATTAATACGAATACGTAGTAGAAACGATTTTTGTACACAGTTTGCCATTATTGTTCAGATAAATGCAAGGTAGAAACAGCCACTCGTTTCATTGTTTAGTATTTAAGACTAATATTATTTAGCTGCATTGTTTCTTTAATAGAAAATATATGCGTTTGTTCATTTGTGTGTAAACAAAATGGATCTTACGTGAGTAGTTTTTTTGAGCAAATATTTTTAGTTCAGCACGAGTCGATGTTTACTTCCGAGTTGATTACAACAAAGGCTTTCCACAAACTAAGATAGATAAACAAAACAGATTTTCCTGCTTCTGAGTTAGTTGTTAATAAAGGAGACGTCTTATTGCAACTCACGAGTTTCCAGGAATATATCCATATACTGCCGGAATTTAAATGAGCGAAGGATAGGACATAATTTTTTTAATTCATGAAAGTAGAAAGAACAGCACAGATGAGCAAGATTGAAGAATGACGGAAATATGTTAACCTAAAATGAAATAAAGTTTCTAAAGGCATAATAGAATGTGCAGGATATAAACAATGATGAAAAACATACCAGTAATCAATAAGGAAGAAATTTATAATGCAATCAATAGGAGAAACAGCTGAAGAGCAGCCAAGCCAGATAACAAAGCTAGATATATAAAGAAACGTAATCCAGAAAATCCAGACAAGTTGCCACAACTATAAAAACAAAGTCTCTGAAGATAGATGCAAAAAATACAGAAACTTACAGATCGGGGTAAATGTTGCGAACTATTTAAAACCATAAATAACGTAACTAACAGGTTTAAACTCGATAATTGGTTCAATAAAGATTCTACTAATGGCAATCTAATATGTGATATCGATAATATTATTGAAAGGTGGAAATAATTTTGAGAATTATATTCCCACCCTTGAAGTCTGTGTTAGAGGACATAAAATATCCTATTTCGTCTGCGAACTAATTATCGCAATACAGGTTGTGAAATAATATCCACGATAGTACACCTTGGTCCTTTAGTAACAACTGTGGTGAATGAAAAAAATTAAACGTAGAATGCAACTCGGGAGGGTAGCTTTGATACCATGACTAAAGATCTGCACTAACAGAAACGTACGTAAAGATGTAAAAGTTAACCTAGTTGAAACTTTAGTGTCCTTAGTTCTTCTTTTGTACATGTAAAAGTGTCGAACATATCGTTTTAGATGCAAATGGAAATACTTTACAAAGTTGTAGAAGTATGTATGCATATATCTCTGTAACAGTTACATTCAAGACAGTACTAAGTAGTTTAGTGTGGTGAAGGCAAATAAAAAATACACAAAGAAAGAAATGTATAAAATTACAAACAGAGATATGCAAAAATTAGAAACTGTGGAAACGCAAATCTGCGAAAAGCTCTAGTGTATTAAGACTGAACTATATTGAATAAATAATGTGTATTACAAAGCTAAACGGAAATTACGACATTAGCAGTGTGTATACCAAATAGGCAGCTACCCACGTTGTAGCTGGGGGTTAGTTATTACAAGATTATGATAAGGTATTTATGATGAGCCACAAAATTAAAACAACCCTGCACTGATTTTGCTCCACCTAACTGCAACGATAGAGTTGTAGACTTGTGAAACGATAGCCCAGAATAAATATCCGTAGGCCCCATGTAATTTCCTTGTACTGAAATAATCGGTGCATTCCTATACCATGCAATGAAATCCAATCAGTTCATCAGAAAGTGTACTTAGCGGCTTTTCAAAGACAGGCACTTACCTTTGGTGTATACGTCCACTGGAATATATGCTAAAGCTACCTGCAAGTTGCCTTACCGCGAAAGAAAGAACACAAGCAAACAACCACGAAAATATTGAAACAGGTCTATTAAATTCTCACATCGCGTATTTCATATGTTACATATAAGAAAAGGCAACGTAACAGTAGCCTAAGTGACGTCACTGTGTGTACAGTCTAACTTCAAAATTATTGTACACCGGCAAGCGCTGTTTTCAATGTTTAACAAACAAGAACCCTAAAGGAGCTCTTAATTTAGATATAATCTAACGTCACAGCGTAACGAAACTCAAATGTTTGGAATAGAAGTATTACTTCCCGATGGTCTAACGTACTTTACATCTACGCACTGCTATTAGGTGCAGTTAATATACAAGGTATGCCTAATTAGCATCTTGTACTACCTTGGAACTCGGGTATGGCATCCGTGACTAGGACGCGTTTGCGCTAGCACTCCGAGACAAATATGAAGTTGATCCCCTTGGGGAATGCATCCACGTCAAATTCAATAGATGACTGAGTGTCAATGAAGTAGAGTCGTCTACAGACCCCTGGGTATATTTGCCCACAAAACGTTGCAGACAGGAACAAAACAGGCTATTTTGTCTCACTGCAACACGTCATGTCGGAATTGTATCGAGCGCTATTCCACTTATGGCGTTTGAAATTCAAAAGCCTCGTACATGGAAATGTAACCGTAATGTCTGTTGGTGTGAAAATGTGTATATGACGGTAAAGAAGGTTTGTTATGGCCAAGTGTGGGAAGAATACCTAGCTCTCCGTAGACTCTAGTGTCAAGTAACCGTGTGCGCGAGAAGGAAATGATACGAAATTTAAGACCAGTCTAAAATATGTCTGATTCGGCAGAGGTCCGAGGAAGACATAGGATGGCAGAAACACAACACTTCATTATTTCAAAATACAAAAGAGACTCAAATCCGGTATTCAACCGTACTGGAGATATCACACCTAATAGCCTGCCAACGCATAATGATGTGGTCGCCCAGGTGTGCCGATGTGGATTGAAGATGCATGGCAAAATATACAGGCCTACCGGCTTCCTCCCCCACTGCAAATATAAAAACAAATCCCACCGCCAGAGGTCGTGAAAAAACAAATTTTACCGGGATCGCGTAAAAACCCAAAATATTCTACCAAGTGATTAGTAAAACAGTAATGAATGTCGTTTAGATACGATAGTTCCAAAAGGCGCGATATACAGGGTGTTATGGAAATGAGTGCAAATATTTTAACCACTGATAACGCTCACCAAAATGAACAACTTGTCTATTTATCGTTTTTCATAATTGAATATTTTTTCAATCATTTATCTTCCCTAAATTTGACGAGCCACTTGGTAAGCAAATCTAAGTTAAAGGTGAACGACACAAATATATTAAAACTGCAAAGTTCTTGCACAAAAAACATGCGGTCAATAACTTACCTACCTCAATTGATAAAGTACGTTGGTGACCAGATGTGAATTAAAGGTTTTATCAGTACCTCTGCAGTTTTTGTAATATTAGAAAAACTTTGAAAAATCTCGTTTTTTACACCGTTTTTTGCTTAAAGAAACGTGTTTCCGGTCAAAATTCGTGTTGGAAAACCTGATATTCGCGTACAGCAACCCAAAAAAACATATAAGAACCAAATATCAAAATTCTACCGAAACTTTTATTTTCTACTATTTGACTGGACTATAACTTCGGGGTGCTCTCGTGGCTGTACGATTCGGCGGAGAAAAAAAAACGCACCTACATAAAATGTAGGAAATTTGATCTTATTTCATTTCATATAGGTTCAACATTTACGAAAAATGGAGAACTTTTGGGTAATTTTAGAAAAATTAAAAAAAGATTGATTTTTACACCGTTTTTGCTTTTCGGTCAAAATTTTTGTTGGCAAATCTGATATTCGTGTACAGCGACCCAAAAAACATATAGGAATCAAATACAAAACTCCACCAAAACTTTCCCCTATTCGCCCTTTTTGAGCACCATTTGACTGGACTACTCGTCTGAAAGACGAAAAAATCACCTTTCGAGATTTCTTCAGATCATCGCGTTTCAAGGTCCCTAGATGACGAAAAAAAGGTTTTCTTAATTCCGTCGGTCTGTCTGTCTGCCTATTGGCAGTATAGCTCAAAAACTATTTGCCGGAAGAAAACGATGTTTTGCATACATATTATATATCTACCTCGCAATGAACCGGTACAATTTCATACAAATATATACAGGGTGAGAACCTCAAAAAAAAATTTGTTTATTTTTGGGTTAATTTTGAAATAGAAGGAAGTAGTAACTTTCACATAGGTCAGTCTTTACATTTGCTGAAAATAAGACTTAACCGATACAGGATAATATCACAAAAGTGTAAAAACGTTTCAACATTAACATCGTTTTGTTCAAGAGAGGCGCGCCCGGACTTATTTCGAAGAAGCTCGGTGGCGTAGTTGCATTTATCGATGCAGATACGTTCTCTACGCAGGGGTGCGGTTTACTATCGTTCTGCAGATGCGGCGGGTTCAAACCCCAACGGAATACATTTTTTTATTTGAAAATTTATTTAGTTTATTAGAAACGTGAAGATATTTTTACTCCTAACTTAATTTTATTTTTAAAATTATTTAGTGTGACAATGTCGACGAGGGAAGTTCTGGGTAAAGCCTTTTACAGATTTTTTAAAGTTTATGAAAGCAAGTTTTCTTGCGATGGTGCATTGGTGCATGGTAGAAACAGAAAGCAGGAAAACGTGCACTAGTTATTTTATATTCTTGCCATTATTTAAAACGTCTTTTAGATGTAAAATAAGTTAAAATTCGCAACTCTCCAATAAATGGAGTCATTATTTTTATTATTCAATGGAGAATTTAATGTTGAACTTTACTGCAACCAAATTGCACAATTAGGTAGTAAATATATATTATAGGAAAATATTTTGTAACTTACTTGGCAATTGGGTCCTCTGAGTAACTTAGAGCAAACTAATTAAGTACTGACATCTTTCAGAGAACAACTTAATTAAGTCGAAGGTCAACCCCAGCTAATGGACTTTATATAAATTAAATTTATTGCATATTGCAAAAACATATAATGTTACCGCTAGCAAATAATATTTTAGATATGCCGTGGTGGTAGGCGGAAATAAAAAACAAAACACATGAAATTAATAGTACTTGCTTGGAAAGTAGTTCCTTCTGGATATTTCATTTGCACTGGCCTTGGTGGAACTTCGATTACCCAATTTTTTCTACCAGAATCGACACACCCCATGAATTGTAATATAAACGAACATATTCTCTTAGAGGTGAGATCTGGTTTGTTGTCAACTATATACAGGACAGTGTCCTGAAAACTTATAATCATAAAAAAGTTCCAGATGTGATTGACCAACTCACAATATTAACCTCAACGAATCCTCGACAAACGGGCTCTATCTCGATATTGAATAATATGCATGTGTTTATACCAAACATTTTCAAGGTATGCTTGTTAAATCCAGCTCGTCTGGCTCTTAAAGCGACATTAAAGACTATGTTACAAGCTAAACATACCAGAGAGGAAGATATAGGCTTGGACTTGGTAGACTTAAGTGAAGGATCTGAATGAAAAAGTTGTGGAAACTGAAATACGCCAAGGGCTGCCCTGAGATCACGAGATTGTTCACCAGTTTCTAGCAACCGTTCCAGGCCTTTTCGTAGCGTTACGTTTAGCTCGCCTTAAACCAAATAGTTTACTTAAAGCTTGGATATTTAAGATGACTAATTAAAACTACTTATTTTCAAAACGATGCAGTGATAAATAGGGAAGATATTATTCAGATAAGTAACTAATCGCAAACGGTTAAAAATACATTGTAAAGTAACATTTTTGGTATCAACGTGATGTTTAAATAAAAATAACGATTAGTTTGTTGTAATTGTTTTCACTTTGTCTTTTACAATAACCGATTACCGATTTCCATGTCTCTTCGTAGAACGAAAAGGTATAATCTGATCGATTGTATCTATTCGTTTATTCGTATACTTTCCCTCCTTTTCGAGCAATATTAGTGTTGTTTCTAGGAAACACTAATTAACGTTTCCGCATAATGTACTACATTTATTGTGCATTTCTTACCTTCATTGGAAATTTCTGCAAATATTCCTGCAAATATTAGAAGAACGGTCCCAAAAACTTTCTTACGAACCATTTTTGAACAAAATGGATAGGTGTTACGTTAACGGGCACGCAAATAAAAGTGTTTGGAATACAATTATAGGTTATAGGATTGTCTTGAATGATATTTTTAACACGATTGTTGTTGTATTGCGACACGAAACAGTTTTTATAGCTGTTTTATTCTTTACTACAGATGTAAGTATAAATGCAAAGATTAAAATATAAGGAAAAGTGAAAAACACAGTCTTAGTGTAAAACAGTTGGTATAGTATTAATTTGTTTTGGTAAAGATTAGTTCATTTGGTAGCCTAACGTTTTTTGACAACTTTAGTGTAAATAATCGAAATGTCTTGGATTATCTTGTTACCTGTGTAACGTGAATATCTTATAATCAAAGTTTTAGTGTTACTTTTCTGGGTTTTTATAAATAGTTTCTATAGGAGTCTCTATAATTCGTTTACGTTGTTTGAATAAAATCTACTGATTTTAATGTTAAATGCTACAGCTCTACAAAAAATATAAAAAAACTGTAAAGGGGTTTACACGAAACTTCCCTCACTCGAATTTGATTAATCTGCAAATAAAAAAAAATGTAGTCCGTTGGGGTTCGAACTCTACGCTCCGCGGTGAATATATCGAGCCAATTTCTTTTGCGCCACTAAAATAACTGAGCCACGGGCGCGTTCGAATCTGACGAGTTTCTGTTGCATTATAAAGCACCCTACTCTTCTGTCCCATTTGTGCTGTTTACCCTGTATCTCTTAGGTCTCATTTTCGTCAATGATAAAGCTCGTTCTATTTGCAAATTATTACTTTTATCTTTTGCAAATAAAAAATTCTTTTTTCTTTTAGACGAGGGGTGCTCGAAGTGGACGAGTTTCTGCTGCGTTCGAAAGCACCATACTATTTGTGCAAATTTGTGATATTTACTCTGTATCTGTTAGGTCTAATTTTTTGCCAGTGATAAACCCCGAGCTATGTGCAAATTATTACTTGTATTTGTTTAAGGTGCTCACTCGGGATATATTTGTTCAAAATTTTCTCGGTTTCATGTCAGGTAAACATATAATATGCTTGCAAAGTATCGCCTTCCTCCAAGAAATAGTTTTTAAGTTATACCGCCAATAGACAGACAGACAGACAGACGGAATTGAGAAAAATCTGTTTTTCGTCATCTATGGACCCTGAAACGTGAAGATCTGAAGAAATCTCAGAACGGTGATTTGTTCGTTATTACAATACTTCCTTCGTCTTTTAGACGAGGGAAGTAAAAAGAAGGTTAGCTTTTTCAGTTGTTGAAATTTTGACAGCTATTTTTAAACAAATTTAAAAATTTACTAAACAAGGAAAAGTTTGCTGCTGCTTGTAAACTGAGAGACAGGATTGTCATTTCCTGTGAAAAAGTAGGCTAGTTTTGGTAAACAGCAAAGTATGTTATTAGCATGTTGTGTGCAAGGCCGGCTCTACCGAACAAAGCTGCAACATGTTCATTTGTATGAGGCGGCAAAAATTTGGGTGCGACAAAGCTTTTGAAGGTGGCAAAAATGGAAAAATTTCAGGAAAAAGTTTTAAATAGTATATTGTATAACTAGTGCTGTAAAGTGGATATTTTAAACTGTGTGACATATTATTTCAGCACGCATTCTACACTGTACTTTTTCGACGGCCAGTTGATTACAATCATTGTTTTTATTTTAAACAAGAAAGTAGAACAATTATTTATTAACTTTTAATACTATAACGTATGTAATGTTACAAACATTCACAAATTTACTTTCTAAAAATATAATTAATTTATATAATTCAAACGAAGCAATAAAACACAGTAGTCTTCACCACGTACATTTATTAAAAAGGCGACATGTTTCGTAACCAGACTGGTTTCATCTTCAAGCCAAAATGATCATTGGTAATAAAACTGGTAATAATACCACGTGTTCTAATTTGAAGGATAAAATTAAATTGAGGTTATGTTGAAGCGCAGAAGGCGAGATGGCAAGGAAAAATCACAAAGAACACCACATTGGAGAAGAAAATTAATTAAATAACCAGCAAACTACGTTATAAATATCATTATACTGGTTACTACATCCTCTGAAGGAGTTGGTACACATTCGTAGTGCCAACTCCTTCAGAGGATGGACCTATTTTACTTGTTGTAATTTTTAATTGTTACATTTGAGGTATTTCTCCTTAGTATAGTTTTCTTGGTTTTGCACACGGTTATTTCATTCCAGTTCCATTGCTATGAAGTTTGTTATTTTTAATAATAACGGGTGTTCATAAACAGTCGTCATCCCAGTAGGTTTTGACTTCAGAAACGTATGTCTATTAAAATTGAGAAAAAATGCGCTATGACAGTACTCAATGACGTTTCATTGTGTTGTACGAATTAATCAAAGACATAACATTTTGTTTTTTAAGGCAACTGGGATGACGACTGTTTATGAACACCCGTTAGTAAATTATGTGAAATTATTCATTTTACGTAGTGCTCCTTTGAAAAACAACTTTAATTTATTCTTTCCTTTTCAGAACGAAACTTTGGGAAGTTGTTACTCTATTTCACAACAAAAACTTGACTTGTATATTAATCGTAGTGTCTAATAGATATTTTGAACTAAATATGATTTCATTGCTGGGCAGGGTCCCCAATGGATCAAATATGAAAACGCAACAGTTTCACCAGGAATTAGAGGCTTGAACCCGAACTAATTCTCTTAGTTGTCAATTATCACGCAATATCATCTAGAGAAGAAGTTTTACATTTTGAAACCGCACCGATTTTTCGTTTTCAACATGGCGTTGAAGGATCTCTAGGAAAACATATTACAACAATAAGAAGAACACTTAAGCTATTAAATATCACCCACTCGGAATATAAAATGGAAGCCAGTTGTTCTTAACATATTATATTAACGATTTTTTTGTAGGAATTGCAGAGTAAGAGTCAGTAGGCAAAATGGAGTAACACCAAACAAATATTTGCTCTTATATTCAGAGACTTTAAATTGGTATATTGTTTTGTTATATGGCATTATGCTTTAGATGAAACTAGAATTGTTCCCCAAAATCTTAATAACCTATCATGAATGTACGTACCATCGTTGAGTATTTGTGGTTTAGGTGTTCGTTCGCAGAAGTCAACGTTTCGTCCACTTTTATAACGGGCATTAACAGGAAAAAACAAAAGAGCACGGTAACTCAACGTGTACAGTAGGCCAGACGCGAAACTGCAAGGGTAATAGATGGAAGGTCACGGTCAATGTGTCAATCATGCCAAATGCGAAACTCTTTTGACAGTGAGCGAAACGTTGAGTTTACCTCTGTCAATAATGACAATGACTAACGTAGAAGCTTACTGAATATTACGAGCTTAAAATGTTAAATGCGAATTTTAGCATTAGCTTGGCAATATATGCTGTTGCAGGAGGGGGAAAAATTGTTGCGGCGAGCCCTCTATGTGTGCATACTAAAAGCTTTATGGAAACGACAGGACGACTGGGGGTAAACACTTTATTATGTTACCATTTATTAATTTCTCATTCAGTAAAAATAAATTACACTCAAATCAATCTAGCTCTTATGAAAACAGTCTTAATTATTCAAAATCATTCCATTTTATCTCGCAAGGAATAAACTGAAGTATTTTATTATAAACATTTTATTGATACAAAATTTATTCAAGTGTCTTCATGTGAAGTGGAAACTCCAATTTCAATCACATCAATTTTCAAAGTTAGTTTTAGGACAAAACAGTACATTTCACTTAAGATAAGTAATTAGCCTATTCTACCCTAAATGCTGTTTAAGGGACTACCCCTGCAACCGTCATCAACAAATAATGATAACAACTTAAAAATTATCTGGAAAACTAGAAACACTTATCTTATTATACTGAAGTTCTGAATCAATCACTACAGCCAACTGACAGGCGACTTAAACACGTCAGAATAAGGATACAGAGATTGTTGGAAATGTTGACCATTATTTGTAGACACAAATTAATCGGTCGTTTCATACTATAAAATACTTTCCGTAAGTCCTCAGTTATATTTTGTATTTCCTGTTGAATAGCTTGCTGTAATTTTTCTAATGTGTATAAACGGTTTCTGTATATTTAAGTTTTCAAATGTCCAAATAAATAAAAATCTAGTGATGTCAAATCTGATGAACGCGTAGGTCACCTTTCACGACAATTATATTAAACCACTGACAATATTGCATTCGTGATCTCCAATGATTTTCAAATAATTGTTGTACGACTGTTATCTTGTATGGATACATGTGGACATTTTTTCTTAAATTCTTATGACACAATCCAACAGAAATACCTAAGTATAAATAAATATATGCTTAAATTACGCTGTAAATGAGCAATTTATTGTTTACCTACCACTTTGGGCATCCAATGTGGAAACTGATTTGTGCTGGTTTAGTTGCATTCGATTATTAGTGTCGGCTACCTTTTCTTGGGTTAAAACAGTAGATTTGCTTTTGCAGATGCAGTGTTGTCTTTCAAACGGTAAATAATTCTCCGCTTATAGTGAGCAAAAGCATCTAGTTCAGGTGTGTTTTGTAATCTAAAATAAGAAAATAACCTCAACACTTCAAATTTGTTAACTAGTGTGTATACTTACACCAAACTCAAATACGTTCATTAGAGAAATGATTTTTGCAAAAGAATAGTAAGCTGAAACCACAGCACAATAACCGAAACCGGCGGTAAACTTGGTACAACACCATGCACAACGAACGGACGCCAATGAAATATTTCAACGTCAAAATATAACAGCACACGTGTAGCCAACATCAAATAGTTAAAATAAATGGCGCCAAAATAATAACCATTCAAAAACGTTCGATCATTTATGAAGGTACTGTATAAACTAATATTTCACCTATTGCTAATTGGAAGCTTCTGACATTTGAATTATTTAAACCTTTGTCCCGAACTTCTTACGTTTCTGACGTTTAAATTATTGGAAAAACGATTATTTTTTGTTCAATAGGACCACCTCTCCCTGTTAGGAATATGTAGGAGAACATATTTGTACAAATTTATGTTTTATTTGAAAGTATCATAATTCGCATTTTTGTACTACTTACAAAACTGTTTTCTGGACTACCCAAACGTTCTATTTTCTCCAAGAGCTTTTAACTTCAACTTTAACCTTATTTTAGGCAAAATTTTGCTAATAGTTTGAGTTTACTGTTATACTAAAAAATCTGTAAAAGGCTTTACCCAGAACTTCCCTCGTCGGCATTGTGACACTAAATAATTTAAAAAATAAAATTAATCTATGAGTAAAAATATCTTCACGTTTAAATAAATTTTCAAATAAAAAGATCCCGTGCTGGAGGGATTTGAACCGCGGCGCTTGCGACTGCGAACAAAGCGCATTCACCAATTGCTAACAACGCTACGGAGACCTGTTGATATCGTTCCGTTTCAGCAGGCTTAACCTTCACGCAGGGCATGTTTTAAGTTTCGTGTGCGAGGTGCATTTCAACTACCTAAATCAGACAATGGAAAATTAATTATATTGTTTACATAAATAAACCAATGAAGATAATTCTTTCGCTAACAATTCTTTGATTCTTTCTGACACATTTCATACGCTGGATGTATACACTTATCTGTAATCGTTCCCATAATACGTCGATGCTAAATTTTATCCCGGAAATTCTCCGTACGCTTTATTTAAACAATTTCTGTAGCAGTTGTTAAAAGTAATTTTGAGAGTAATTTGATATCATCTGAATGTAGAAAGTAGAAGCTTTCCACTAGTTTAAGAATGATCCAGAAATATTCAAAACTAAGCTTGTATATGCGATGTATGCATAAAATTCTTCTATTTTCAGCCTGATAGCAGAGCAAAAATATTTGCGCATTATGCGGCTCCCGGCCTAAAAGTCAAAATAAGTTAGGAGTAAAAATATCTTCACGTTTCTAATACATTTAATAAATCTTTAAAAAAAAAGTTACCGGTGGTTGAATTCGAACGGCAGGCGAACCACGTGTGCGCCCCAACATTTTTTGAGATTTTAAGGAACCGTGCAATTTCTACATGCGCCACGAAGCATCCACTTCTCGTATTCCTGCTTCGCAGCTATATTAAGTAACTCGCTAGTTTGTGCCTCGTTTTTGTATTGTAAAAAAAATATTTTGTATCTATTGGCTTCCATTGTTGGTAGGAATAAAGCCTGAACTATGTACAAATTATGACTTCTATCTTTCACTAAGTTGAATGAAAAATATACAAAATTTTATTTTTTTAAGGTGCTCACCTTGTATATATTTGTCTGAAATTTTACCGGTTTCATTCCAGGTATATATATAATGTGTATGCAAAATATCGACAAGTTCGACAAATATTTTTTGAGTTATACCGCCAACAGACGGACAGACAGACAGACGGAATTGAAAAAACCTGTTTTTCGCCATCTAGGGATCCTGAAACGTGAAGATCTGAAGATATCTGAGAAGGTGATTTTTTCGTGATTACAATACTTCCTTCGTCTTTCAGACGAGTGAAGTAAAAATAAACAAAGGATGATTAAACCCCATTTCTTAACAGCGACTTCAATATGTTTTTAATAGTTTTTCATACTCAAATTTGCAGTTAACATATTTAGGTATACAGGCATTTCTTGTTGATCGCAATACGTAGAGATTTCATATGTTATATATATTTTTACAATTTACCTATTCTTTTTTCACAGCTTTAATACTGTAAACTTTTCGAAAATAAAGAAATTTTTGTTCAGCAAATCTAAATTTAGCTATTTTACTACATTCCGGGTGGTATGTTGAACTGCTACTTTTACTGCTGCAACATCTCTAGTACAATTAAATTTTCGCTAGAACAGTGTAGCTGCTAAAATCGCGTTTCTTTACGGCCAATAAAAATATTCACGGCACAAATTTAAGCCAATAAACCTTGTCACGGAAATTCACTGACCCAGCTGATGATTATAACCAAATAAAATTTTATCGGAAGTTTAGATTTTATGTTTTATTCTTTCGTGCACAATTCATACGCCTGGCATTAACTGTTACATTCAGGCTTTAAACTACGCCATGAAGTCTGTACTTAATGATGCGTGTGTAAGGAACTACAACGCAATATTCACTTTCTTTTAAAACGACTTGTAATTAGAAAAGACTTTCTGCGTTTGCTCATGCGAATAGACATGTCTTATAAAAATGAAACTACCAAATAATCAACGAAATGTTGGCAGTAAAACCTTTTAATAGTAATTAATGGTATAGAACCTACATTTGATTCAATCGTTTTAAAATGTTTAATCAACAGTAATATCCCAAGTGCATTAAAATAGCCGATTAAATTTTGACTTTTTCTGTCAGAATGTTTTGCTAAGAAATATGTCAAGTCAATTTCCAGCTCAACGAGAAAATTTAGGAGATATACACTTCTCCAATAAATTAACGCACCAAAAAAAAGTAGCCAAAAGTTTAAAGTTAATTATTGTCGAAACCACTTATCCGATTTGGACGATTTTTTTTTTGAATGACACGTCGTCTCTTTCAGAAAGTTAGTGTACTACTCTATTCGCATAGAAACTGATTTTTTTATAAATACCGGGTGTAACAATTATAACGTATATTTTCCATAAAATGTATAACACCCTGTGGAGTTCAACAGCTACAATATCAAGTTATAATTCAAAGCAAACTCTACCCTTATCTTTTTATAACATTTTGTTTTTTGATTCACTCTTTTATCTTAGCTACTGCAAGAGAAACACAATTTTATAGCATAACATGTTTTTATTGACTTTAATTTGCATTAAATTCACTAAAGTAGCAGGCTATGGAAAAACAGAAAGAAACAGTAATTGTCATCAGATAAATACAACTGTCAAAAAGCAGTAGTTGATAGAAGTGTGTTTTCGGTGTTAGTCCTTAACGTTTTTTTTGCAAAATCTTTAATTTTCTCAGTATGCAACGTGAAACACGAAATCTTATTCGCGAAGAATGTGCTCAAGCATTAGTTCTGTTTGAGGAAGGTTAGAAGTTATTCTGGCCAGAGGCGAAAATACTCGCTAGGACTTTCGTTTACCTTTTTTCTTTACATTTTGTTTCTTTTTTTGTTGTTGTTAAATTAGGTCTCCATTAACACATGTTACGCTATAAAATTGTGTTTCTTTTGCAGTAGCTAAGATAAAAGAGTAAATCAAAAAACAAAATGTTATAAAAAGATAAGGCTAGAGTTTGCTATGAATTATAACTTGATATTGTAGCTGTTGAACCCCACAGGGTATTAAAAATTTTATGGAAAAAACACGTTATAATTGTTACACCCGGTATTTATAAAAAAATAAGTTTCTATGCGAATAGAGTAGTACACTAACTTTCTGAAAGAGACGACGTGTCATTCAAAAAAAAATCGTCCAAATCGGATAAGTGGTTTCGACAATAATTAACTTTAAACTTTTGGCTACTTTTTTTTGGTGCGTTAATTTATTGAAGAAGTGTATTTCTTCAGAGCGAAACATTCTGATAGAAAATCGTCAAAATTTATTCAGGCTAGTTTACACGCACTGGAAATTGTTAGCGTGATTATTTCCTGAATAAATAAATGCAATTCACTTTGTGAAGCACCTTTAATAATCACGTTAAAATTATTCACAAGCGATTACATTTTTACACATTTGTGCAATTTTTGTCATTATTAAACTGATAGAAATCATGGTGATTACGCATTATTATGGAAATGAAGGAAATAATCACAAGTAATAGTATTTCGCCTTCTTCTTCTTCCTCTTATTATAGGCCAGAGGTCTGTTTTTAACCACAAAGTGTTGAACTAAATCTGATTAATGCTTAAATTTATTTATACTCTACTTTTTAACGCTGCAGACAAAGTTATGCAACCCATTATTCAATTATACTAGATGACGTGATAGTATTTTTAATTTTTTTAAAAACTTTGTTATGTTTTCTTACGTGATATTTAACATTAATTAAATATATGACATTATCTGCCGGTCTTATAAAGGCCACTAATCTGACGTTAACTTTATTTCGCTGTTAAAATAAACAAAAGTGCATCACAATTTGTTTACTAATGAATAAAATGTCATAAGCACTGACGTTTTGATGCGCTTTTGTTTATTTTAACAGCGAATTAAAGTTAACGTCAGATTAGTGGCCTTTATAAGACCGGCAGTAATTGAACTGTCTCATAAAATAGCATAAGTTCAAGACACATATTATTTCACTCGTCTAAAAGACGAAATAGTTATTTGTGCAACGAGTAGCTAAAGTGTCACTTTTTTTGCACGAGTGCGAAAGTTTAAAAAATGAGCCGAAGGTGAATTTTTTAAATTTCACAAGTGTAAAAAGAAGCTTTAGATACGAGTTGTATACATAATTTTTTCGACTACCGCATATTTCTGCTAAAAGAGATTGCAACATTTCAAATTGAAAAATCATGTTAGGTATGCTTTCATTGTTTTAAATTGAAAACACCACATTTAATACACAGTTTTGACAGAAGTGTGCAATAAGGTGGCAGATGTGTGCAATAATATTTTTATTGCATACTATGCAATAACAACATGCTTTTGACATATGGCAAGTGTCAAATAATAGCCACCTTTAGGAAATGGTAGTCGAAAAAAGTATTGTAACCTCGAAATAATCACCTTCCGTGATTTCTTTAGATCTTCAAGTTTCAGGGTCCCTCGAAAAACGGGTCTTCTCAATTCCGTCTGCCTGCTGCCTATATAATTCAATAGCTATTTAAGTAACAAGGAATCTATTAACATTTGAGGCAGGCAAGTACAAGCCAAGGCGAGGCTGTGACAAAAAACAAAAAATTTAAAGTATGGTTAATACAGAATCCAGTCACAACGTCGTGAAAATGATACTAAAATCAGATTTTTCTGTTTTATTCCTATAGTAAACGTAATTATCTTTCCATTATTATTTAATAAATATAATTTAATTTATTGTAGTTTTTGAATAAGAACACAAAATCGCGTAGAACCTGACAGGATTCTTGTAAAACAATACAAATTAAAGAAAATGTGTGTTCTTTCCCAAAAATTTACAAAATTTCGGGTTTTTCATTTTATGTTATCACGATGCTCTGCATTTTTTGCAAAAAATATCGTATTTAGTGGTTTTTGAGGATGCTACAAAATATTTTGAAATCCAATCCAACCTACCTTGAACGTTAGTCGATCAATTCCTATTTCTAGTAGGCTGGAAATAATGGAGCCCTCTTAGCAGCTGGTACATTTCGCCAAATTAAAGATCAAGATATAGAGGCATGTGTGCCAAAGTGGGCACACTGTAAATTCAGTGTGTCTGATAGCATATATCTCATAGAGTGGTTCACTAGTTTTTGTTATAACTAAAAAATCAATCACTGCAAGCTAAAAGAAAGCATGAACAAAAGTATAGTTAATGAAATCGCGTTGTGCACATATGTTGCGTACGCCTGACGTCTTTGTGTCTGTATCTAGGTATGTGTGTATGTCTATGTGTTATTTTCAGACAGCAAAATGTGTTCTGAGACCGAAAAAACGACCTATACACGTTTTCGAAGGTGTTAGATAGCCAAACACCGATATCTGATATTTTATTAATATTAATATTAATATTTTTCCGTACATTGTTATTGATACATTACAATAATATAACAAGAGTTGTATCTTGGTAGTGTATAAGGTTGAACCTAATTCCAAAAACGATTCCGCGTTTAAGCAATGTAGAATACCTGTCTCAAATAAAAAAAACTGTAAAATGCTTTATTCAGAACTTCCCTCGCAAGTGGTTATTGTGACACTAAATAATTTGAAAAATCAAAGGAAACTAGGTGTAAATATGTTTTCATATTCCAAATAATACGGAAACAATAAAAGAAAATACTTGAATGCGAATTACATCAACTTTCAAATAAAAAAATCGTTATCGGCGGGATTTGAATCGCAGAGCTTGCAAATGCGATCTAAACGTTTACCAATTTCTTGCAAGGGTACGGAGCCCGTCTTATCTTATTGCGTGGCAGCTGGCTTAACCTTAACACCGGGCATGTATTAAGTTTCGTGCCGAAGCGAGATGCGTTTCAACTAAATCTCGCAATGGAAAATAAATGATATTTTTTACAACAATAAATCAATTCAGATAATCCTTTTACTAAAAATTTGTTCATTCTTTTTTACATATTTCATATGCAGAATGTATATATTTATATGCAATAGTTTTTCAGATACCTCGATGCTGAAATTTATGCCACACATTTTCTGTATGCTTTGTTAAACAATTTCTGTAGCAGTTGTTAAAAATAATTTTGAGAGTAATTTGTTATTATCTAAATCTAACGGGTGTTCATAAACAGTCGTCATCCCAGTAGGTTTTGACTTCAGAAACGTATGTCTATTAAAATTGAGAAAAAAAGCTCTATGACAGTACTCAATGACGTTTCATTGTGTTGCATGAATTAATCAAAGACATAACATTTTGTTTTTCAAAGCAACTGAGATGACGACTGTTTATTAACACCCGTTAGAAAGAATAAGCTTTTCACTAGTTTAATAATCGTTGAAAAATATTTAGAACTAAGCCTTTAAATGTGATGTACGCCTAAAATTCATCAATTTTCAGTACAAAAAACGGGTTTTTCTGGTTTTTTGCCATTTCAAAAAGAACGGAGACCTTAACATTTAAATCCGCAAGATAATTCTAGAGAGTATACATTTCTTTGAAAGCTATACCTTGAAGTGCACATCTTATGCTCGAATTTATTCCCTCGCCCATATATGCGTTTCCAGTGTATGTGATGGTTTGCGATTTACGCATTTATGCGCCCCGCGGCCTAAAAGGGTCATATGTTGACGCACTTATTCTATGCATCTTTTTGACTTGTACAACATTAATTCTGTATCTGTTGGGTTCCGTTTTTGTCAAGGATAAAGCCTGCGCTATGTACAGATTATTATCTTCATGTATTTCTCAGTGCAAGCAAAAACTAACAACATTTATTTTTTTTAAAGTACTTACCCTGTCTATTTTTTCGGTTTTATGCCAGGTAGATATATAATATGTATGCAAAATATGGTCTTTATCCAACAAATAGTTTTTGAGTTATACCGCTAAGAGGCAGACAAACAGACGGTCAGAATTGAGAAAATATGTTTTTCATCTAGGGACCCTGAAACGTGAAGATCTGTAGAAATCTCGTAAGGTAATTTTTCCGTGATTACAATACTTAGTTCGTCCTATAAATTAATATAAAAATAGTAATAGAATAATCCTCAAACATCCAATTTATCAACTATTTAATACGCGATGAGTATGTGGCTGTTTTCAAAAAGATATTTTCATAACTTGGTACTGTTTATTTGCGCCGCCATTCAATTCAGCATTCTATGGTATTTAGTTCGCGATGTGGCGCGTCCGTTTCGCGCATTCTGTAGTCGCGCGTTCTGCGACGACCTGGTGAGGCATTGATTCGAGCGCTTTCTCTTCCGCTCACGTTCGTCGAACCAGCATATTGGTTTAGCATTGTGAAGAGCTTTGATGGGGTTTTATTAAGGCTGATGTTAGTGTCGTTAGTTTATGAAATGTAAGCCTTCACGTTTATGTGGTTTTGATGACCCAATCTCACGTTATTATGAAGATTATGTCTTTCGCATTTGGCGGATTTGATATGCGACCACGTGTCGTCACATACGGCCTGGATTCTTTCACGGTGAGTATTCTAGACGCCCTAAGACTCCCTTTAGTTCTGTATGTTATCTTTGTACCTTTGTTTCCCCTTCACAGCAATTAATGCCAGGCAATTAGTGCCGGTTATCAATCGCTCGAGAGCCGATCTCAGGCAGGTGCTGCAGATGGTCGTTTATCGTTTTCATGGCGGCTGCTTCAGGCGGATTGCGGGCCGACGTACTTTTGGACCTTCGGAGCCGTTTTCCTCTTGCTGAAGGCATTAAAGTAAAGCGCAATAAAGGATCCGAGACGGTGGCTATTCTTCTGGTTACATTTATGCTCTTGCCGTCGCGATGCAAATCGCACTGAGCCACCAGCTTAAGCATCTGTTGTTAGAGCCGCCTGCGTATTAAGCCGATTTATATGGGCAATCTTAGTGTTGCGGAATTATATGTAAACTGTGAGTATTGCGTTTGGGCATTTTGCTATTTGTAATGCGTTTGTGTAATTATGTATTTATTGGTAATAATTTATGATGATGACTTTTTGGAAATATTATGATCTAAGTAAACTTTTAGTGTGATGAATTTATGCTGACATTATACTGTGATATTTGAACTATGACTTTATTTGTTACTGCGACCTGTACTTGAGTTGATCTTCTTTTTCAGATTTATTGTGCTACTTCAGTTTACGTATTCTCGTTCTAACGCCTGGATACACTTGCTTATTTGTTAAAAATACCGTTGGCGCCCGTTTTGCATATTTTAAGGAGCTGTACACGCCGTCTCCATAGCTGAACTGCTCCACAGGCAAGTGCCTACGTTAGGTTTTGATTTTGAGAGATTAGCCAACGGTGAAACCTTTGATCATAACAAACCTACGTTCTGTTTTTTTATTCTTCAAGAGTTGCAGTATCTTTTTTTTACACCACACTCTGCTCAGCAAGTATGTCGAGTAGTAATAGATATCTACAACAATGTGTACAAAATATATGTTGTTTGGCTTCCCTAGGGAGTAGTACGACTGAAATATAACGCTCTTTTACATATTGTTTTCTTTTCTATAAGTATATTCTGTAATCACAGCTTACAGTTGATTTTTTTTAAACTAAAGAAGTTGTTAGTTTTAAAAGATCTTTCGGATTTTTAAAGAAATTATTTGTGATAAATCTGTCGATATAATGCCACAATGCTCACGTACAGTGAACTTTCTTGGTGAAAACACCCTCCAAACTAAAATCTTGCTGCACACTATATAATATGTTGCAACTTTCATTCACACTTCTTGTTTTTTTAAATATAAGAGATTATAGTGTTGGAACTATATGATCTTATAGCACTTATCGTAATTAACATATTTATTTGTTCCTCACTTGTAAACATCAATGTATCAGGTCACTGTATTCACATTGAAAATGTCTCTTAACTGGCTAGCTAGTAAAATTTTACACCCGTGCTCATAGATAAATGATAGCGTACAAATCCAGAGTTGTCTTCCTTAGTATGTGTCATGTTGATGAATTTAGTTGCTTGTCAGTTTGACATTGTCAATAAATGGTAAATTTATAGTTATTTACAAGTGAGGAACAAATAAAATATTCAACAATACACGCAAGGTAAAGGGTTTTACTGGCTCCAGAAGGTAATTGGCAGCCAGTCATATCCTTCTGTCCGCTAGTAAAGACCCTTTTACCAAGCTACTATTGTTAAATACTATACAATGCATGGATAAATATGTATGCATATATATATATTATATTACAATAAATGGAGCACTTTGATTTCCTTGAGGTATATCATTAACTTGTCTGGGTCGGAGAGTATGATTTGGAGGGGGGTCTCTTAAGAATTTTCTTCTGACTTTTGTAAATTTAATCCAATAAAAGGTTTTGTACAGTTAAGGTAGTGATGCACTGTTCACATGCAGGTTTCTGGTCTTGTTGTAGGAGGTAGCTGTGCGTCATTTTAGTATGACCAATTTTGAGACACGTGAACACTGTTTCTTTCTTTCTATTTAGTTGCTTATAGTTTGTCTATATGAGGGGCGGGGATGGTGTATATCATGCTTTAGTTTCAGCAAATTGGGTCCATTCCTCGTGCCATGTTCTTGTTATGTTATGTTTTAGATGTGTTTTAATATCTATTGTGGGAGAATATGTCGAACTGTAATTATTTTTGTCTGTTGCTTCTTTAACATGTTTGTACGCTTCATCATTGCCAATAATATAGATGAGTGATGGGATCTAAACGAAGGCATTATGTTTATTTTTATCGAAGAGCTTGTGCCGGATGGTGTGTATTTCTATTATATATTCAAGATGTAGATACATGTGAGCTTAGAGAATCAGTAACCATTATGAATTCATTAAAATTACTGTTCTCAACATAGGTGAGGGCTTCTTTTATAGCATACAATTCGGCACTATAAATAGATGTTACTTATATTTGGTAGTTTAAACTGAGAGGTTTGTTGTTCGTTTACAAAGGCGCACCCAAATTCATTGTATATTTTGGAGCCATCAGTATAGATAATTTGCTTATTAGGATATTTATTTAAGATTTCGTAGAAAATATTGCCGTAGATTATGGGATTGGTAGAACTTTTAGAAAATTTTGCTAGTTCTAGGTAAAAAGGGGAGAAGGGATGGCCCAACGAGTTGGAGATGTAGATGTTGGTAGAACCAAGTATGATGTTTCAAGATCGACAAGAATTTGACGGGCTCGGATGTTCAATGGTGGTGGTATTCTTTTTTGTTTGTTAAACAAGTTTTGGAATGAAGGTTGCTTGATTAATGAATTATTTGGATGATTTTTGTTGTCTAAAATTCGGATACTGTATGTTGTTAGCTGATTTAGCAGTCTGTAGTTCACTGAAAGTTGGCCAGTTACTGCATACCCATTTTTTATGGAGCTCGTGCGATG
>OW679197.1:76478771-76589327 GCA_940337035.1 Agriotes lineatus | reverse complement strand
CGTAATTGAACCATAATATGTGGTACATTGTTGAATTCAGAGTAACAAGGGCTTTGCAAATTTGGCATCAAAAAACCAGGACCGTATTTAAAAAAATGAAGTTAATGATGGTTTCTCGAAGACGAAACTTCGGATAAAAAAATTGATAACGTAATCATTAAGTCCACTAAAAGTTGCTATAAAGAAGTTTAATCAGTTTCACTCTAACTTTAATATTAACGTCAGAAAAAAATAAAAAATAAAATCCAAAAATTCGGTTTTTTTTGAGATAATTCAAAAACGAAAAATCATATCAAGGATTTCTAGACGTCATTTTTTTAGTCCTTTAATTGCGCAACTTTCTTCCCATTTAACCAAATTTGTATCTCTTACCATTACCGAGATCCCCATACTGGCCCTCCTTATCTTGGACACACTGTATACAGATGAGCACCTTAAAAAATTAAAATTTACCTGTTTCCTTTAACGCAAGAATTATTACTTAAATGAAAGTAATATTTTGCACCTTAAAAACAAACTGTTTGTTTATTTTTGCTTTAACTTTGAAATAGATAAAAGTAGTAATTTGCACATAGTCAGGCTTTACATTTTACGAAAATGGAACCCAACAGATACAGGGTAAATGTTGTAAGAGACAAAAAGGGCAACAATAAGTGTGTTCTGTTCAATTCCGCTGTGCATCGCACAGACGCTAGAGGTCCTCCATGAGCGCGTGCGACACACAGGTGGAATTGAAATCGCATTCGCAGGCGCTGTAGTTCGAATCCTACTGCTGGTAATGTTTTTTTAATTTGAAAATTAATGGAATTTATATTACCAAGTGTTCTTTTTATTGTTTCAGTGTTATAGGAACGTTAACATATTTTTACCCCTAGTTTACTTTGATTTTTAAAATTGCTTAGTGTCATAAAGTTCACTTGCGAGGGAAGTTCTGTGTGAAGCCCTTTAGAGATTTTTTCCAATTGCACCCATTTCCCAGATTTGTTTTACTGTAGCATCTTTTCGCATCTTATCATATTACCAAGCCAGCTTAGTTGTTTATTTTCTTCTGCGGATTCTGTCTTTCTGGTTACCCCCATAAGTCTTCTAAAATATTTCATTTCATTAACATTGGCCTTTTGTAACGATCATTTATTACCTATGAATCGCACCGATATGTTATTGTTGATACAAACACTGTATTGTAAATTCTCATTTTTGGGTCCCTAGAAACTTTCTTTTTACTTATAAACGATTTGGCCGATTTTTGTTTCACTTTCCAATCTTCCACCTTCTTCTACGAGTAGAATATTCCTATGAATATATTGAGCTATTCTTTTCTGTTAATCACTCCAGGTTTCCAGGTTTCTTCCTAAATTTGCTTGTTTGCTTGCTAGTAGTATTACATCGTCAGCAGAAAGGAAACATATCAATACCACTGATCTTAGGTGTCTATAATCTATTGGCACCCTTTTACTTTCCTGTTTGTCATACGTGAAATTTCGACCATGGTTATAATCAATATCACAAGGCTGAGGCTTTCGCCTTTCTCTTTTTCATACGTTTGAAATTGTTCTGTGTTGATATTTCCAACTCGTGAAACAATTCTTGTTGTTGCGTATATGCTGTGATTATTTTCTCGTAATCCCTTAGGTACCCTAGGTTTTTTAAAGCTGCCCAGATTTTCTCTTGTACCACACTGGTGAACGCTTTTTGCAGAACGACAGCGCAAATATACAGTTTTTCGTTGTGATCTGTTTACCAATTTGTTTCAAGCAAAAAAAACAGGCTTGTTTACACATCTGCAAGGGTTTTTGTAAAATATGGCTCTAAAATAGTTGTAAGTATATTCTTTCATAGAGTTTGCTTAATAAATTTAGCTGTGATATCTCCCTGAAGGTTCTACACTTCATAAATATTGTCTTCTTTTTACTTCCCTCGTTTAAAAGACGCAGGAAGTATTGTAATCGCAAAAATCTCCTTTGGAGATTTCTCCGGATCTTCATGTTTCAGGGTTCCTAGATGACGAAAAACAGGTTTTCTCAATTCTAACTGTCTATCTCTCTGCCTGCCTGTGTCACGTGGCACGAAACCGAGAAAATTTCGGTAAAATATATACAAAGTGAGTACCTTCAAAAAATAACATGTTGCCTATTTTTGCTTTAACTCAAGAACTATTACTTAAATGAAAGTAATATTTTGCACATAGCTCAGGTTTTTACCCTTGCCGAAAAGGGGCATATTTTGAACCCTAAATAGGCAGGGCGAGCACCTTAAAGAAATAAAATTTTGTTTATTTTTGCTTTAACTGAGAAATAGCTTAGGATTTATCCTTGACGAAAATTCAACTCAACGGATACAGAATAAATTAAAAAAACAAAAAGTCGCAACGACAAGAGCGTTGCCTTCAATTGCGCTGCATCCCATGTGGCGACGTGGGTCCAGCATTCAGTTTGCATTTTCAGGGTCTAAAGTTCGATTCCCATTACCTGTAGTGTTATTTATTTGAAAATTGATGTAATTCGCATAGCTAGGAGTTTCCTTTTATTGTTTCAGTATTATCAGGAATGTTAAGATATTTTTACACCTACAACCTTTGATTTTTAAAATTGTTTTGTATCTGAAAGACGAAGGAAGTACCTATGGTAATCGGGAAAAAATCACCTTCCGAGATTTCTCCAGATCTTCACGTTTCAGGGTCCCTAGATGACGAAAAACAGGTTTTCTCAATTCCGTCCGTCTGTCTGTCTGTCTGTCTGTCTGTTTGTCTGTCTTTCTGTTTGTCTATTGGCAGTATAGCTCAAAAACTATTTGTCGGAGGAAGACGATATTTTGCATACATATTATATATCTACCTCGCATGAAACCGGTACAATTTCATACAAATATATACAGGTGAACACCTCAAATAAAATGTTTGAAATAGAAGGTAGTAATAACTTTCACATAGGTCAGGCCACGGTGGCGCAGTTCGACTGTGGATGCAGTTACGATTTCTATGCAGGTGTGGTTACGACCGCTATGCAGATGTGGAGGGTTCAAACCCCAGCGGGCTACATTTTTTTATTTGAAAATGTATTTAATTTATTAGAAACATGAAGATGTTTTTACTCCTAACTTAGTTTAATTTTTAAAATTATTTAGTTTCATAATGTCGAGGGAGGAAGTTCTGGGTAAAGCCTTTTACAGATTTTTACGCACGGCAGTAGTTATCCTGGGTATCCTCTTTGCCTTCTGTGTACAGCTGGGATTTTACTCATATCATAACACCTTGATTCCGTAGGTGTTTCTGATTTATGGTTTACTGTTTTCTTTTTCAGTCGCTTTTTATTTTTTTAAGTCTTTCTGGGCATTTTAGTTTCTTTTCTCTCGTTTGCGTTTCTTGTTGTTGATTTTCTTTCCCTTCCTTCCTCCGTTAATATTTTATTTTTTCATCTTCTCTATCCTCTATTATGTGGCTACTGAATAATTATTGTGATATTTTAATCTTCGAACATTAATTTCTTGTTTTGATCTGTACAATTGCCCTTCCTTGCTTTAGATCCACTTTAATGGTTTTTGTTTTCTCTTATTAGCACTAGGAATAACACTTTTGCGTTTCTCCATTTTTCCCATAGCGTTCTTACATTTTCTGACAGTAATTCAGTTCTAAGCCTTTTATTCTTTACTGTTTCTTCTGCGACTTTACTGTTTTTTCTTATTTCTTTAGTTCGTAATTTATAACTTTTCTTGTGATTAGATGCGTATTCATATCTCGACTAGAAAATGATTACTTTATAATAATGTTAATAACATTAGCTTCTTATATTTTTTAGATTTATTGTTATTTATCGTTTTTCTACCAAAATAAAGTCAATTAGATATCGATGTTTTTATTTCTCTTATATACTTGTTCATATTTTCTGTTCGTACCAGATGGATACAACTTTCGTGTTATTCAATATACAGCAAAAATTCTGTATCCGTTGTTATTCAGCACTTTGTTCTGGGATGTCTTCGTTGTTACCAATTATTTCGCTCAGACGGCTGCTGGCAGTTATACATTTTTAAAAAATGTGGAAGAGAAAATTAATCATTCACACAATTACCTTTAGTATAAAACAACATACTTTTCGATTACGCCATGAATTTTACCAACAAGGTTTTGAGAGAACATTGCTGGTAATATTTTTTACGACGGTGTTTATGGCAGAGCCGTATTAAAAAGGCAATGGCACTGATTCTGCAGTCGAAATGATATTTCATCCTTCAGAAATATCTTGTGCTATGCCGTGTTAAACCATTAGCAACTGAACTTATGTAGCGCTTAAAAAGATTTTTCAAAGAAATGTGTTTTGCAATGTGCATAGTAAGTACAGAGGGATGATAGATGATGAAAGACCACGTGACCAGTAACATTTGTGCATTTAGTAAATATAATGTTCTAATGTTGCATTCAAGCAATCGGTGGATATTTTTGACCATTGACGTTTGTGGTGTACTTTTGAATCCTGAAGTTGTGTTAATTTTCTAACTTTGACACGCCCCTGATACTGTCAGATTGACATTTCAGACATAGTCTTGGTTATTCCTTTCTTCCACGTTTCTCTAGGTCTTCCTCTTTTTTTTTTCTTTGAGTTGATACCCATTCTATTGCTAGCTTTGGAAGTCTGTCTTCATCCATCCTATTAACGTGGTCATACCATATCAATTGCCTTCCTTGTATCTCTTCTATCACTGTTTCCTCTTTTTTCACTATGAGTCGTATTTCGTCATTTTTTACGTGTTCAGTTCTTGATTTTCGTGCCTATCTTCTGAGGAAATCCATTTCAGTCGTTAGTAACCTTCGTTCCATGCTTTCACTTTTATTTGCGAGACTTTCCATGCATATGTTAGTGTGATTTTAACTATAGCTTCATATATGTGCATTTTTGTTAAGTTTTTCTTCTAAAGGATCGAGTTTAGTGCACCAGTTATTTTCCTATCACTGTTGATGCTGTTTTAATCATCTTACTGCATCGGTCGGTATTGTCAATTCTACCTTCCAAATATACATAGCTGTAACAGTTTCTTATCGATGTTCCATCTTCCATTACGATATCTTGATTTGGGCCACTTAAGCACATATAGTCAGAATTTTTTAGGTTTATTGCTAGTCTCCAGTTTGAGTATTCTTCTCCAAGTTTTCTAATCATGTACTCAATGTCTTCGAAGTATTGAGCAAGTACCAGTTGGTCGTGGCCGTAGTGTAATGTAAACACTGTTCTATTTCCCATTGGCATACACATTTCGCCACATTTCTTTCTCCATTGTCTTAAGTTAGTATCATGATATATATTGAAATAAACTGGAGACATGCAGCACCTTGTCGCATACCTTTGGTAACTTTGAAGTCTGTTAGCTTTGTTCCAACTTTTATTTTGGCATGTGTGTCTCATTAATTGCTTTTATTATGTTTGCGTTGATGGAATACTTTAAACAGGTTTATAATTGGTATGATCCGCAAATACAAGATGGGGTTCTTTTGCTTTAGCAAATCGTTTTTCTAGAACGTGTGTCAGACAGAAAATATTATATATTCTAAATCCTGACTGCTCTTCTTTTTGATATATTTGGTAGTTATTAATAATAAGGACCGTTAGAATTTGTCAGTAAAGTCTACTAAGCGTACTGTTCACTGAAAGGCCCCTGTAGTTCTCACACTGGTCTCGGGGACCCTTTTTATGTATAGGTGTGATCTAGCTTTCGTTCCATTCCTGTAGTATATACCTTCACCGTTTAAACATTTTTCAAACTGACATTTCATTATTCGATGAAGTTTATCGGGGCCGTATTTTATCAATTCTGGCGGGATTTCTCCAGGTCCAGCTGCTCTTCTGCTCTTGAATCTTCGTATAGCCGATTTAAGCGTACCATTGTCTATTTCTACTCCTTTTTCTTCTATGTGAACCTTATCTGTTTGTGCTATATATTTGTTATGTATTGTCGTCTCTGTTCAGTGAGAATATTTCCGAAATATATTTTTCATTACTCTTTTGTAATTATTTCGATATTTATTTTATTAGTTCTTTGGTTTTTAAAGTTTGTTATGAATTTTCACGACTCTGTCGCTCTGCTTCCAATATAGCTTTCCAATTCTTGACATTTCCTTTCCCATTGTTGATTTTTCTCTTCCACGACCTTTTTCTTGAACTTTGCCTTGGCACGTTTGTACTCAATATGGTCATCTATTTGTTTACTTTGTAGCCATTTCTGATGTCCTTCTTTTCTTTAAATTTTCCAAATATTTCTTCCACCAGAAATTTTGCTTTCTATTTGGTTTTGTTTCTTCTCACAAAGATTCAGCGGCAGCTTGATGGACATCTTCCTTTATATACTCATATATTACGAAAGGAGATAGATTTTCGTTTTGCTCATTTAATTTGTGATCTAGTCTGGCCTGGCAGAGAAGTTATCCAGGGTGCTTCAAAGGTATGAAATAATTATTCGAATAAGGATCGCAGTCGATTATTGAATTCAGAAAAAATATCTAAAAAAATATCACTTCAAATCTTGCGATATTGAAAGGTGTTGGTTTCCGCGGCTATCCTAAATCTTTTATTAATGAATTAATCGAGGAATGAAACGTTGAAATGTATTAGTGCATATACCCGGTGTCCATTCTCAAACTCGAACTTAGGAATTTAACATTTATTCAGTGTTTTTGCTGATTTCTGCTCACTAATTCAACTTATGGTATCAATAGGCAGATAAAATTATTCCGCATCAAATGATATCAAAAACAATAATATTTACCAATGTAGTATAAAGAGAATGGAAAATACCTAGAAGTCGAATGCACAATGTTAATTGCTAATGTTCGGCTTTGAGAGTGACCACACGGTCTGTTTTGTAATAGAAATATATTTGTTGTTTTCTTTCGTCCGATTCATATATGTACATAAATTAAGATATATATCCAATTATTATATTTAAACAGAATTATGCCATTAACTTTTATATTATGATACGGAAATCAAGTACAGATACTTGAAATCACTTACGTGTAAAGTGGCAAGTATCGTAATCCAGTGAAGGCTAGAAAATCATACAAATAGAGATAAGAACACAGTCATAGACGTCATGGTGAACAACTGTTTTCTTGCCTCATTCGATTTGTTTCCCTGAGCGACTAACACAGTAATAAAAACTTAAAATACCTTACTGATAAAGCTGCTAGAATCTTAAAGGTCGCAGTATTAATTAGTAAATTTCCTTATGATTCATATGGCGCTTAAAGTGACAGCGATATATTTATCATAATAGTTAAAAAATAAGGAAATTTTACATTTACACTCTTGAGAGATAACCGAGTATTGCACAACTTCTAGTATTGTTGCTTAACATATTTGTTTTTGACATGTACAGCTTGACTCAATAATCATGTTGGAGGTTATTATAACACCTAACGCGTTTTATGACAGAAATGGCAGTGACCAAGTTTGAACTGTTTTAATAATAGTTACCATACTGTCACATCGGTTGCGCCATACTTCACTAGTGTGTTCTGCGGTCAAAGAAGTTTAACATATGTTTGCATACGTGTGATTTTTAAGATAATCACATATTTGTTTTAAAATTTATGCTTGTATTCAATAAAATCTGTTGTATTCTTAGACCAAACACTAACCTGATTTAAGCTTATTAATTTCAAAAATTATATTAGCCTGTCACTCTGTTTGTCAAGCGATCGAAAAGTCGTAAGATTTACTCGATTGTGTTCGAATTATGATAATTTACGTATTCTAAAGATAAGAATAATTTTATTGTCTTAATTTATTCGCACCAGAATCTCTTCGCTTCATATTCTATCTATTCAACTTACGTGCAACATACGTTTCTACACCCACAGTTCAAAAGATTGTAGTCTTCTAAGAGTTGTTTCTGCTAATAACTACACTTCTTCTTAAAGAAGGACGGTGAACATAATAGCAACGTACTCACTGCATTTGCAGTTGCAGGTTTAAGTTGTGGTCGCAAAATACTCTTTCAAGATGTGTAAATGTTGCTTTGGATAGTTCAATATGGTGTTTAATTTCGACTACGTGGTCATAACTACTGTTGAAGAAAGTTCAAAGCATGTGAACGTTAGCGTGAAGCAATGATTATCTAATATTCTTCTTATATCACTATGATGCATGTCCATGTTCATGTTCATCGGTGCTGTACGACCTATGCATCAGAAACTATTGGCCATAGGCGCGGTGTTGGCCGCGCATCTTAAGTTATAGAGTGTTATCTTACTTATTTTTTCTTCTTTTATTTCGTCTAGTGATCTTCCAAATACCTTACTACGGTCAAAAAGCTACGATTACGGTTCTACTTCCTTTTGCCGTTCATCGCGCGCTATTCTGGTTGAAGCCGTTCGTACATCTCTGGTTGTTAAAATTTTTAGGTCGTTGAACTCTTATTATTTTATCGGGACGCTCAATTTTTCGAATACATTTATCTGGGTCACAATATCGGTTTGTTTCTCAGGTCCGTAGGTGTGCCAGTATGTTTTTGTTTTGAACACATCCTTTTTGGCCCGCGTCTCCCCCGTTGTACCCTTTGGCTTAGTTTAATGATTAGTTTTTATTGTGGTTGTGTAGGTTTAGTATACCCTGTGTCCACTCGCAAAGTTCGTGGATGATTAAATTGGGTAATTTAATGCATTTTTGCTTGATTGGGATATGTGTTTGTTTATTCTTTTGTTCGTCGTTGTAATTAGACACTTGATTTACAAATTATAGGGCCAAGTATCCCCCCTCCCGAAGTTGTTAAAATCGGAAACAATTGCTGATTTTCCTGTCGTAAATTTGAGACCTTTTGTAGCTGAATGTTTTGGCCCTTATGCCGTCTGTGTCCTGGTACAGTCCTGCGCTACTCTTCCGCTGCGATAACCCACGCACATTTTCCAAGGTAAACGCGAACCTGTGCGTATTGTTTAATCCTGATCTTAAACTCACCGGTAATTTCGGAACCTGCTCGAAACGTTATTCTAGTCTTGTCTGTGCTAACTTTTAACTAAATTTCTGCCTATAGTAGTTATATTTTATTAACCCCTGGTGCTTGGCTTTATGACGTCACTGTAAGCTTGTAATTATTCACTAATAAACGAGCCAGCCAATTAATTCAATAAATTCTTGTATAAAATAGTAAATTTTTCTCAATGAAATACTCTGATAACACTGATGGTTTGAAGCTTCTGTAATTAGTTTGTAGCATTTGAATTGGTTGTTTAGTTAAGTTTCACCAGTAGCCTTGCCTCTAATTATTGTAGTTCTAGTAAGCTAATGAACCTATCGGTTTTACTTAAAGACACTTTGACGCCCCCTGCCAATTTAAACAGCGTTTGATTTAGAAAAGAACAACACGCCACACCATCGTCGCTGTAGCTGCTCGGTACTCTGATGTGTCAATATTTCTTGAACGATTGCTTAGTACGATTTGAAGCTGGTTTTTAGGATTTGAGTGTGATTTGTTTCGGACTTGAGTGTAATTGTTGTTGTCCTAGTGGCAACCTGTCGGAGCAGCGAAAGAATGTATCTTTGCGTGACTTCTTTTTGCATAGCTAGGCCGCCTGTTGTTCTATTTTCTATTTTAACGCAAGTGCTTTGTTGTCGTTTCTGAGGTTCGAAGAATGTCTGTCATTTTAACATGTCGAGTTTTGTCAATGGTTTTTTCGAAATCAACGAATCCTTTACATACATGGCTATTTACATATTTAGTTGTTCGTATCTGAATGCTAAATAGAACTTCTCTAATTCACAATTCACTGACAAACGCTCGAAATTTGACAAAACTACAAAAAATCAACTTCTATTCAAACTCAAAGTTGAGCATCGGTGATGGGGCATTAGAAATACTTTTAGGCTTCTTTATTAATTGAATAAGCAGCAGTACAGCACCACAAGTTATACAACTTAGGGTTAAGAGTCCCACATTGCTTTGAGGATGTCGCATTGCGATTTGGATCCATGATACGGTGTAACTATAGAGCAGAGATTGTGAAGGTGGCACTTTCTATCACATCCTACAGTTAGTGGATAATCTGATTTTCGAAATTTGAACCTATAAATGAGAAAATTTAACTATCTACTAGGTACCATGTAATATACATAGTTATATTAGTAATTCATTTACGATAAGTTATCCAATAAAACTGTAAATAGTCAATATGCATAAATGTGTAAATACCTACTTAAAGTACTGCTCGGCAATAGAGTGATTTTTAGTCATACTTTCCAGGAGTGCTGTCATGTCCTTCGGACTTAAACTTCTTACACCATAGGCACTTTTAAAAGAATACATTTTGAACCAGGGAGGGGCCAGTTCGGGGGTTAAATTTGCAGCTGTAATATTGTAGGCCCATGATTCGTAATCTAGCACTTCCTATTAAATTATTCACTTTAGTGATTAATCTTGCCTTCTTCAACAAGAGTACTTACAAAGTTTTGTGAATGGATGTCATAAACTATGTAATTGGGGTTAATATTATACCAGGGTGTTATACTCCCTCCATTAAATGCAATATGCAACGGTTGGCTTAAATCAGAACTGTTAAATAATATAGTATGGTCTTGTCTATGAGTATGGCCATTGAATTGTGCAACGACAGTATTTGAGAATCTGCAATAAAATTATTTTATGGTAGGTACATCGGATATAATTACAGTTATATAGCATAGATAGTATATTTTTAAGTAATCTACTACAATAACAGTATATAAAATCAAAATTCCTTCTTACATAATTTAAAAAGAAAACGGTTGCCCTGAAGTTTTACTTTTATTTTAAAGAAAACTTTAAAAAAATATCGATCGAGGTGAGCAAGGAATTGATATCAACGGTGTACACGTTGAGTTACCGAGTTACCGTCTCTCATGATGAAGCTTTTTATGAAAGTGGGCTAAGCACTGTTTCTGTATTTCAACAATGACACGGTTCAATCTACATTACTGGGAACTTAAAAGTGTCTCAACTCGGAAATACTACATAACTGGAACAATAATTTCAAGAGACTCAGAAATGTTAAATGTACTTGACAGCAATAAAAGAAGTTCTTAAAAATGTGTTCTTATAACACTTTTTAGCTACCTGAGTTCAATTATAATTTCACACATACATACTCCTTTACCTCTTAATAATCCTTACTAATTCCCTTCCCCAATTCCAAAAACAGCCACCGTCGCCTCCTGATGGTACATGTGACAATAGATGAACAGCTTCTCCTTTCAGTTCTGCTTCAGTCAATATCTGAACTAACCATTTTAATTGATCATAGGGATCTACATCATTATACCATAGCCACCTAAACAGCTTAATTTAGTCAAATCCTAGTTTAACACATTATTTTTGCTCACCAATTAGCTATAAAGCAAACGTTGCTGTTTAAAGCTACAATACGAAATCCAGGTTTGACTAAAACAGTATAATAACCTCCCTTAATAATAGTTTCTTGAGTCTCAGCAGGTAACCACATTAGCCACTTGTCTGCAACCAATTCGAACAGCCATTGCGTGGACACGTTGGACTGTTTTAGATGTTGAGGCGAGAAACTGTGACATTAAGAGTTTCAGGAAAGATATATTTTTTTTTATTGTAATAACCCACTTACGCATTTAAAGGGTGAGTTTCGTGATTTCCCAATACAGGGAACACTTTTAACTTCCCTAGAGACCTTTTTAGCTGGTTCAGAAGATCAAATATAACTTTAGTGTTTCGAGGGATGCTTGTTCCCCATACTTTGTGATCAATAATGTCTCCTGTAAAGTATACATAATCCAGCTCTTTCTAAAACAAGTCCAATTGCAAATATTCTTTGAAAAAAGTTACAAATCGTACGTGCTCTGAGACAATCTGATCCAAAGTAGCCGTTATTACATGCATAGGAACATCACATCCTCGATAGTCGCCCCAGTGCCCTGCTGCATCTTCAGGACGTTCAGGTTTTGTGCCTGGTCGACAACATAGAGGCTCGTTGCAAGCTGCATTCGACCCAATTGTGTAATCGATGTCATAATGAACGTCGCAGAGGTGCAGGATTTTAAAGGGGGGTGGTATGAAAGAAACTTTCTGAAAATGCAGGCTACTTTTATTAATTTATATATTGTTATGGTTTTTCCTAGTTAAATAATAGATATTAACGATACAAGTTTGATTATGAGCATCTTAACGAAACGAGTTTGATTGCCAAAACGAGGCGGTGAGCCGAAGAAGATAAAGGACTTCAATCAACTCAAATTGGGTTCTAATAATAAATTTTATCTCATATGGGTCGGGTCTCTACATCGTAGCAAGTACTATTTTGATTTATATCATAGTAAGAAATACATTTGCTATCAAATTTAATTATCGTGGTAATTTTTTGATAATTTTAAAAGTAAACACTGAAATTGTCATTTAACTAACGGGATATCTACCATACATGATATTATTTAACTAAAGGGAACATTGAGTTAAATATAGCGCTCTAACCTCACAAATCGCAAGAACAAGTCCGCTATTAAACGACAATGATCTGCAATTGCGTAAATAAAACGTTTCCCAAGTGATAACAATTGCCGTAAGTAAATATACGTTACAAAACAAAACCCATTCAAAAGACGCGTCTGCCGGAAGAGCTTATAAAGACCGACGAAACCAAGAAATTCGCTCAATTTCATCTTTTAGGGTGAAGTTTTCTGAGCTTTTTGTTGCCTTTGAAACGGAATTAGGGCCGAACTCGAGCTATTAGCGAGTCCCACAATGATGTACCCGCTCTTTGTCCGTTGGCGAGCCTCTGAACGCCACCGCTGATTGATTCCTGTACTTCAACCTCTGTGATACCAAAACCTGCTTTTAGCTGTCCCCGTTGCTTGCACATAGGGCTCCTCCGCTGTCTGTAAAAGTCACCGCCTACCTCCAGCTTCCACGAGCTGCAACTACTCTACTAGAACCTCCAAAACAACCGCCGAAATACAAGCTAACACTAGATGCACCGTTAAAACATGTTTTCATCATTCTGCAGAGGTGCTACTAATGAATACACTCCACTACAGCACACACACAGGACATATATTCAATATCAAAACTCACTTAATTCGAAAAAGGGTATTTATTCACAATTATGATATTTATTGGGGAAGCCAAAATAACAACACCTTTCAGCTTGGTTTCCTCTCCCCAACTGTCTTCATTGTTTAACATTGCTTCTAAGCTTACTCCGATTATATTTTGCTTAAATCAAGGCTAACACTATTTTTAATACAGTTTTACAATTATTATGAAAACCAATGCTATTTTATACTATTTGCAAAAATTAAACTATCACATTTCGGAATATTTATAAAATATTATTTGATATGCATAGAATATTCCTAATTGCTACAATAATCATAGAGGCTTAAAATGTGTTCATAGCAATATATTGTAACAGGTGTTCCAAAACTTTCGTTAACAAGTAGGGATACTTGTTATATTGAATATATAAAATAAGATGTAAGATCGATAATTACACAGTAAGGAAACAATACACTTGAAAATGTCTTCTTGTCGCTTGACTGCTATACCCAAAACGCCTTTTTCAAATATATACAGAATGGCCCTTAAGTACGTCCTGAAAAATAACTGTAATTCCTTGGATTATTTCGAGAAGAAAGGATTAGCTGAACTGTAGGCTGAGATACAGCGTGTTCCAGTTTTCAAATCACAGTTTTCAAATGGAATGAGAAACATAGAAAAGGCCGTGAAAACTATAAATCAGATTGTTAACAACAAAAGGCTGTTGATATTGTCCTACTTTTATTGTTGTCTCGTGATCTATTTTTACAAACGAGTCGCCAAGTTTAATTAGTTATTCAATGAGCGTAAGCATCTGCCGGTGATTATTATCAGCTTTTTTCAAGTTTAATTTTTTTATTGCTTACCTTAATCTTTTAACTGTTTTTAAAGTGTATTTGCGCCTTAATTGTGTCTGAAATACACTTACGTGATGTTAGTGAAAATTCTAATGCTCACTCATATGCAAAAGAATGGTAAAAGGCGTTATCAGCGCAATCAAAGTTTATAGGGCGTTAACAGTGATTTGGAAGTCGACACAAAACGCTTAGTAAAGGCCGCAAGTATCAAATAAACAATTGAATACGTAGTAGCTAATTTTGGAATTAATAAACCCAAAAGCTTCATACACTTTTGTTCATCAATTCCTAACAATGTTGCTGCTTATCATGATATACAAATTTAGCGTAAAAGCGTAGCGTAATATTTTTGCGTATGGTTGAGCACTCTGTCCTTCGTGTGAGTTTAACTAATTTGTAAACAGATGTTGCTTCGTGTCAAAGCTTAGTTAATTACCTTCTCTGAGGCGTGCAAAAGGAAGACGGGTACCAGACGCGTGATAATTGCAGCGCGAAAGGGCTCCTTATATACTATAAAGTGGAAAAGTTTTATTTGCTTTGGCATAAGTGGCAGTTTAATAAGAACACTTTCGTAGAGAATTTGAACAAAATTATTTAGATTTGTTATGTAATCAACGTAAAAGTATAGAAACGTACTTTAAGTAAATGAAAATTAATTGAGTTAAAGAAGTAACTGTATTGCAATTGCAAGTCTGGAGATCGATGGAGGAACGTTTAGTAATATGCAGTGGATCTATTTGAAAACTTGTTAGCTTAATTTTCACAAGTGTTCACAATTACAACAGTCTATGAAATCTTGCGCAATTTAAAAATTAAATTCGGTAAATAATTGACGACCGAAGATGTAAAAGATAGAAAAGAGTATGTGACAGCAAGCTGAGAATTAAAAAAAAGGTAAAAGCGAAAAAATTATGGCTGGACTATGAAACTTGTCAACTTGACCACCGACATGGTAATGGTGACGCGCGTACGCCATTAGGTGACATAGTAAATTATAAAAGCAGCATCGGGAAGAGCAGCGAAGACGGATCCAGGTATTTTGCAACTGGAGGTCGTTAGGCATCACCTGAGGTGGGAGATTCATACCGATACAAAAGTCGCCATCGAGTCAGTCATTGAAACGCATGATTTTTCAGTGTGTGGAGCACATTGCGCTTGAACATATGCGCAGTAGGCTGCTAACACAAAGATGTTATGTGAAGCAGCTGTCTTCAAGTGATTTAATGTTATGGTTCCGTGCACACTACGTTTGAGCAGCTGCGTAGCAGAAACAGCTGTCGGCTGTATGAGTTTAATTATGATTAATACGAATACGTAGTAGAAACGATTTTTGTACACAGTTTGGCATTATTGTTCAGATAAATGCAAGGTAGAAACAGCCACTCGTTTCATTGTTTAGTATTTAAGACTAATATTATTTAGCTGCATTGTTTCTTTAATAGAAAATATATGCGTTTGTTCATTTGTGTGTAAACAAAATGGATCTTACGTGAGTAGTTTTTTTGAGCAAATATTTTTAGTTCAGCACGAGTCGATGTTTACTTCCGAGTTGATTACAACAAAGGCTTTCCACAAACTAAGATAGATAAACAAAACAGATTTTCCTGCTTCTGAGTTAGTTGTTAATAAAGGAGACGTCTTATTGCAACTCACGAGTTTCCAGGAATATATCCATATACTGCCGGAATTTAAATGAGCGAAGGATAGGACATAATTTTTTTAATTCATGAAACTAGAAAGAACAGCACAGATGAGCAAGATTGAAGAATGACGGAAATATGTTAACCTAAAATGAAATAAAGTTTCTAAAGGCATAATAGAATGTGCAGGATATAAACAATGATGAAAAACATACCAGTAATCAATAAGGAAGAAATTTATAATGCAATCAATAGGAGAAACAGCTGAAGAGCAGCCAAGCCAGATAACAAAGCTAGATATATAAAGAAACGTAATCCAGAAAATCCAGACAAGTTGCCACAACTATAAAAACAAAGTCTCTGAAGATAGATGCAAAAAATACAGAAACTTACAGATCGGGGTAAATGTTGCGAACTATTTAAAACCATAAATAACGTAACTAACAGGTTTAAACTCGATAATTGGTTCAATAAAGATTCTACTAATGGCAATCTAATATGTGATATCGATAATATTATTGAAAGGTGGAAATAATTTTGAGAATTATATTCCCACCCTTGAAGTCTGTGTTAGAGGACATAAAATATCCTATTTCGTCTGCGAACTAATTATCGCAATACAGGTTGTGAAATAATATCCACGATAGTACACCTTGGTCCTTTAGTAACAACTGTGGTGAATGAAAAAAATTAAACGTAGAATGCAACTCGGGAGGGTAGCTTTGATACCATGACTAAAGATCTGCACTAACAGAAACGTACGTAAAGATGTAAAAGTTAACCTAGTTGAAACTTTAGTGTCCTTAGTTCTTCTTTTGTACATGTAAAAGTGTCGAACATATCGTTTTAGATGCAAATGGAAATACTTTACAAAGTTGTAGAAGTATGTATGCATATATCTCTGTAACAGTTACATTCAAGACAGTACTAAGTAGTTTAGTGTGGTGAAGGCAAATAAAAAATACACAAAGAAAGAAATGTATAAAATTACAAACAGAGATATGCAAAAATTAGAAACTGTGGAAACGCAAATCTGCGAAAAGCTCTAGTGTATTAAGACTGAACTATATTGAAGAAATAATGTGTATTACAAAGCTAAACGGAAATTACGACATTAGCAGTGTGTATACCAAATAGGCAGCTACCCACGTTGTAGCTGGGGGTTAGTTATTACAAGATTATGATAAGGTATTTATGATGAGCCACAAAATTAAAACAACCCTGCACTGATTTTGCTCCACCTAACTGCAACGATAGAGTTGTAGACTTGTGAAACGATAGCCCAGAATAAATATCCGTAGGCCCCATGTAATTTCCTTGTACTGAAATAATCGGTGCATTCCTATACCATGCAATGAAATCCAATCAGTTCATCAGTGTACTTAGCGGCTTTTCAAAGACAGGCACTTACCTTTGGTGTATACGTCCACTGGAATATATGCTAAAGCTACCTGCAAGTTGCCTTACCGCGAAAGAAAGAACACAAGCAAACAACCACGAAAATATTGAAACAGGTCTATTAAATTCTCACATCGCGTATTTCATATGTTACATATAAGAAAAGGCAACGTAACAGTAGCCTAAGTGACGTCACTGTGTGTACAGTCTAACTTCAAAATTATTGTACACCGGCAAGCGCTGTTTTCAATGTTTAACAAACAAGAACCCTAAAGGAGCTCTTAATTTAGATATAATCTAACGTCACAGCGTAACGAAACTCAAATGTTTGGAATAGAAGTATTACTTCCCGATGGTCTAACGTACTTTACATCTACGCACTGCTATTAGGTGCAGTTAATATACAAGGTATGCCTAATTAGCATCTTGTACTACCTTGGAACTCGGGTATGGCATCCGTGACTAGGACGCGTTTGCGCTAGCACTCCGAGACAAATATGAAGTTGATCCCCTTGGGGAATGCATCCACGTCAAATTCAATAGATGACTGAGTGTCAATGAAGTAGAGTCGTCTACAGACCCCTGGGTATATTTGCCCACAAAACGTTGCAGACAGGAACAAAACAGGCTATTTTGTCTCACTGCAACACGTCATGTCGGAATTGTATCGAGCGCTATTCCACTTATGGCGTTTGAAATTCAAAAGCCTCGTACATGGAAATGTAACCGTAATGTCTGTTGGTGTGAAAATGTGTATATGACGGTAAAGAAGGTTTGTTATGGCCAAGTGTGGGAAGAATACCTAGCTCTCCGTAGACTCTAGTGTCAAGTAACCGTGTGCGCGAGAAGGAAATGATACGAAATTTAAGACCAGTCTAAAATATGTCTGATTCGGCAGAGGTCCGAGGAAAACATAGGATGGCAGAAACACAACACTTCATTATTTCAAAATACAAAGGAGACTCAAATCCGGTATTCAACCGTACTGGAGATATCACACCTAATAGCCTGCCAACGCATAATGATGTGGTCGCCCAGGTGTGCCGATGTGGATTGAAGATGCATGGCAAAATATACAGGCCTACCGGCTTCCTCCCCCACTGCAAATATAAAAATAAATCCCACCGCCAGAGGTCGTGAAAAAACAAATTTTACCGGGATCGCGTAAAAACCCAAAATATTCTACCAAGTGATTAGTAAAACAGTAATGAATGTCGTTTAGATACGATAGTTCCAAAAGGCGCGATATACAGGGTGTTATGGAAATGAGTGCAAATATTTTAACCACTGATAACGCTCACCAAAATGAACAACTTGTCTATTTATCGTTTTTCATAATTGAATATTTTTTCAATCATTTATCTTCCCTAAATTTGACGAGCCACTTGGTAAGCAAATCTAAGTTAAAGGTGAACGACACAAATATATTAAAACTGCAAAGTTCTTGCACAAAAAACATGCGGTCAATAACTTACCTACCTCAATTGATAAAGTACGTTGGTGACCAGATGTGAATTAAAGGTTTTATCAGTACCTCTGCAGTTTTTGTAATATTAGAAAAACTTTGAAAAATCTCGTTTTTTACACCGTTTTTTGCTTAAAGAAACGTGTTTCCGGTCAAAATTCGTGTTGGAAAACCTGATATTCGCGTACAGCAACCCAAAAAAAACATATAAGAACCAAATATCAAAATTCTACCGAAACTTTTATTTTCTACTATTTGACTGGACTATAACTTCGGGGTGCTCTCGTGGCTGAACGATTGGGCGGAGAAAAAAAAACGCACCTACATAAAATGTAGGAAATTTGATCTTATTTCATTTCATATAGGTTCAACATTTACGAAAAATGGAAAACTTTTGGGTAATTTTAGAAAAATTAAAAAAAGATTGATTTTTACACCGTTTTTGCTTTTCGGTCAAAATTTTTGTTGGCAAATCTGATATTCGTGTACAGCGACCCAAAAAACATATAGGAATCAAATACAAAACTCCACCAAAACTTTCCCCTATTCGCCCTTTTTGAGCACCATTTGACTGGACTACTCGTCTGAAAGACGAAAAAATCACCTTTCGAGATTTCTTCAGATCATCGCGTTTCAAGGTCCCTAGATGACGAAAAAAAGGTTTTCTTAATTCCGTCGGTCTGTCTGTCTGCCTATTGGCAGTATAGCTCAAAAACTATTTGCCGGAAGAAAACGATGTTTTGCATACATATTATATATCTACCTCGCAATGAACCGGTACAATTTCATACAAATATATACAGGGTGAGAACCTCAAAAAAAAATTTGTTTATTTTTGGGTTAATTTTGAAATAGAAGGAAGTAGTAACTTTCACATAGGTCAGTCTTTACATTTGCTGAAAATAAGACTTAATCGATACAGGATAATATCACAAAAGTGTAAAAACGTTTCAACATTAACATCGTTTTGTTCAAGAGAGGCGCGCCCGGACTTATTTCGAAGAAGCTCGGTGGCGTAGTTGCATTTATCGATGCAGATACGTTCTCTACGCAGGGGTGCGGTTTACTATCGTTCTGCAGATGCGGCGGGTTCAAACCCCAACGGAATACATTTTTTTATTTGAAAATTTATTTAGTTTATTAGAAACGTGAAGATATTTTTACTCCTAACTTAATTTTATTTTTAAAATTATTTAGTGTGACAATGTCGACGAGGGAAGTTCTGGGTAAAGCCTTTTACAGATTTTTTAAAGTTTATGAAAGCAAGTTTTCTTGCGATGGTGCATTGGTGCATGGTAGAAACAGAAAGCAGGAAAACGTGCACTAGTTATTTTATATTCTTGCCATTATTTAAAACGTCTTTTAGATGTAAAATAAGTTAAAATTCGCAACTCTCCAATAAATGGAGTCATTATTTTTATTATTCAATGGAGAATTTAATGTTGAACTTTACTGCAACCAAATTGCACAATTAGGTAGTAAATATATATTATAGGAAAATATTTTGTAACTTACTTGGCAATTGGGTCCTCTGAGTAACTTAGAGCAAACTAATTAAGTACTGACATCTTTCAGAGAACAACTTAATTAAGTCGAAGGTCAACCCCAGCTAATGGACTTTATATAAATTAAATTTATTGCATATTGCAAAAACATATAATGTTACCGCTAGCAAATAATATTTTAGATATGCCGTGGTGGTAGGCGGAAATAAAAAACAAAACACATGAAATTAATAGTACTTGCTTGGAAAGTAGTTCCTTCTGGATATTTCATTTGCACTGGCCTTGGTGGAACTTCGATTACCCAATTTTTTCTACCAGAATCGACACACCCCATGAATTGTAATATAAACGAACATATTCTCTTAGAGGTGAGATCTGGTTTGTTGTCAACTATATACAGGACAGTGTCCTGAAAACTTATAATCATAAAAAAGTTCCAGATGTGATTGACCAACTCACAATATTGACCTCAACGAATCCTCGACAAACGGGCTCTATCTCGATATTGAATAATATGCATGTGTTTATACCAAACGTTTTCAAGGTATGCTTGTTAAATCCAGCTCGTCTGGCTCTTAAGGCAACATTAAATACTATGTTACAAGCTAAACATACCAGAGAGGAAGATATAGGCTTGGACTTGGTAGACTTAAGTGAAGGATCTGAATGAAAAAGTTGTGGAAACTGAAATACCCCAAGGGCTGCCCTGAAATCACGAGATTGTTCACCAGTTTCTAGCAACCGTTCCAGACCTTTTCGTAGCGTTACGTTTAACTCGCCTTAAACCAAATAGTTTACTTAAAGCTTGGATATTTAAGATGACTAATTAAAACTACTTATTTTCAAAACGATGCAGTGATAAATAGGGAAGATATTATTCAGATAAGTAACTAATCGCAAACGGTTAAAAATACATTGTAAAGTAACATTTTTGGTATCAATGTGATGTTTAAATAAAATTAACGATTAGTTTGTTGTAATTGTTTTCACTTTGTCTTTTACAATAACCGATTACCGATTTCCATGTCTCTTCGTAGAACGAAAAGGTATAATATGATCGATTGTATCTATTCGTTTATTCGTATACTTCCTTCCTTTTCGAGGAATATTAGTGTTGTTTCTAGGAAACACTAATTAACGTTTCCGCATAATGTACTACATTTATTGTGCATTTCTTACCTTCATTGAAAATTTCTGCAAATATTCCTGCAAATATTAGAAGAAGGGTCCAAAAAACTTTCTTACGAACCATTTTTGAACAAAATGGATAGGTGTTACGTTAACGGGCACGCAAATAAAAGTGTTTGGAATACAATTATAGGTTATAGGATTATCTTGAATGATATTTTTAACACGATTGTTGTTGTATTGCGACACGAAACAGTTTTTATAGCTGTTTTATTCGTTACTACAGATGTAAAATATAAGGAAAAGTGAAAAACACAGTTTTAGTGTAAAGCAGTTGGCATAGTATTAATTTGTTTTGGTAAAGATTAGTTCATTTGGTAGCCTAACGTTTTTTGACAACTTTAGTGTAAATATTTGAAATGCCTTGGATTATCTTCTTACCTGTTTAAAGTAAATACCTTACAATCAAAGTCTTAGCATAATTTTTGTACCCTTTTATAGATAGTTTCTATAGGAGTTTCTATAATTCGTTTATCGAAAAGTTGTTTGAATAAAGAATCTACAGCGATTCACCTACTGGCTTCAATGTTAAACTCTTCAGCAAACATTAAAAATATGTAAAGGGGCTTACACGAAACTTCTCTTGGCCGAATTTGATCAATTTGCAAATTTAAAAAGAATGTAGTTTGCTGGGATTCGAACTCCACGCTCCGAGGCGAATATATCGAGTCAGTTTCTTGTACGCCGTTAAAATAACTGAGCCGCGGGCGTGTTTGAATTGCACGAGTTCCTGCTGTGTTTTAAAGCACCATACTATTCTGTCCCATTGGTGATGTTTACCCCGTATCTGTTAGGTCTCACTTTCGCCAATGATAAATCCTGCGCTATTTGCAAATTATTATTTTTATCTTTCGAAAATAAAAAATTATTTCTTCTTTTAGATGAAGGAAGCAAATGTAGTGCCCTAGATTCGCACTCCGAGCTCCACGGTTAGAATAACCAATCTACAGGCGTGCTCGAAGTGAATGAGTTTCTGCTGCACCATACTATTCTGTGCAATTTGTGATGTTTAGTCTGTATCTGTTAGGTCTAATTTTTCGCCAGTGATAAAGCCTGAGCTATGTGCATATTATTACTTGTGTTTGTTTCTCAGGTAATGAAAAAATAAACAATATTATATTTTTTAAGGTTCTCGCCCTGTATATATTTGTCCGAAATTTTACTATTGTATCAACTTTGGAAAATGTTCCCAAAATCTTAAGAACCTATCACAGATGCATGTACTATTGTTGAGTATTTGTTGGTTAGGTGTTCGTTCAAAGAAGTCAACGTTTCGCCCACTTTTATAACGGGCTTCATCAGGAAAAAACAAAAGAGCACGGTAACTTAACGTGTACACCAGGCCAGAAACGAAACTGCAAGGGTAATAGATGGAAGATCACGGTCAATGTGTCAATCATGCCATGTATGATCGATGCATGTCACAGACTTGGCTCTAGGACGCAACAGTCTTCCAAACCCCCTGGATTAATTGTAAAATTCATAAGACGTATCGACAAGGAAGAATTTTTGCTGTTAAAACGGGTGAAACGTGATCTGAGATTAAAGTATATTCCGGAAAACTAACTACAAAAACCCAGCAGATATAAATTAATCCGTATTCATCAATGATTCATTAACTAAACAAAACAAGCAATTATTTAGTAAAGCCAGAGAATATAAAAAAAGGAATAATATCAAGTTTTTATGAACGAAAAATAGCAAAATATTCATGCGAGTTAAAGAAGAAAGTGAAATATTTAAAATAAATTACATAAACGACTTTAAATATGTCCACTAGTATAAGAGTATTAAGTATATACCTACTATCAGAACGCAGGTGACATTAGAACAAAAACAAATGTACTATTTAATAATGCGGAAAACTATGATGTGATTATAATTGTGGAATCATGGTTAAACTCTAACATTTTAGATAGTGAAATCTTAGATATACTAACTTTAGAAAAGATAGGAATTATTTTGCTACAGGGACAATGTTAGGAGGGGGAGTACTTAGAGCTTTAAAAAGTAATATTTAAGGTGAACGCGTAACTGACTTAGAACCTGAGCTGGAAGATATATGGATAATGATAAATACTGGAAATGCAAAATTATTTATAGGTGCAATCTATATACCCCCCTCTTTGCCCTGCCACTGTTACAATGTATTTTTTGAGAATTTATACGATAAGTTTGAGATTTTCACTGGAGAAATGATCCTCCTTGGAGATTTTAATTTACCTAACTTGAATCCTGATCTATCGAATGCATGTACTGTGCTGGAAAATAACATGGTAAATTTTATTATTTTTTTGGCCTGATTCAATATAATAAGGTATGTAATAGTAACAACCGCACTCTCGATCTCGTTTTAGCATCCATAAATATGACAGTAACTGGCTGTGCATCTCCGCTTCTTCAGCAAAGTGGTGATCATCCTTCTCTTGAAATTTATTTTAATTCTAAAGTCACGCTACGTGATGGCTTTGCTGGTGAACAATATAATTTTCAAAAAGCAAATTTTATCAACTATACTTGAATCTTAGGGATACAAATTGGAACAGTTTAAATTCATATAAAGATGTAAATGCGATGGTGGAGGAATATTATCGATTATTTTATATTGCATTAGATAATTCGGTTCCTAAGTTTAAGCCTGTAAAAAAGAAATATCAGCCATGGTTTAATAAAATTATAGTCAAAAAGATCAAATGGCGGTATTACAAGTTATGGGAAAGGTTTGCCAGCAAAGTTATCATTTAAACTTTACAAAATTGAGGAGTCAAATTAAAGAGATATTGATATTGCCTATCGTAACTATCTTTATCTACGACCACTACTAAAAGTACTTAGGCTTTTTAACACTCGCTTGTTTCACTAAAAGTGACGTTTTATAGTTTACCGTGTTTAAAGAAATCAGCTGTTTACTTTTAGCACATGTGCTAAAAGTGACGCGAGGTTCAAAACTACAATTTCGAACTGCAAGCGAAGTTGTAAAGCTATTTTAGTTGCTTCTTGCGTTACAGGTAAAGCGCTTTTGAAATAATTAAAGCGTTATGTAATGAATACAGTCATATGTGGAGTATCAATAATTACATTTCGTACAACTCACCTTGACAGCACGGGCGTGGCCAAACAATCGCCAGCGGCGTAGCCTACTATTCATTATGACGCAGCGTCGCAGATGCGAACCTTTCTTAAATCGATATTTATGGATTAATAACGGTAAAATTAAGGTCGTAGATAAAATATTGTATGCAACGCGTGCTAAAAGTCGTTTATGCGCGAGACATGTTATGAAACTCAGCCTTCGGCTTCGTTTCATAATTTTCATGTCTCGCGCATAAAAGTCGACTTTTAGCACTTGTTGCATAAATAGCTATTATCTACTTTGCGTTCGTACTGAGGCTATTACGATACGCGTTTGCGTATCGTAATAGACACAAAGCGGTGCTATAATAAAAATACTAAAATTTTCATTTTTTTGCTTAAAAAAGTGGCAAAGTAGATAAAATACTGTATGATACCTCGTTTATAAGGCATTTTGTAGCACTTACTCCTTTAGGGCACTCCTCGCTTCGCTCGTCGTACCCTAAATCCGTGCGTGCTATAAAATGCTTCTTATAAAACTCGTATCATAATATACTAAAATAATATTGAACAAAATAAATAGTGATCCATCTGCTTTTTGGTCTTTCCTAAAAAAACAAAAAAGAAGGTAACGCATTAAATGTTCCTTTCCTAAAATACCACGGAAATTTGCTAAAAACATCGACGGAATCGGTTGAGCATTTGCAGAAAATTTTAGATCGTTATATACAAAGACGCACCCTAATCTCGATTTTCCATTATCGGAGAAGTCAGTGGGTTCGTTGGATACATTGAGCATTGATACAATCTCTTTAGAAGAAATTAATACATCTATTAAGACGCTAAAGCCTAAGAGGTCGGTCGGCGTAGATCAAATACCTTCATTTATAATAAAGGCATGCTCAGATAGTTTAGCTTATCCGTTGCTAATAATGTTTAATTTAATAATAAAAATACGTCATTATCCTAATTTATGGAAATCAACTAAAGTGTGTCCTATATTTAACACAGGTGACAATTCAGATATTAAAAACTACAGGCCAGTTTCTTTGATTTGCTCATGTTCCAAAGTATTTGAGATTGTATTACATAACAGAATTTTTGAACATGTAAAATCAGAGACAACAACATGGATTTACGCCAAACAGATCTACGGAAACTAATTTATTACTATTCACTCAAAACGTATCAGAAGCTATGAACGACAATATTCAAACTGATGTCATATACACCGATTTTGCCAAAGTGTTTGACAAAGTATCTCATGCTTTGTTATTTAAAAATTTATTTTTATTATTTTTATTATTAAAAAAAATGCAAACATTTGGTTTCCCCTTAAAACTTACTCAACTGTTCAGGCCTTATTTAAGTAATAGGAATCAATATGTGGCAATTCTAACTCAGAAGAGTACGTTGTTAACTCTGGTGTGCCGCAAGGTGCAAATTTAGGCCCCTTGCTATTTTTAATTTTCATAAACGATTTACCAAAATGTATTATTCATTCTGAATGCTTGATGTTCGCAGACGACCTTAAACTGCGGAAGTCAATTAAATCAACAGATGATTGTGAGGAATTAAATGATGATTTGAGCAGATTAGTGGAATGGACATTTGAAAACCTAAATAGAAAGCATGAGACCGTGGATTTAGAAATACTGTTTGACAATAAAATGAGTTTTCAAAAACATCTCCACAATGAAAAATAAAGCTAGTAGAATGTTAGGTTTTATAATGCGAAACTCGAAGGGATTCCGTAACATTAACACTTTAATAAAACTTTATAATTGCTATATTCGTTCTATCATGGAATATGCTTCTTTAGTGTGGACACCCTCGTATACTTGCAATATAGACGAATTCTAGAGTATCCAAAATCGATTTTTAAAAATACTAAGTTTTAGAATAACTGAATTTTATTCTTTATTGACATCTTACACCACAGGCAGATTTGATGGTAGGTTGGATATATAAAAAAGTTTGAAATGGCAAGGGCAACAGTTTGAAAATTAAACAGTATCTGAATAGAGAATAGATATTAACGATACAAGTTTGATTATGAGGATCTTAACGATACGAGTTTGATTGCCAAACCGAGTTTTGCGGTAATCAAACGAGTCTCGTTAAGTGCCATAAGCAAACGTGTATTGTTCAATATTTTATCTTCACCAATAAATTCTGGTTTATTGTATTTTTTATATAAAAAGCTCTTAACGAAACTAAAATTAATTTGGTTAATAGTCTATAACACGAATGAAGATAAAGTAACTTAAACAATCGAAATGAGGTTGGCCAACTCCTAGTGTCAGCTAAAAGTACCTTTAACCTTTAGTAGAATACATGGCATTAGGCTGGGAATCATGCCATACTTCGGAAATGTGATACCCAGGGAGCCGCAATCCAAGGAATGCCTGAAAATTCGGGGTAGAGTACAAGGAGTACAAGATTATGTAAGAGATCGCCAATACAAAGGCTACGGAAAAATCGATTCATCAACTATACTACGTTTAACAAACAGATTCAGTAGAAATTTCTCCCACAAATTCATGATAAATTTGAATAGAGCATTGCTATTGGTAAGCCATTTGTACACAGCTTACTTTTGAGAAATTAAACAATTCTTGAATTTTCCTGAGTTGGTTTTGCGCACTCAAAGTCGCCCCAGTAATTTGATTTTTGAATCTGTTATGTAAACGTATTATAGCCGTAAAGCCACAGAACCGAGAAAACAAAAAAACACTATAAAACACTATTAGAGAGGTCACAGAAGGAGTGGTCACCACATTTCTTATAGAAGATTCGGACTGAGCAGGATAAAAGCCAAGATTATTTAATTATTTTAAAGAAGTCTTCGTAGCGTATATGTGATATTTCATTTACAACATGAGTACACTACTATAGACTATTCCCCTCAGATAATATAAACCAATCCCATCAATCAATTTTCAAAATTTGAACCAATCAGAGTCGAATACAGCGAATATTTTGCACTAGTGCAATACCCGGGTATTTGCACAAGTGCAATATCGAGTATTTGCGGGAAGAAGAGCAAACCAGCTAGGTACACAAGAGATTTCAGAAAGAAAACTGAAAACTCTTTAAAAATGAATAGTGTGCTATACAAAGGATGACATTTCTTCGAGGAATAGTCTTGCAATATTCCCCGCGTGCATTCTGTATAATTCGAGTATTTCTCTCGAACGCTTCGCGTTCTCGAGAAATACTCGAATATACAGAACGTGGTGTAAAAATATCTTCAGGTTCGTAATAATACTGAAACGATAAAATAAAACACTTTGTAATGCGAATTACATCAATTATCAAATAAAAAAATATTACCGGCAATGGGATTCGAACTTCAGCGCCTGCGAACGAGCCTGCGAATACGATTTTAATAATCGGCGGTAGCACGCAAATAAAGCGGCTGTTTGCTGCCGCGTCCATCGAGGATGACCCCCATCGGTGAGATGCGGCTTTCTGATATACAACGAATGTATGGTTAGTCCTTCGTTTTAAAACATTTACTGGGTATCTGTTGGTTCCCATTTTCGTCGATGTTAAAGCCTGAGCTATGTGAAAATGATCACTTTTATCTGTTTCTCAGTTAAAGCAAAAATAAACATTTTATTATTTTACCCTGTATACGTTGAGTCCAAAATATGCCCTCCTTTGTCAAGGATAAAAACTGATGTTATAAGCAAAATACGAATTTATATATTTTTTTCTATAGCACATGTTAAAGTGTGCTTTTATCAACTCAAAACAAAAGGTCAAGTTTTACTTTAACAGCAAGGGTAGATAAAGTAGCACTTTAACATCAAGGATAGATAAAGTAATTTAATTTTCTAACTTTTGTTTAAACTAAACATGACAGCTTCGTATTATCGTAGCAACCTAATCTAGCTACTGACATTTTGAAATGTGATTGACTGTCATTATTTTCTTTTGAAATTGTTAAAGTTCTTGCTATAGAAAAAAATATTGTATTATACACGACGATAAAGTTATTTCTATCCACTCTTGAATCATTAACGTCTCGACTTCGTCTCGACGTTAAACGATTCACTCGTGGATAAAATTTAACTTTATCGTCTTGTATAATAAATTACTATTATCTAAATTTTCTCGATTTCACGCCAGGAAGGCACATAACCAGCATGCAAAATATCGCCTTGCTGCAACAAATAGATTTTGAGTTATACCGGCAACAGACAGATAAACAGACAGACAGACAGGCAGACAGAAAGACGGAATTAAGAAAACCTGTTTTCCGTCATCTAGGGACATAAAGTACAGAAGAAATCACGGTAGGTGATTTTTACTTCCTTCGTATTTTAGAGAAGGGATGTAATAATAGTATAAACACTGAAACAACAGGCAAATTGTAATAGACAACTAATAGAAAATAAACTTAGAAGTTTAAATTATGTGTTGGTAATAGAAATTATTAATTTTTTTTCAATTATCTCGCGAAAAAATTTCTCGCGTACCCCATTTTGAAGACCACAGATCTAGACAGTCTATACACCTGAAATGCTATAACAAACTAGTACAAAACATCTACGTTTTGTCATTGGCATGGGTGGTGTTTTATCTTTATATATATAATTCTTCTGTACTTGTGTATGTCACTGAACTCCTAAACGGCTGCACCGATTTTGATGAAATTTTTTGTGTGTATTTGAGTGGGTCCCTGAATGGTTTAAATTCACAATTGGACCCGGTAGGTGGCGCTTTAATCGGGTTCTAGGAATTTTTTTAATTTTTTTCTGACAAATTTCTTTTTTAATTTTTTTTAAGATATCTCGCATATCAGAACATATAACCCTAAAATTTCACCCCCCATCAACCCTCAATATTTTTTAAAATAAAAAAAATCAAAAATTCGAAAATCGAAAAAACCTTTGCTGAACCTGATAATAGCAGGCAAACCAACGTTCGGGCAGGACAACGTCTGTCGGGTCCCCCATAATTTTACCCCCCAACCGCCCCGCAATATTTTTTAAAATGAAAATCTTTATATATAATTCTTCTGTACATGTGTATGTGACTGAACTCCTAAACAGCTGGACCGATTTTGATGAATTTTTGTGTGTGTTTGAGTGAGCCCCCTGGATGGTTTATATTCACAATTGGACCCGGTAGGTGGCGCTGCAATCGGGTTCTAGGAATTTATTTTTTATTTTTTGACGATTTTTTAAAATTTCTTTTAAGATTACTCGCATATCAGAACATATAACCCCAAAATTTTATCCCCCCCCCCCCCCAACTTCCAATATTTTTTAAAATAAAAAAAATCGAAAATTCGAATATCGAAAAAACGTTTGCTGAACCCGCTAATACCAGGCAAGCCAACGTTCGGGCAGGACAACGTCTGTCGGGTCCGCTACCCCTTAGGGGGTGAAATGGGGTAAATAAGCCTAAACAATCGATATGGGTGTCGTTATTGAGGTTTTTTGGGACGTTGATTGCGAAAATGGCATTTACTCCAAGACGATGGACATGACATAAAATTAAAACTATAGTGGTGAAACGGGGTTTCAGAGACAAATTATTTTTGGGCAGAACAACGTTTGCCGGGCCAGCTAGTAGTAAATAAAATCCACAGGGCACTTAAACATGTGGAAACTTAAACGGGACAATTAGATATTGTAAAACTTGCACATTGTACAGAGTGGAGCGAAAATATCGAAATTGGCTATACAGTAAACCACCCTTTTCATCCAGATAGAGCAAAATGTTACATAAGAAAGTTGCTAACATCAATAAGTTTAACTGAAAAATTGTATTAACATTCTCATTTATGTATAAATTGCAATATAAGGAAATGGAAAGAACTGGCCCCGCTCGTTGGAAAAAGAACTAGGGAAATGATTACGAGTAAAAATCATATAAAAAAGAATATAGGTCGTTTTAGAATAATAAAACAATAAACTTCAAGGAGGTTTCTGAATTCCGAAATGGCGATAGATACTGTTGCAACTACAAAAGGATAAAAGACTGGGAAAACAATCACACCACATTAAATTATTTCAATCCAAAACCATTTTTTGAAAAATTGGTTTATAACGAAACGTGAAGCATAGATGGCTGTACCTTTAGCAATACTACCTGAAAAACAAGGCCGCAGCGCTTCGGAGTAACGTTAGCATTGGTAGGTCGACTTGGGCAATTATTGAATTTATTGAGCTTCGAGCCTCGAGATAAGAACCAATTTACTAAAGTAATAGGTACTTTGTAAGCCGTACATCATGCGAAAAGGTATCTTTGTGCATATTATAAACTATAACAATAACGTAACAGCAACAAAAAGAGGCTTCGACAATCCCGACAAGATTATTATCACCTAAAATTATAAATCCGAATTCTTTGTTATTAATGAGCTGAAAGCTATCAAAAGCAACCTCTAGTTATCGAATTAATACAATGAAATAAAACTAAAGTTAGTGAAATCAACCACTCATTTTGTTGAAAGCGAAGCCACGTAAATCCGGCGAGCTAATAATGTAATACTAATAACGATTTTACATGTAACAATATCTAATCATTTAAGGAGATCTAATATTGTATCCACAATGGCGAAAGCTGGGGATGGAAACAGTAAGTAGCAGCAGAATGAATATCACTGCCACTGTGGTCACAAAATTAACTCAATAAAATCATATTTACAACAGGATAAAAGAATCATTAAAAGGTCCTTGAAATTATGAGAACTACTATAAGTACTGAATTTATCGATCCAATTAAGGATTAAACTTAAGAAAAAACAGTATTTTGCAAAACTGTAGTAGTGTACATTTTTCGAAACGTATCAGTAATTTAATAAAATTATTTTTTGTATGTAGTAGTAGTAGTAGTATTTGTGGGGAGACTGATGTCAAGCAGATAGGCCTTCATAGGCCCTTTGAACTTTATTTAAACAATTTCTGAAGCAGTTGTTAAAAGTAATTTTGAGAGTAATTTGATATCATCTGAATGTAGAAAGTACAAGCTTTCCACTAGTTTAAGAATCATCCAGAAATATTCAAAGCTAAGCTTGTATATGCGATGTATGCATAAAATTCTTCTATTTTCAGCCTGATAGCCACTCAAAAATATTTGCGCATTATGCGGCTCCCGGCCTAAAAATCAAAATAAGATAGAAGTAAAAATATCTTCACGTTTCTAATAAATTAAATAAATTTTCAAATAAAAAAAAAATTACCGGTGGTCAAATTCGAACGGCAGGCGAACCACGTGTGCAGCCCTTACGTTTTCTGAAATTTGAAGGAACCGTGCAATTTCTACATGCGCCACGAAGCATCAACTTCTCATATTTCTGCTTCGCAGCTATATTAAGTAACTCGCTACTTTGTGCCTCGTTTTTGTATTGTAAAAAATTTATTCTGTATCTATTGGCTTCCATTTTTAGTAAGAATAAAGCCTGAACTATGTACAAATTATTACTTCTATCTATTACTCAGTTGAATGAAAAATATACACAATTTTATTTTTGAAGGTGCTAACCTTGCATATATTTTTCTGAAATTTTACCGGTTTCATTCCAGGTATATATATAATGTGTATGCAAAATATCGACAAATCCGACAAATATTTTTTGAGTTATACCGCCAACAGACAGACAGACAGACGGAATTGAGAAAACCTGTTTTTCGCCATCTAGGGATCCTGAAACGTGAAGATCTGAAGATATCTGGGAAAGTGATTTTTTCGTGATTACAATACTTCCTTCGTCTTTCAGACGAGGGAAGTAAAAATAAACAAAGAATGATTAAACGCCATTTCTTAACAGCGACTTCAATATGTTTTTAATAGTTTTGCATACTCAAATTTGCAGTTAACATATTTAGGTATACAGGCATTTCTTGTTGATCGCAATACGTAGAGATTTCATATGTTATATATATTTTTACAATTTACCTATTCTTTTTTCACAGCTTTAATACTGTAAACTTTTCGAAAATAAAGGAATTTTTGTTCAGCAAATCTAAATTTAGCTATTTTACTACATTCCGGGTCGTATGTTGAACTGCTACTTTTACTGTTTCAACATCTCTAGTACAATTAAATTTTCGTTAGAACAGTGTAGCTGCTAAAATCGCGTTTCTTTACGGCCAATAAAAATATTCACGGCACAAATTTAAGCCAATAAACCTTGTCACGGAAATTCACTGACCCAGCTGATGATTATAACCAAATAAAATTTTATCGGAAGTTTAGATTTTATGTTTTATTCTTTCGTGCACAATTCATACGCCTGGCATTAACTGTTACATTCAGGCTTTAAACTACGCCATGAAGTCTGTACTTAATGATGCGTGTGTAAGGAACTATAACGCAATATTCACTTTCTTTTAAAACGACTTGTAATTAGAAAAGCCTTTCTGCGTTTGCTCATGCGAATAGACATGTCTTATAAACTACCAAATAATCAACGAAATGTTGGCACAAAAACCTTTTAATAGTAATTAATGGTATAGAACCTACATTTGATTCAATCGTTTCAAAATTTTTAATCAACAGTAATATCCCAAGTGCATTGAAATAGCCGATTAAATTTTGACTTTTTCTGTCAGAATGTTTTGCTAAGAAATATGTCAAGTAAATTTCCAGCTCAATGAAAAAATTTAGGAGATATATTTCTTCAGAGCGAAACATTCTGATAGAATTTATTTATTCAGGCTAGTTTACACGCACTGGGAATTGTCGGCGTGATTATTTCCTGAATAAATAAATGCAATTCACTTTGTGAAGCACCTTTAATAATCACATTAAAATTATTCCCAAGCGATTAAATTTCTACACATTTGTGCAATTTTTGTCATTATTAAACTGACAGAAATCATGGTGATTACGCATTATTATGGAAATGAAGGAAATAATCACAAGTAATAGTATTTCGCCTTCTTCTTCAACTTATTATAGGCCAGAGGTCTGTTTTTAACCACAAAGTGATTTATCTATGTTGAACTAAATCTGATTAATGCTTAAATTTATCTATACCCTATTTTTTAACGCTGCAGACAAAGTTATGTAACCCATTATTCAATTATACTAGATGACGTGATAGTATTTTTAAAATGTTTTAAAACTTCGTTATGTTTTCTTACGTGATATTTAACAATAATTAAATATATGACATTAATTGAACTGTCTCATAAAATAGCATAACTTCATGACACATATTATTTCACTCGTCTAAAAGACGAAATAGTTATTTGTGCAACGAGTAGCTAAAGTGTCACTTTTTTTGCACGAGTGCGAAAGTTTAAAAAATGAGCCGAAGGTGAAATTTTTTAAATTTTTCAAGTGCAAAAAGAAGCTTTAGATACGAGTTGTATACATAATGTTTTCGACTACCGCATATTTATGCTAAAAGAGATTGCAACATTTCAAATTGAAAAATCATGTTAGGTATGCTTTCATTGTTTTAAATTAAAAACACCACATTTAATACACAGTTTTGACAGAAGTGTGCAATAAAGTGGCAGATGTGTGCAATAATATTTTTATTGCATAGTATGCAAAACGCAAAACCTAACCTGCTAACCTCGAATTTGACATAGACGTACAGTGCCGCCAACATACTATTCATAACGAAACTCCGGCGAGTCGCCGGCGAGCCGCTGGCGAACGACTATGCATACGGCTGTTAGTGTTGCAGAATTATATGTAAACTGTGAGTATGAGTTTCGGCATTTTGCTATTTGTAATGCGTTTGTGTAATTATGTATTTATTGGTAATAATTTATGATGATGACTTTTTGGAAATATTATGATCTATGTAAACTTTTTGTATGATGAATTTAAGCTGACATTATACTGTGATATTTAAACTATCACTTTATTTGTTACTGCGACCTGTACTTGAGTTGAGCTTCTCTTTCAGATCTATTGCGCTACTTGAGTTTACGTATTCTCGTTATAATACCTGGATACACCTGCTTATTTGTTAAAAATACCGTTGGCGCCCGTTTTGCATATTTTAAAGAGCTGTACACACCGTCTCCGTAACTGAGCTGCTCGGCAGGCAAGTAGCTACGTTAGATTTTGATTTTGAGAGATTAGCCAACGGTAAAACCTACGTTCTGTTTTTTTATTCTTCAAGAGTTGCAGTATATTTTTTCTTTACACCACACTCTGCCAAGTAGCAAGTAGGTCGAGTAGTAATAGATATCCACAACAATGTGTACAAAATATAATATGTTATTTGGCTTCTCTAGGAAGTAGTAAGACCGAAATGTAACGCTCTTTTACATATTGTTTTCTTTTCTATAAGTATATTCTGTAATCACAGCTTACAGTTGATTTTTTTTTAAACTAAAGAAGTTCTTAGTTTTAAAAGATCTTTGCGATTTTTGCTCACACTCAGTGAACTTTCTTGGCGGCAACACCTTCCAAACTAAAAATTTGCTGCACACTATATAATATGTTGCAACTGTTATTCACACTTGGTGTTTTTTTTTAATTTAAGAGATTATAGTATTGAAACTACATGATCTTATAGCACTTATCGTAATTAACATATTTATTTGTTTCATTGAAAATGTCTCATAACTGGCTAGCCAGTAAAATTTTACACTCGTGCTCATAGATAAATGATAGCGTACAAAGCCAGAGTTGTCTTCTTTAGTATGTGTCATATTTCTGAATTTAGTTGCTTGTCAGTTTGACATTGTCAATAAATGGTAAATTTATAGTTATTTGCAAGTGAGGAACAAATAAAATATTCAACAATATATGCAAGGTAACGGGTTTTATTGGCTCCAGAAGGTGACTGGCTCGCCAGTCATATCGTTCTGTCCGCCAGTAAAAACCCTTTTACCAAGCTACTATTGTTAAATACTATAACATGCATGCATATATATATATATATATTATATTACAATAAATGGAGCACTTTGATTTTCTTGAGGTACATCATTAACTTGTCTGGAACGGAGAATATGGTTTGGAGGTTGGTGTCTCTTAAGAATTTTCTTCTGACTTTTCTAAATTTAGTCCAACGAAAGGTGTTGAGACACGTGAACACTGTTTCTTCCTTTCTATTTAGTTGCTTATAGTTTGTCTATATGAGGGGCAGGGATGGTGTGCAGCATGCTTTAGTTTCAGCAAATTGGGTCCATTCCTCGTGCCATGTTCTTGTTATGTTATGTTTTAGATGTGTTTTCACATCTATTGTGGGAGAATACGTCGAACTGTAATTATTTTTGTCTGTTACTTCGTTAACAGGTTTGTACGCTTCATCATTGCCAACAATATAGATGTGTGATGGGATCTAAACGAAGGCAATATGTTTATTTTTATCTAAGAGCTTGTGCCGGATGGTGTGTATTTCTTTTGTGATGTAGATACATGTCTTTTAATCCCTGGAGAGAGCTTAGAGAATCAATAACCATTATGAATTCATTGAAATTACTCTTCTCGACATACGTGAGGGCCTCTTTTAAAGCATACAATTCGGAACTATAAATAGATGTTATATTTGGTAGTTCAAACTGAGAGGTTTGTTGTTTGTTTAGAAAACAGTTCCGTAGATTATGGGATTGGTAGAACTTTTAGAAAATTTTGCTAGTTCTAGGTAAAAAGGGGAGAAGGGATGGCCCAACGAGTTGGAGATGTAGATGTTGGTAGAAGCAAGTATGATGTTTCAAGATCGACAAGAATTTGACGAGCTCGGATGTTCAATGGTGGTGGTATTCTTTTTGGTTTGTTAAACAAGTTGTGGAATGAAGGTTGCTTGATTAATTAATTATTTGGATGATTTTTATTGTCTAAAATTCGGATACTGTATGTTGTTAGCTGATTTAACAGTCTGTAGTTCACTGGAAGTTGGCCAGTTACTGCATACCCATTTTTTATGGAGCTCGTGCGATGTGATCCCGCGGCAAGCCGTAGACCATGCTGGTATATGGAATACAATGAATTAAGTATAGAGGCAATATTCTATTTTAGATCTGAGGTAGTATTGTATTGTTTAGTTTGAGAACAGGTGTTATATGATGGTGTTTTTTGAAGAATGTAATACATTTTGTTTTTGACGTTGAAAATTTTATTACATTTTTACTTGACCTTTCGTCTAGTTTGTTCATAGCTCCTTGTAGATATTTTTAAATTGGATTAGCGTTACAGTTGGAGATATAGACGATAAGATCGTCAGCGAACAGTGGTGCTTGGATATTATTCGGCAGATTATCGAGAATATCGTTTATGGAGATTAGAAAGGGAGTTACGCTAATTACAGAACCTTGAAGGATTCTGTTCTCTTCAGTTTCTACATTGAATGTAGTGTTGCCAATACGCATTTTTCCCCATCTGAGGAGCGTTGAAAATATTTCTCGTTTCTACACGGTGTCGTAAGCTCTTTGAAGGTCAAAAAGACAGCTGTTGTCTGTTATTTTTTTTACAAATGTATTTTTTATAGCTACTGGAGTCTTGGCAATCTAATGAAGAGAGTTTTTTTCGAAATTCGTTGAGTAGGTTTAGTTCTGCGATATATTACGAGCATGTTATTTATTAACCGTTATAGTAATTTGCAAAGAGTTCATGTTAAAGATATTGGTCGATAGCTGTCCGGTTCGCATTTAGGTTTATTTAATTTCAAGCTTGGGATGATGACAGATTTTCTCCATAGTTGGGAGAATACACCTTCTGTATGTGTGCGTTCTGTAGGCATTCTTTACCATAGAATAATGGATGTTATCAATACCTGGACTAGTTTCTCTGCATTGCGATAAAACACATTCTAGTTCATATTTTTGGATACTCGTATTGTAGTTTTCGTTTTCAGTTTTTGAGAAAAGTATTTTTTCTTTTTCTACTTCTGCTTTTCGAGTTTGGAATACGGTGTCATAATTTTCAGAGCTTGAGTTAATTTTGAAATATTTTGCTAGAGTGTTTTCCATGTCTACTTGTGATCTGCTGGTTTGGTTGTCACTGTTGAGGCCAGTTATCTTGAATTATGGGGAGTTGTTGCCATTCATTCGTTAAACTTTAATCCACAATCCTTTGGTTGTCGTGGTTGAGTTGATGGATTAACGTAATTTTCCCAGGATATTTTCACATATAATCTCATAAGAGCATTAATTCTTTCCGGAAATTTTTTTGAGTGCGTTTCAACAACGTCGTATTAATTTGCCCGAGCGGGACGCGAGGGCAAATTAGGACGTTGTTGAATGCACGAAAAATAATTTCCGGATATGAATTAATGCTCGAATGCAGATTCGGTAAGAAAATCGTAACGACACAAACCCTAAAAAGAAGTAATGTCTACCTACAAAAAATTTCCAAGAAATTTTGTTGTTGTCTTGGATACGGCTCGCGAACTAATTTTTCTATTGGTCATTAATGAGTGTCGTACGATTTTCTTGTTTATTTTAATTCTTCTTCTTAACGTAGCTCTTATTAGATTTGTAGTTGATAAGGTTTACTATAGATTTGTGGTTTTTGTATTTGTCGAATGCCTTGTTTTATCATATATATTGGTCGTTCTACCAAGAAATTTTGTATGTTTGGAGGCTGTTCTTTCTAACTGTTGCCGCTTGGATGATTGTTGAGTTGAATCTTTCTATATTATAGTCTATGTTTTTTGTATTGTAGAAAGTGTATGGATTTTTATTTAATTCTTCTCTGTATGTGTTCCCAATCTGTGTTATTTATTTTCCATATTTGGATAGATACGATTTCGGTGTTGTGCTGTTGATTGATGATAATTAAAACAGGAAAATGGTTGCTATTGTAGGTGTATTGTAATACTGACCAAGATAATTTTGGGGCTTGTTTCGGGTCACAAAGCGATAAGGCAATAGCAGAGAAAGTATTATTTTGTAGAAAAATGTGTAGCTCCTCCTGTATATAAGAGGTTAATGTTGTATTTATCTAGGAGCTTTTCAATTATTTTTCCTTTGTTGTTAATTTTGGTGCATCCTCATATACTACAATATAAGATAAAGGAAACTGTTCTATTAGATTTTCAATTTGAGTTAAGGTGATTTGATAATTATGTGCAATGTATTATTACAAATGGTAAGCATGTATGGGAAGTACATCTTGATAGTTCAGTTTGCAAATTTATTGCTTGTGAGTGAATATCGTTTTTAACTAGTGTGTTTACACCGCCGCTAGCATGATCTCTGAGGCGGTTTTTACTAAAACGGATATATTCTTTAAGGTAGGGCTGCTTATCCGCTTTCGTATGGGTTTCTTGTAGGCAAAAGTATTTGAGGTTGGTGATCCATCATTAGTTTGTATGTTTTCCATGTGGGTCTGGAATCCGTTGCAGTTGAAATGAATTATTTTATAAGTATGTTTTGTTCTATGAACAATGAAGAGTTTACTGGTTTCTAATATTCGGAAAATTCATTTTCTTGGTCAGAACTTACTGGATCACTTTCAGTTGATATAGTTTGAGGAAGTCCTTTTAAAATTATGTTCTTTATTCGTGTGAATCTATATTTAACCTTTTTGCAAGTAGATGGTAGATGTCTGTCAAGGTGTTGATTATGGGTTCGATTATGTACAAGTATTATTGTATTGTATCTAGCGGTGTATATTTCATATTGAGCATGCATTCGGATAGTGTCTATTGTAAATTGAAAATTGTGTTGGTATTCTTTTGTGTTGTTTTCAAAGGGTCTAGCAGTTGTAGTAGTTCGGTCTTTTGTTCTTTCTACGTTTCTTTTTTGTTGATTACTTTGTGTTTTTTCTTATCGTGTTTTTTCATTTTTTTACTTGATTTTCTTAATGGTAGGGGAGGGTTATATGGGATGGATCTTGGTATGCTGCTCTATTTCAACCATCTGCTGGGCTACATTTTCGAAAGAGTTTTATTCTATATGCGATCTTGGTTTTCTTGAGAATTGCATTCCGTATGATGGGTTTCATTTTATTCTGCTGGTTTGTCATTTATTGGTGGGCAGGGCGAAGTTCCACAGTTTTTGCAGTATGGCCGTTTTCTTTACACAGAAAATTTTTTATTTCGTCGTGCTGTATGAATATTCTGTTGGTCTTATTTGCATTGTTAGTTAGAAGTGTAGGTGGCAGGGGTAAACTTTCTTCGGGATTAATATATACGAATCTTCTATAACTAACAATGTGAGAATACTCCGCGTCGGTAAAACCTACCTTAATTAGATAGATGGGGAAAGTCATTTTAATGCCACGGTCTTTAAGTTTGTTTTTTGGTTAGGTAAACAAAGGGACACGCTTGAAAGGACTATTTTCTTACTAGGGTTAAAATCTGCGGATGGCTACTAGTTTGTTATCAATTGTTATGATTGGGCTTATCTACTACCGACTTCTGGCGTAGGTAGATTCCGATTCTTTGGTTAGAAATTATATTGCCTGTTGCGACTATGTAATCTTTAATTTTTAATCTGCTACTGAGCTCAGTATTGTGCCCTGCTCTTTTTTTGGATAAACAAATATATTCCTTGTTACATTTGAGTACGTTAGCTTTACCACAGGTGTGGTTGTATTTGGGTTGATAAGATTATTGTGGTTTTTGGCGATCTCACTCCTTTGGTTGGGAGTCTCATCACGTTCATTTATGGTGTTAGTGGACATTGCTGTATTGTTGGTTGCAAAGGTTTTGGTAAACATTGCTAGTTATAACACCAAAAACACAAGCAACCCTCACTGTAGGGGGTTGCCGGTTAACTGTAGCCGATCGCTATAGTACTTTATATTACGTCAGTGTAGGTACCTGCCAAATATATGTTGAAAAAACTCATATATTACATACAAAGCAATTAAATTCGAGAGCACAGTACATTCGCGTTTATGCCAAATCCCTGTCATATACGTTTGTCCAAGAGTTCGCCTTTTGTTGTAATGTATATGTTTATTAGTATCTAAAACTACATAAGAGTGACCTCATTAAACAAAAAAATAGAAACAGTTACAGAGAAATTACATCGTATATTAAATAACAAACCACTTCCGGGATTGGACCGTGTCATTATTGAGGTCGAAGAACTCAACGTTTCGCCCACTTTCGCAAGGGGCTTTGTCAGGAGGAAAAGCAAAAGAGTACGGTAACTCAACGTGTAAACCACGTCAGAGGCGAAACTCTTCTATTAAACCTCAATAATGATACGGTCCAATCCCGGAAGTCGTTTGTTATTTAATCGCAATGTCCGTGAAAGCTTCCGAAATCATGTACATTGTATAAGCATGTGTTATGCGCGGGCATTGGAATTTGCATCCCATAACTTTTTCATCTCATCGCAATGTATATCTTTGCCATGATGACTCGTTACCATATAGCAAAGGGTTTCTAAATAACAGGCATCATCACACTGCGCTTCTAGTGATGGTGTCGCATCTCGATATTTAAATCTACAAAAGAAATCGTTATCACATTAGACATTCACTATATTTTATATTTGTTGAACGTCTGATCAAATTCAATTTTAGGGTTGTAAAACCATGGTACAACATATAAATTTAAATCTATCTGTACCTTCGATATTGCTCCAGAAGTTCAGGATTCCCAGTGAGACTCTTTGCCAAATCCGCCATATCAGTTGGGCTAAGGCTTGGAATTTTATATGCATCCAGAAATGAGTATAACTTATACCATTGAGGACCTAGTTCTGGCGTTTCATTTGCTTCCGTAACGTTGTAGACCCAAAGTTCGTAATCTTTAACTTCCTGAATAATATATAACATAGTCGAGTATACTGTTTAAAACTGATAGTACAATACTTACGGCTGTAACTGGCTCAATCTCATAAATCACATAATTTGGATTTACATCAGTATAGGTTGTCAAACTTCCACCATTAAAAGCAACGCTTACTGGGTCGTCGAGATCATCTGTGCCGAAGAATATGATGTTTTCTTTCTTATGAGTATGGCCATTAAACTGAGCAGCAATGGTGTTTCTAAACCTGCAAATAATAAATATTTAAGTAATTTCACAATGAAGGCACACAGTCAAGACATATTTAAAGTGAATATTTTAGAAAGAACTTGCCTATTAACGATTCTCGAATATTCCCTTCCCCAGGGTTTCCAGCAAGTGCCATCTCCCGTTGGCACGTGTGAAAGTATATGTACTTTCTCATTATTTTGTTCTGCTTCTTGAAGAACCTTAACCAACCACTCTAGCTGCCCAAATGGATCTCGGTCATCGTATATTAACCACCTGCATTAACATAGCGTATAACTACAATTAAAAATGTTTTATTCTATACTTACCAATTGAAAGTGAAACACACATTACTGTTGAGTGCAACAATTCTATAACCTCCTTTTTCAACAAATGTAGTATAATAACCCCCTTTCGAAATAGTTTCATGAGTATCTTCAGGTAACCATGTCCATTGCTTTACGGCCAAATCGAATATCCACTGTGTAGACACTTCAGGACCATCTATGCCGTTATTCGAAAATCTAAAAATGAATTTTTGTGTAGAAAAAACTGCAATTTTTGGTTAAAATACTTACGCATTTACTGGATGTGGTTCATGATTTCCCAATATGGGAAAAATTGGCACTTTTCCAAAGACACTTTTGAAGTGATTTAATACATCCGTCAGAATCTCAGTGTTTTTATCTATGTTGGTTTCCCAAACTTTGTGATCAATAATGTCACCGGTATAATAAATGTAATCTATGTTTTTCTAAAAGGGACGTCATTTATTGAACAGCAATTTATTCTGCAGATTTTTTCTTACATGTTTGGTAATAATATGAGTAAGGGAGTCGGTTAAAACAGTCACAGGCGTGTCGCAGCCTCGGTAATCGCCCCAATATCCAGCAGCGGCTTCCTTGGTTAAAGGTATGCTTCCCGCTTGGCAACATAAGGGTTCGTTACAATCAGCATTTGAACCAGGGGCATAATCAGGATCAAAATGAATATCAGTAAGCTGTAATACCTTTAGTGGTTCATCTGCCAGAATGTTATTCTAAAATATAAACATAATTATAGCTAGGCTGCGTATGTTTAATACAATATTAAACAAGAATGAGTAGTGCAAGTAAAGTTTTAAAGGGCAGTAAAAATAAACCAATTGTGGGTAGTTTTCTTGAATATGACGGGGACGCAATACAAGTAATTATTTGAATCCATAGTTGAAAACGTCGTTTTACTCAACACTACTTTGAATTAGGTACCCATCGACACTTTGCGGTAGATGATTGATTAGACTTTTTTCATATGGACGTCATACAGCCTCCTGAACATATTTTGATAAGGTCTCCCGTAAAGACATTCAGCAAATTTTCACGTTCAGTTATGGAGTTAAAATGAGAAAAACAGTTTATATGGATATATGGTCTCTGATCTCTCATTCGAAAGAGATATTTAAATTTTACAACAACACGATAGCAATTAAATATTCTAATACCGATATAACCATCCTGGGACTCCTTCGAACATCCCTGACGTTTTTCTCACAGAATAGCAAGGGTTTTAAATTTTCTGTACTAGTTCATCATTTGAATTTACTGTTCCTGCATACATTAAACTTATACGATATAGATCCCTGAGATTGGCAATCGAAAATCATAACAAGTCCATATGCACTTTTTTGATCATCCAAGACTTTTAAGTATTATCTAATATTTTTGGAATGCCTTTACGGAACACCCTGTATATAAAAACATGTCCTATAGGCTGTAGAATTTTGTACAAATCGTCCATTAATGCAGGATCTAATTACTGTGAATTTATATCAGATTATTTTTCTTAGTTTGAAAAATCATATTGAAACTTAATTATATGTCAAATATAGGTACGACATGTATCTAAAATAGTACTAGAATTGACTAACATTTGTAGTAATCATATTACAGGACTCTTTGTATGCTTTCGTTCGGTGTGTTTCGTAAATGCAACACTAATTTTGCTGGAGAATGAGAAAAACGTATTTAAATACGGTATTCTATTAAATTCTATCATTGGGTTCAACTAATAGACAATACGTATCGGAATTAGTTTATGTTGACGTTGATGGTTGACCAGTATTATCTTTTAATTTCCCAGCTATTGGTTTTATTTAATTTTTCCGAAAAAGGCATGAAAGTGTCTACTTTGATGACTCATTTGCTGCATAAAAGTATACTTCTTCATTATCAGCCATTTTTACTTTTAATAGTATATTACTCTACAAGTTGAGAAAAGTGATGTTTTTCTGAATAAGTATGGCGTACGGCCATACGAGTTCAGAAAAAACACTTTTCTAACGTGTTGAGTATACTATTTTATCGCATTTCAGAAGAAATGTAAAATATTACATTTTATACATACAAGTGACACTAACTGTCAAAACATAACCAAGATGAGCATAACTCATTCCTATGTACTAAAGCACAATAAGCAGCTCCAGTTGATGTTATGCGTTTGGCAATACTGAAGTGTGTTGTTGGTGACACTGTAATTCTATGTGAAATTTGAGGTTAGCATGTTAGGTTTTGCGTCAATCTGTGTCAAAGCTGACGCAAAACCTAACTTACTAATCTCGAATTTGACATAGACCTACAGCGTCACCAACAACTCACTTCAGTATTGCCAAACGTAAAACGAATCGCCGTTGCTAGGCAGAAAAGTGTTGCTAATGATAAAAGTACCACATTTCTTATCGATTTTGAATGAAGAAATGTAGTATATTTCCAAACGAAATGCGATAAAATCTGTTTATTGGTTGTTACTTGATCAAAGCCTTAGTAACGAATGCGAATCTAATTGTTGTAAACACAAGCTTTTTGTGCATTTATTTTATAGGTTAAAAAAGCGGTTTCGAAAAAAATAGTGTACATTACGCGCCGTGCAAGTGTCTATGCTTGACTCGGAGACTTTCAAAAAGTGCTCGGATGCTAACCCGCCCTCACATTCTTCAATGAGCTTCCTAGTTTTGCAAAAGACGACTTTCTTTACTTGTAATGTAGTATGCTATTAATTGAACAATGAAAATAGGAAAGTAAAAATATCGAATCGAATTTATACGCAGTCGTCATGAAAACAAAGTATATCCTTAGAGTACGTCTATAATTGGTTCAAAATATTTTTTATTGGATAATACGTGTAATAAGCATAACATATCATATCAGATTAGTTATGCAGAATATACAGGGTTATTCACAAATGATAATAAATTCTAAAAATTGTACAATATGCACACAACATATTAAATTGCTTTCTTCTTCATTAGTCAGTTTATGACAAACTGTCACTGATATCAAACTGATTTGTATAATGAAAGTGAAATATATCATTAGTTTTATTTACGGCTGTAAATTATTTTTGTTTATTATGGAAAAACGACTTTCTTTCTGGTGAAGAAATGAAGCTGTAATTTATTATGTACTTTTTATTAATTAAAACAAATGATTTTTACATTTTTATGTATGTTTCGCTAACTTACTTCTTAGTGTCTTCAGAAATATATTTTTATAATAATTAATTTATATGATTATCCCAAAGATTTTAGTATTAAAAATATAAATAAATAAATACAAACCTTAAAAGTAAAAATGATAGGTCAATTAAATTACGAAAAATATGAATGACCAATTTAATAATAATCAAGGGACAAGTTAAAATTATACCTGTATTCCATATACACTTCACCTGTCTAAAAATATATAAAAAGAGCTAGTTAATAATATCAAAACTGTCCTTGCAAATCACAATACTTGAAAAAGTTTATGCAAATCTTAAAGATAAAACTGAAAAATTAACTTTTAATATATTTTATAAAATGAATATTGTAACTGTTGTAATGCAAATTATATCGGTCAAACAAAACAGTTGCTAAAAAAAGATTCCAACATCAGCAACCAATTAAAACAAAAATTCAATAAATTAAACACAACATGATCTGGTCACGCAATAAACATGTTACATAATTTTAATTTGCAAAACCGGCAATCCATTAACTCCATGAATTACAAAACTGTAATTGTAAATTGAAATAGTATTTATTGCATTTAATAACCCGAAAGTTTTGTTAAATAAATTATACTTCAATTTTAAAAGTTGGGAACAAAATTGAAATTTCGGAAAATAATTAAATAATTTTGGGTTATTGAAATAATGAAATTTTACGTTTGTGCATTCAATTGTTTTTAAGCCGTACTCTTAATTGGAAATTCGCATAAAGTGTTTATAACTATTGCCTAAAAATTGTTTTTGAAAAGTTGTATGTGTTGTTCTCTGAATGATGTAATTTTTGGCAGTGGTGTATTATGATATGTGTTATAGGACTTTTTCCACTGACGCGGGTGTTTATCAAACGACGTTTAGGGAGTTTTTGATCTACTTCCGTCCTCAGGTGTTCGTGGTTAGTCATGCGAATGACTGATTTTTGTACGTCTTTTCAAGTACACTCGTGCCTACTCCGGGGTTTGAACCCGGGACCTCTGATCGCTGTGATTACGAGTCTGTTACTCTTGCCACTAGGCCACCAGCACGGACAGAGACAGTAGAAAAAGTCCAATAAAACATATCACATGTTGTACATATCAAACAATAAAAGAGGATCGTAACTAGTATATTTATTAAAGATGGAATGTTCATCAACGCGAAGTGCGCATAGGTATTGCTACAGGTCACGAAGGGAATGATTGTCATGTCCAGATTTTAGAGGATTTTAAAAATTAGTGAAATACATTTTCCATTTCATGAACTAGACAACAAAAGTGGCCAAACTGTCAAAAAATTATCTGTCTTAAGTTATTGTATTTTCTGATAATTTCATGTACGTGTGACCATAAATGGTTGTGATTTTTTTTCTTAGGTTGGCACTGTTTATATTGGTGGCGCTGTAAGCCTATGTTAAATTCGAGGTTATCAGGTTAGGTTTTGCGTCAGTGCCACCAACATAAACAATGCCAACCTAAGAAAAAACATCACAGCCATTTATGATCACCCGGTACTTGAGTATAGCAACGGACACAGTGTTTAAAAATGTGCATTTTCAGAACTATCTATGGAACAAATCGTGTACATAGAATTTAAATCTTCTCGATGGTGTGCTACCTCAAAAAAAAATTAGCGATAGTTCGTATCAGGTGTTACGACGTGCATTAAACACAAATGCGTGAACGTATTTGTGACCAATTGCAAGATACTCGAACACAAGTACGCGGTACTCTAGTTATATCATTGAATCTATGAAGAGTGTTTGTGCCTTTAAATTTAAGTTAACCGAAAGTGATAAAGTTAATTAAGTGTAGCTTGTTTACTGCAAAAGTTCTACATGTGACTCGAAAATGTCCTTACTGATTTGATGTAATACAATTTTTTTCTAAAACTAATCTATGGATCGTATCTGATGATGTTGTGCATATTTACAAACTAATCATTAAACATTCCCTTTATACCCCATTTGGGCCACATGACAATTACTTACACGTATGTCCTTATTGGATATTTCTGGTGGTTCGTTGGGGATATTAATACTCCAGTCCTCTGAATTTGCATCTTTGCAGCCCATGCTTTGAAGCAATATGTTACACACTCTGGCTCCGGTTAGCGCTTCTCTGTTGTCTATTATATATAAAAGCGTATCCTACAAATTTTTAACTATATTACTATTGTCTTCTTCTAATTTTTAAACGTACAGCCTGTGCTTCAATAGTTCCTCTGCAGATATGTTCCTCTTCGACATTAAGCAAAATGCATAGAGTTATTACACTATCAGCAAGTTTATCTCCAGGTATGTGTACCAATCGATACAAATTTATTATCACATCAACTGCTACATTACAAGCCAAACATATAAGATCTTCTTTTAAACCTTTTTTATGGTTTGCCCGGAATATTCCTGGAAACTGCAGTTCTTTTAAGGCTTCTTCTAACTCAGCAGACTTGCTACCGGTTATTATGAGTTCTTCGAAACCTTTCTTGAAGGAGCTTGCCAATTTAGCTTCAATAAGAACATGGTTGCCATTAATATTAGTGTTAGATACATGACTATAAATTAATATCAATGATAGTTGACTTACCTTCATCGATAGCTTGAACGGAAGTTCCGTACACAGCTAATAAAAGTATCACTAATAATCCACGTAATATCATGGCTACTGTAACATTCACAATAAGATTTTTAGAAACGGCGCCAATATAAGTAGCTTGTGACTTGTGACTTTGTTATCACAAGTGGCTATATCTTAAAATTTTTGCAGTGAAATAAATTATCTGATAGCATGCCAAAACTATTTTATAATGTAAAAGAAAAACTTATATTCAGCGTCGTATGAGAAAATTAAAATTGTTTTTGACGTGATGTTATCAATTATACTAAGAAATGCTTCGTAGAATCGTTAAGGAGTCGATATCAATATGTGTACCTTAATTACGTTTAATTATGTTCATGCTTCTTTCGTTATTAAATCTAGTTACTTCTACATAGTACTCAATCAAATAAATTGAATTGTAATGCTTTCACGTATATCTAGCTGATATTAGATAGTCTTGTATCAGTCCCATCTAGAGGGAAAATGTTTGAAGCTAATGAAAGCAGTAATATAATATACGAGTCGACAGCTTTTTATATGAACACTAGCTTAATATTCCGTCCATAAAACAGATCTTCTGTGTTTTGTTCTATCATTTTAAGCCTTTCTTCTAGACTGGGGCACCTACTTTTCGAGTCTACCCTTAACACCACCAATCCTACACGCATTTTTCGCTTTGTCTTTATTGATTATTTGGATTAGTGCCTGTATTAAAATGAATAACAGTCCAGAGAAACACTTAGTAAAACAATTGGCAATAGTTCCATATGCCGCAACCGCTTCAGTTATAACGCAACGATAAGCATATGCATTTATCTGGGTAGTCCTGGTTAGAGTACCTATATAATAGTTAGATAAAAGTAGTAAAATTTTGTGACGTGACATTTTGATTAGATGATAATTTTTTGCACAGTTTACTAAACTAAATATATTTATAAATTTTTAAATGTTATTTTGACTGCAAGTGTTGATGATTGTGACAACTAGATGGTGAAAACGTAAGTTTAAAATCATAACAGAATGCAGTGTTCAAAGCGGTAAAACAGATTAGAAGATGAAGATACTTTAAGATCTATTCCCCTATACACATGGTGTATGGAGTAACAATATGAAAGATTTCCCTAAGAGAGGTGGAAGAACAGTGGGCAATTTACAACAGTAAATGCGATACCTACCATAATTTGCCAAACTAATGTGAGAAGCAACGATGAACGAGGATCACATATCAATGAATATAGTAACAATTCAAAAAACCAGTAACCATTTTTTGAAAATCGTCAATAAACTATAGCACCCAAAAATGCATTCCATCTAATAGGGAAAATGTATACCAAGTAGGTTAAACCGATTTTTAAACGTTAGTCTATCCTTTAATAGTTACGCCACCGTTTCGTTTACAATGACATAAGTTTGGATTAAAAAAATGATTAACAGAATGACGGCGTTTTTCCTACTCTTATATACGCTATTATATAGGTCTGGATACAAATCGGATTTCTTCTGGAGGCGCGTGTTCAAATCCCATCTACTGCGTTGTTTTGTTCTTCGAAAATCAATGTAATTTGCATTACTAAGTGTTTCCTTTTATTGTTTTAATATTATTAGTGATGTTCAAATGTTTTACATAATTCTGAATACTTGCACTCCTTTATTAAAGAAGTTGAGTAAAACAATTTGTCTCTAGTAATTTCCAAAAATATATATTTTTCAAACGGAATGCCTTGTCTGAATTTACACCAATCGATGTAAAATAAATTCTAAACAAAAATCTCCTATAAGTTTTTTTAATAAAAGAAAAAATAACTCATTCTTTAAAAATGACAGTTTTAAAACTTTAAAAACCAGATAGCCATGGAAGAACAATAATTTAATATACAATTACAATAATGTTAGTAACTAACTATAATATCGGTAACATTTTTGGATGATCTGGATGACCGGCTACGTTATTGTTATGTTATAGAAATTATTGTTCTGTTGTCTGTTCCACGGCTACTCGATTTTAAACGGTTTAAAACAGTTATTTTTAAATAACTCGCTTATTTTAAATTTCATAAAAAAGGTTATAGAAGTATTTTTTCTTATAAATTGATTTTATGTCTATTGGTACAAAAACTTGCAGGGCGACTCATGTAACAATATATATTTTGGAAATAAATCGAGAACTGAATGCTCGATTGTTTTTATTAGCGGAAAATATCTGACTAGTTTGCCAATTTAGCCGACGTTGTAGCTCCAATAATAACGAAGTTAGCACTTAATTTGGTTCACCCTGAACCATTCCCATGGCTCAAGTTAGGCTAAATACAATAATTTATAATTATGAGTAAAAAATGAAGTCCTTTGTAATCAACTTCAACCGTTCAAATTTAATTATCGTTTAACTAATAATTATTATAATAAATTAAAGAAAAGTCACTGGAATATAATATTGAATGTTAATAGATGCAATATATAGCTTTGGAAGTGCTTTTATGTGGTAGTTCAAATGTAGTAGTAACCATAATGCAGTAGGGTATTTAATTTCTCCTCATAAATAACACGTTTTCTAATATAAACATATTATGAAACCGATTGATGTGGAGCGCAAAAGACGGTCAAACTGCAATTTACTGATTTCAAACAAAATCAGATGTTTTAAAACAACAAACATAAAACGTATCTGTTATTTTTCATATACAGAGTGTTTCTAAAATATGTTAACATTGCTTTTTCGTGTCTAATTGCCTGTGTGGAAACTGTTACCTTCTTATGTGGGCGTGAGAAATAGTATATTACATAACAATCTGGGAAAGTGGCATATATCGTGCGAGTATATTTGAGAAACGAGGAGAAGCGCAGCGAAGCCGAGTGGCTTAAAACACTAGCGTACGATACACTTTTGAGCGAATCATGTAGGTTATTTTTCCCACGGCCATAAAAGACACATGTTTGCAATTTAATGTATGGCAGCTTTACTGTGATAACGGAAAATATCAGTAGATTGTCAGTAGTTTTAAGGTTAAAATGACATTTTCTGTAGTTTTTATGTTAAAATTACACATTGTCAGCAGTTTTTAGGTTAAAATTACATATTTAGCCCACTGTCTAACTGTGAATAATTGTGATGTTTTTTATAACAAACATGATAACGACCGGGTAATTGATATTGTAATTCTTCGCTACCACTTGGCTATATGAAAACTGCCACTTTAGTATGTGGGCGTAGGAAAAACATGATAACACGGTTTCATAAAAGTTGTCTGATATTTCTGAACTTTTGCATAGTTTTATACTATAGAAAACTTGTCTTAATAGTATTTTGATATTTTTTTTTAACTTTATCTGAATAAAAAATGTTTTTTGTTTATCGATCGTGAGGGTTCATGAAGACTAATTCACCTTTTTTCTATTAATATTTGCGTCTAAAAACTCTCTAAGGAATGTAAAGCTTTAACACTTATACACCTTGTATATAAACAAGATAAATACACAATTTGAACAAAAATATGTGTGTGGGCTTCTGGTGCCCTTACATGGCAATACTCGTAAGTATAAATATCATAGCAATTCTAGGGTTAAAAGGTACTATTCAGCTAAAATAACTGGAAGAATTGCTCTGATTTTATTGGCAACGCTTTATATAATCTGGATCTCTTTTTTTAAACTTCGATCGTACATAAGTTTTTTTACGCACTTCAGGCGCAAATAGCGCCTTTGGCCCTTGTATTATAGCCCTCGGTGCTCTGCATCTCGTGCTATAACATTCACGTCGCGGCACATGGGCGCCTGCTTTACGCCCTTGATATATAAATATCTATTATAATTACATAATTACTGAAACTGGATACATACAGAAAATTTACTAACGTTTTATTTTCGGTTCTGCTTTGCATTTGAAGGTGTCTTGTCATGTTTCCTAACCTAAATGCATTTGGAAACTATATCCTCAAATGTAAACCTTGTTTAAACACAGCAAAGTAATTTTACACAGCTAAATTGGAGAAACTTCCACGGTCAACTTTCCTGCAAAAAAGAAAAAAGAAAAAGTTCACCAAAGATGCCTTTCGAATTTTAAAGTCATGTGTTTGTTTATTTGTTTGTGATGGACAAGGTCTAGACACGCGGAGTACCAGGTACCTTAGACACCAACTGCTATGGTCATAAGGTCAAAGTGCTACTTAGATTTTGTCTACTCAAACATGTAAATATTTCATTTTCTTCACAATTTCCAGATCGGATAAGTAGGCAATTGTGGTTAAATGAACGAATATGACTTCATATCCACACACGGGCGAATATGAAATACACCAATCACAAATCACGTTAGTCGTGGTTACCTAGGAACTTTCATTTATTGTTTGTTTTGTTATGGACACGCCCTGCTGAATTGTGTGTGGCAAACAGCATGGAAACATGGACGCTGAAGAAATTAGATACTCGCAGACTACAAGCATTTGAGCTATGGATATACTGGAGAGTATTGAAAATAAAATGGACAGACAGGATAACTAACTTAGAGGTTCTGAGAAGAATGAAAAAAGAAAAACAAATTTTAGTCACCATTAAAAAACGGAAATTGCAGTATTTGGGACACGTTATGAGAGGAGAGAAGTATTTTCTGCTCCAACTAATAATACAGGGCAAAATCCAAGGACAGAGAAGTGTGGGAAGAAGGCGCCATTCATGGCTAAAGAATTTGAGAGACTGGTTCAATTGCACATCTAACCAACTATTTAGATCCGCTGCCTCAAAAATAAGTATTGCCTTGATGATTGCCAACCTTCGTAATGAAGATGGCACTTGAAGAAGAAGAAACGTCTGTGTCGTTTGTCAAACAATTCAGCAGGCCGTGGTTACCGGCAAAGTAAAATGTCAATAAGCGTAATCTGTCAAACTAATAGTTAAAAATGAGTGATTATAGTGAAACATAGATTAACAGTACTCGGCCAGATATTTGTTCAGCAGCTAATGAAACGTACGACAAGTTATTACCCCAGAAATACAAGAGTAAATACGAATTTACTCACAAGACGTTCAATAAGATTCTAACAAATCAATGGTTCCTACATTTTTTATTCGTTGATATATCGTAGACAAAAAAATACTATACAACTCGAGTAGAATGTTCATATCGCTCTCCGATGATTGCGCACTCCGCCTCCGGCGTCGTCCTCAAACTTCCTCCTCGTGCCATATGATCATCATATCCACTCTCGTTGCACAAGCTACTATTACCGATACCCTACATGCTACACATCGTAGTAACATGGGACCCACGGCCTTACATTACTTCAGAATGATGGCGTTTTGTAGAGGCTTTCATCCGCACTTTTGAAATTTTAGAAACCTTACCGGAACCGGGAATCGAACTTGCGACCCTTAGATCAGTAGTCAGAATACTTAACCACTGAGCTACTGAGCCCAGTTTCAAATCATGTGTACTATAACGCCAAACAAATATGAAACTGTCATTTGACACTATTTGTTATCAGTTATCAAAAATTAAATTTTGTGTGCCAATCTACTCATTTCTAAAAAAATTTATTAAATATATTACAGGAATATAAATGGTTTATGATAGGGTCATATTTTCAATGTAAACAACGGTTGGGCAATGATGGTTGGAGATATTCATCACAACCGTATTTAAATGAATTTATGGAAACGTTTCACGATGGTGAATGTGAATGACGTTTTTCATCAATTATAACCTACTACAGCAACTTTCAGGGAAAAGCGTACCGTATCACAGACAAATGAAGGACTGGTAAACTTTCTGTTCGAACTGAGCAATAAATTGGCGATGCTCAAAATCGAATGCAAGACGAACCTATAAAATCCATCTGAAGGCCTCCTTTAGAAATTGACTTGAGCTATTGCAGTTGTAGTACAATAAAAAAAAGATTTATATTTGTATCCATGGACAGGCTACAAATGTACCAAGAGCTGTTACCCCCAGATAACAATAAGATAATTTTCTACTGTAACTGGTTTTGAGAACATTTAAATAACGATAACGTCTTGGACTTGATTTTATTTTCCGATGAGTTATGGTTGTACCTGAGTGGTTATGTTAATTCTCAAGTAATGCCCTTCTGGAGCTTTGATAGTCCCCATTTTCCTTAAGAACCTTCCTTATATTGTTCATAAATAGGTGTTTGGGTAGCTTGTTCGCGACGAATGATCGACTCAATACTTTTCGAAGCCACGATAAGTGCTGAAAGATATGAAAATAACCTGCTACAAAAATTTGTGAATCAACTCCATGATGAAATTTAACAGGGATACTTCCAACAGGATAACGCAAGACGTCGTGTAGTTCGGTGTATTTCAAAAAGGCTTTGGCATCAAGATTTTGTCATCTTAAACTTTAAGATTTCGTGTTTCCACTAATCAAAAATTCAATAAGATATAAAACCCTTGTTCATACTGTTCCAGAGCTAAAAGAAAGACTTCCTGAGGTATGTAATGCAAAAACATCGCAATTGTTGTAAAATTGCATTTAGAATACTAAACGATGTGTGACTCTACGCTTACAAGAAGATGGAAAGCATTTTTCAACAGATCTTGTAATTGCAATGGGTGAATCAACTCTTCTTTGTTAAAGAATAATCTACTCCTATTTAATTGTTGCAAAGTGTAGTTCTTCTTCTTCGTGTGCTTTATCCGTTCCGAATGTTAGCTATCATCATAGTAATTTGTACTTTATCTACTGCTCGTCTAAATAATTCCAAGGAAGTCATACCAAACCACTGTCGCAAATTCTTGAGCCACGAAATTCTTCTTCTACCGGGGCCTCTTCTTCCCATCACTTTCCCCTCTAGAATTAGCTGTAATATCCTGTATCTTTCCTTATTTCTCATAACATGACCGAAGTATTCCAGTTTTCGAGTTTTCACTGTTTGCAATATTTCTGGGTCTTTACCCATTCGTCTTAGAATTTCCAGATTCGTAGTTCGGTCAGTCCAGGATACTCTCAAGATGCGCCGGTAGACCCACATCTCAAATGCTTCCAGCTTTCTTTCAGTTGCCTTTGTAAGCGTCCACGATTCCGCACCATATAGTAGTGTTGAGAAGATGTAACACCTCAGGATTCTGATTTTTAATTGTAAATTTAGATCTCGACCAATCAGAATCTTCTTCATCTGAATAAAAGCGCCTCGTGCCTTTTCAATTCTCTCTTTTATTTCGATTGAATGATCCCATCTTTCATTGACATTAGTACCCAGATATGTGTATCTCTCAACTTTTTCAATCTGGTTATTTTCAACTGTTATTACCGTTGGTGGTGGGTTGTTTTTGCTTATTACCATATATTTTGTCTTTTTTGCGTTGAGAGAGATTCCATATGCCTTACTGGTTGCATGAATTTTGTCTATTAACAGTTGCAGTCCTTCGGCACTGTTTGCCATTATAACGGAGTCGTCCGCATATCTCAAGTTATTAACCAGTTCTCCGTTCACCAGGATGCCTTCCTCCACATCATTTAGAGCCTCTTTAAAAATTTCCTCAGAATACAAGTTAAATAGTACTGGTGAAAGTACACACCCCTGCCGTACGCCTCTGAGAATTTGGATTTCTTCGGTAGATTGGTTTTCGACTCGTACTTTTGCTAGTTGACTCCAATATAAGTTAGCAATGATACGGATGTTTTTATCATCTATACCGGTTTTCTTTAGAATTTCTAATAACTTGTCATGCTTCACTTTGTCAAATGCCTTACTGAAATCTATGAAGCATATATGCACTTCACAGTTTACGTCTCTGCATCTTTGAATTAGTACATTGAGGGCGAAAAGCGCCTCTGGTGTTCCCAAAGCATCTCTAAACCCAAATTGTGTTTCTGTCATTTGCTCTTCACATTGACGGTATATTCTGGCGTGTATTATTTTGAGGAAAATTTTTAGAGTGCAGTTCATCAGACTTATCGTTCTATATTCATCGCACTGTTTTGATGTCGGTTTTTTTGGGTATATCGACAAAAGTTGATGTAAGCCATTCGTATGGGATTTCTCCAGTGTCGTAAATCATGTTATATAATTGTGTGAGAGCTTTTATACCGTTGTCATTTAAAAGTTTCAAAATTTCTGTTGGTATTTCATCCGAACCTGCCGCCTTTCCATTCTTTGCCTTAGCGATGGCGTTCGTCACTTCTCTTCTTGTTATGCCGGGTCCGCAATTGGCATCATCCATTCCATGTTTATTGAGACGATCGTCTGCAAATAATTTTTTAATATATGCCTCCCATACTTGTAATTTAATATTTATATCTGTTATATCTTTACCGGTATTATCTACTAACCGACCTGCTAATTTCTTTCTGTAGATACCAGCAGCTTCTTTTATTTTACGGTGCATATTAAATAAGTCATGGTTTTTCTGAGATTCTTCTATTTCTTCACATTTGTCATTCAACCATTTATCTTTAGCATTTCTTATATTTTTCCGTATACAATTTTGTAGCTGTTTATATTTTTCCACATTTTTATTCTTTACTAGTCTCCTCTCTTCCATAAGTTTTAAGATTTCTTCTGTCATCCACTCTTTCTTCTTTTCTGTTCTTTTCTGAGGTATGTGATTTTTGATAACTCCTTGAATCTTTTGTTTGATGGTTTGCCAGTTTTCTTGTACCCCATCTATCTCAGAATCAACTGTATGTTCGAATTCCGTACTTAAAGATTCGCGCACCTGTTCTCTAATGTTCTCTTCTGTTAATTTTCTCATATCTGACTTTTTTGGTGGTACGCTTTTCTTAACTTTTTTAAGCTTTACTTTTACTGTACACACTAGGGGGTTATGATCTGAACCAACAACTGCTCCCGGATATGCTTTTGCTGATTTTATGCAATTTCGAAATCGATTATTAATAGCAATGTAATCAATTTGGTTCCTTCTGGTGTCACCCGGAGCCTTCCAGGTATACAGTCTTCTAGGAGGGAGTTTAAAGTAAGTGTTCGTTATTACCAGTTCCTCTTCTCTGCAAAATTGTATAAATCTATCCCCTCTGTCATTTCTTGATCCTAGGCCATATGAACCAACTACGTCTGCTTCTTTTCCACGTCCAACTTTGGCGTTAAAATCACCTATCACTAAGTTCATGTCATTGTGTTTGGTATGTTTTAATACTTCTGTCAATTGTGCATACATTTCTTCTACCTCTGCATCGTCCCTAGCCGTAGTTGGCGCGTATACTTGAATAACATTTATATTGAAAGGTACTGCTTGTAATTGTACCATTATAATTCTATCTGAGTGGGTTATAACATTTTTGACAGAATCGTTAATTTCTTTTGTAAGTATGATGCCCACACCATGTCGGTGCTGGTTGTCATTATTACCGGAATAGTATACAACATGGTTTAATATTGTACATTGTCCGGAACCAGGCCAGCGCAACTCACTTATTCCCATTATATCAACTTTTAGTCTTACTGCTTCTTGGACTATATTATATATCTTTCCTTCTTCATAGGCACTTCTCACATTCCAGGTACCTATTCTCATTGACATTTTATGTGTTTTCAGTTTGGCTGTTTCCTTGTTTATCATTGCAAGATTTTCTTTAGTAGGTACAATGCAGGGATTTCGCAGGATGACGACCGAGGAGGCCCTGCAGTCTTGTGCGTGTCCTTCTCTGCCGGATCTTGGGATCCGAGACCCATGATCAGTAATCTTCGAATATTGGGTTTTGGTGTGCATGATGATTATACAAGAGATACTCATATGAGTCTTTAATGCAGTGGTTTCTCCTTGCCTTCTGCATCCTTACGGCGTTGACCATCTTGGTTCATCCGCCTTTTGGGATGATTTCTCACCCCAAGGACAAAAGAGTGCCCTTCCCTCAGTCTGCTCTTCCACCCTCTTATAGAGGCTGTTGGCAGTAAAGAGGGGAATCGCTTATACCGGCGCCTGGCCTGTAGTTATGATCACGTTATGATATTAGCCACTGATGTTAGCAAATTCTTTGGTAGCGTATTAATAGCGACTGTGTGTCAACTTTTGATGGATTTGAATGAACCGCTAATTTAGGAAAAAGTTACTCCAACAGTAATGTTTCAGTTTTGTTTTAATGTTGTACGCTTCGTTTTTCTAATTGCAACTAATAGTATATTATGCTATTGTGAGTAAAGGAGATACTTTATGTGGCGTGTTCCCACAAAGAGACTTAATAAATTTTAAGATTTTATAACGTTCTGTAGCATTTAGTTTTTCAAGAATTTAGTTATTGTTAATAACTAAATACTCCACATCTTTAAATATAGTAATACAATCATTTTCCTACATTGATGCAGAAAGTACTCACTTTTCGCACGCATTTGCCTGCAGAAAGCGATCATTTGCTGAACTCGTATGTCAACACTTTCTGCACTCTAATGTAAAGTGACATTCTGATTGGCTAAAACTTACAAATCTCATTTTTTACTCGACAAATATGAACTTTTTTTGACATATTGAAAAATTAAATGTCTTGAAGAATGCGAAGCCGTTGTAGGAAAAACAGTATGTGACACACGTGGAGAATTGATGTGAATGGAACACTCTTTAGTACTCGTGCTCCATATTTCACATGCCTTTTTCAATTGTATCTCTTCCACACTCGTTTTACAATACTTATAGTATTGCAATAACTTATCGGAATTAGCATTTGATAAAGCTTTAGAATTTTGCGTGTAAATTCTTCAAACTTATGGAACAAAGTCGAAACACTTATTCGGTACTGTGTCACATAGCTTGGAAACAAATTCCTTATTGATTGTAATGTATAGAACATGATTGTAAATTAATTTATACTTATTTTAAGATTTATATCAAAAACTGTCCTACAAATGTATTTTTATTCATTATCTTTCTCCGGCTGATATACATTTTCACGATATAATTTCAGCCAAGACAAATAATTACCAAAATATCAATTTAAGTACCACTCAAATTCATTGTACATATAGGTAACGATAGTGGATTCAATTGATGTATCTAGAGATATGATATGTCAAACAGATATTTCAAATTATTAGGTAATACAATTTCGGTAATAATATCACTAACACTGGCTAAGCAAAAATAAAGCTGGTTCAGTTTGAACATTTGATGTGAATAGCGTTTTTTACTCCAATTAGCAAAATATTAAAAAATTATTAATATTAAGAGTTTCGACACGATCGGCTTCGTCTAATTTTACAGTGGAAAATGTTTGTAGATTGTAGATAGCCCAATATTATGACAGCCTGCTGTACTTCCTCGTGGCACTTAATACAACCTACTCTCAACGATTTCTGCAAGAAACCAAAGGCGTGATAAGTGTAATTTATAAGGAAGATGTGACAATGCTGCAATACATTTTCTCATCGTAAATACGCCTAATTTCCGGTAAAATTTCTTCCGCACGGTGTTGCAAGGACATATGTGTATTCGCTATCATGTTAATATGCTCATAAAACAAAATTTATACAGGGCGATTCTCCTCAATACAAACAAAAACGCTTCGTTTCCGAGATACAGGGTGTTAAAGTTTCTTTAAATAACCTGTTGTTTATTGTTATCTAAAAACGCTTTATGCGATTTGAATGAATTTTTTACAGTTTTTTTATAACTTTGTGAGGTATCTTTTGGACCTATTACAGTTGATCTAGTAATTCCAGAGGCGTGCCTGCGGGGCATGTCAGTACGGGTTTTTCGCAAAAAAATTACGCCCATTACATTTTTTGCAATTTTTATAAAAAAAAATTGATTAAGCAACTAAAATTGCAACTCTTTTGTCTCTTGAGTTTTCTTCGTATCTCATTTCGTTTTCAATAAAAAAATAAAGACTATATTTTTGTACGTCTCCGAAACTATTAAGACAAAAACTAAAATGCTCCAATATCTCAAAAACCCCTTAGTCGATTTTAATGAAACTTTGAAGGTTTATTGGTGCTATTAAGGATCACTAGCAACCAGTGAGACAAATGTCTCATTTAATAAAACAAAAAAGACCGTTTTTCAAATAGAACGCGTATTAAATAAAAACAATAATATTTTTTTAAATATTTTATTTTCTCGAAAACCGGAAGTGTCCCGTGACTGAAATTCGGTTCCTGACCTGACATGACCATTTCAAACATATAACTTTCATAACTTTTTTCTCTATCTCTTACGGTTTGGCTGCTGAAACAGCGTCCCGGACGGACCAGCGTCCCGGACGGACGGAAATCACGTGATTTCTCGAAAACCGGAAGTGTCACGTGACTGAAATTCGGTTTCTGAGCTGACATGACCATTCCAAACATATAACTTTAATAACTTTTTTTCTATCTCTTATGGTTTGGCTGCTGAAACAGCGTCCCGGACAGACAAAACAGCGTCCCGGACAGACAAGTCTATTAGATAAAGGATGTTTAGGATAACTTAGAATTAAATTATTTATTCCAGGGGCAGCCGGGATTTTTTTGTTAAGCTCTAATACCCTGTATCTCGAAAACGAAGCGTTTCTAGATCCATGTTGACCAGGATTTTTTTGTTTGTATTGATGTGATCTATAAGTGGGTAACATATTCGAATGTATTTTTTAAACACCCTGTATATGAGAAATACTCACATAAAGTTATCCTATTTTTTCTAAAATTTGACGTATTACCATTTTGGCTATATCATTATTGACTTTGTTATCGATATAATTGCTTACATTAGATAAATCATTTATTTATCTGCAATTATACATATGCTTTGACATTCTACATTAAAGTATTGAGGTTACAATTTGTTATTATTGATGGTTGTGGTAACAAGTTCTTCGAAGGGCCCTACCGTGGCATTTGAAAGTAAAAACACGTTTAAAGAGCCTGACGCCCACTATTAGTAATTTACGTTACAAGATCGGAATGTAGTGTTTTGCAGGTCGAGCCAAGTAGATTCCAGGGCGAGCCGCAGGGGAGACCTGCAAAATATTTTCCGGTCGTGTATCGTACAATATTTTTTTTATTTACAACCATATATGTAATGTTAACATTACTGAACTTATTTGAGTGCGGGAAGTGCATTACATTTATGGTTGTAAATAATAGTATATTACAGCCCGAGATGGGAAGTGTTTCATTACTGTCGAGAGATTAGTTAGCTGATTGAGACGCGAAGCTATTATCTCGAGACTAAGGAAACTTCCTGTCGAGGGTTGTATACTATTTTATTCGCAACCACTTTATTCTAAACAATAATTGGAAAAATTATTATATTATGATACGACAGGTTGCGACGCGCATGAATGGATCAGCAAGATTCCCAGTATCCCTACCTACTCAGCGGTCGGGAATGCACTCACTTCGCGCACTTGAGCGGGAAGTGAGTGTGGGAAGTAGCGGGCTGAAATGTACGACTTCCCCCACTCAAATGAGGTCAGGAATGTTAACATTACATATATGGTTGCGAATAAAATAGTATACAAACCTCGACAGAAAGTTTCCTTAGTCTCGAGATAATAGCTGATTTCGAGGCTTCGCGTCTCAATCAGCTAACTCTCGACAGTAATGAAACACTTCCCATCTCGGGCTGTAATATACTATTACGACATCCGAGTCCATACTTATAAACTTGCGAATTTACTTTCGCAAACTCAAAAGGGACCGGCAATAGTAATTTATGTATTTAGTGTGTAAAGAGAGCCATTTTAGTATGAGGATGTGAGTTTCGTGCCGAGCGGGAGCGAGGCGCGAAAAAGCAACCGAATACCAAAATGGCTCTTTACACTCGAAATACATACAATTTCTCTTCTATGGGCATAAATAAATGACAAAATTGTTAAATAATTGAAATTTCTTTACCAGGCAACCAGAAATACATCACTGTCACTGTGTAACACACTATGCACTTGTACTGTATAAATTGAAATAATTTTAGTCGAACACGAGACGTTTTAGGAAAATAAATAAATATCTTATCTTCAAATTCCATCTTCAACTTTACAAAAACTTACACACAAACTCAATAAAAATGTTGCGTGAAGATAGACGCGCCGTGATGCAATTGTCAATAATTTTAGCCAGTTCCAGAAAAATGACGAATTACAATAATAATCAGGTTAGCCATGGCGATGCGTAAAGTAAAATGAAGTGACGCGTTTATTTCATTACGACATTGTTTTCCTGAAATCGTCAAGAAAGCGGGCCATGTCAAGCCTCAGCAGTTTGATCTTGAAAGTGTCACTTTGCAAGACTAGTCACTTTGAGATTTTTGCAAGGCATTTATTTTTACTTTGCGTTACCTAGGTGACCAGTCACCTTCACCATGCACCTTGATGCAATAGGATTTTATTTTTAAATATGTCAGAGAAAAACTAAAATTCTCCAGCTTCCTCCGGGACTCTTTATTTGTATAAGGTTCGGTGGGTAAAAAGCCTAGGCACATACAATATTAAATATCTCTAACAGTGACGACAGTGTTGATTTTTATTGAGACGCTGTCACTGTAAATATTCCGAGTGGTTTGCGCCCGAGGCTTTAAGGGAGCGCTGTTGTAACGTGACTTGCGAGCGGTGCGCTTGGCACCCTCTCTTGGCGACGGCTGGAACCGTGGAGCGGTGTAGATCCGTACTGTCGAAACCTGCGCGCGCTAAGTGTTACAAAGAGGGATTTCAGAAAAAATTTAATACATTACACAGCATGAAAGTGTCATGCTTGACTCGGAGGCTTTGAAGAAGCTTCGAGTCCTCGTATTCTTCAACAAAGTATCACTTTCATGCCTTGTAATGTAATATACTATTACTTGGTTGTGATGTTAAAATGGTTACTAGAAAAAAAATGTGTGAATCGCTAACTTTTTGCGTTGACAGTGAGCTTTTAATAGTCAGTTTTAGAGGTGACCGTAGAAAATAGTATATTATATACCGAGGTGGAAAGTGTTTCATTCCCGAGAGATTAAGTAGTTAACCGAGGCGCGTAGCGTCGAGGTCAACTTTATCTCGTGACAGGAATGATACTTTTCACCGGGGTATGTATACTATTTTATTCGCAACCACTTTATTCTAAACAATAATTGCTGTCGGCAAATGATTCATTTCCAACCTCTGCGACAGCAATCACTTTTCCGACCGGTTGGAAAGTTACAAGTTGGGAATAGCTCATTTTCCAACTTTTTAAAAGTCAGTAATGATCTTATTACATACGGATGGGGCCATAATTATACCTATATAACAGCAATGAGATAACATGAATAACAAAATAAAATGCTTGAGTAAGAAAGAGATGGCCATACGAAAAAGTTATTTTAGTAGGCATGTTTAGTTGACAAATGTCATAATTAAATTAAGCGTCCAGCCTTTTCGAATATTTGCTACTATGTTTATCTCTTTCTTACTCAAGCAATACGAGTTATTTTCTTATTCATGTTATCTCATTGCTGTTATATATAATAATAATAATAATAATAATAATAATAATATTTATTGAGCATAATATAATCACCGACGTTTTAATATAAAAATTAAGTAACAAAAACATGAAAAAAAAAGAAATATTTATAGGTATATACATCAATCAATGCATATGCTCAAATGGAAAAGGATCAGCTCAGCTGTTTTTCACCTTTCCCATAACAAAATACATAAATAATGATTAATAGCAAATAAAAGCGTGCATTATTGAACTTTCTGAAGATCGCACAATTGAGCTCTGAATGCTTTTCGAAATTTAAAAACAGTAGGCTGCGAAAATGCCAATATAAAAGAATTAATTAACTTAGGAGCTACGTATTCAAAGCAACCCTCAAATTTCGATGTCACATGCTTTGGTATAGAAAATAGCTCGTTGCCTCTTAAATTAATATTGGTCAATTGTACTTCTGAGCGCTTGATTAGAAGGTTATATAAATATGAAGGCTCCTTTGATTTTATAATTTTAAACAGCATTGTACCAAATAACAACATAAATCTATATTCTATCTTTAGAATATTTAACCTAATATAGTGTGGAGTAACATGGTCCCTATAAGGAATTAAAAATGAAAACCTCAAGCAACAATTTTGTATAATTTGTAACTTGTTCTGCATACTGTTGGCAAGAAAGTTGTAATACACACTGCTTCCGTAGTCAAGATAACTTAAAATAAGTGAATTGCTTAGATTCCACTTCACATGTTGTGGTAGTACGTATTTAAATTTCCACAATGCTTTTAGTTTTGAGTAACATTCACTACGTTTTCGGATAACATGCTTTTCAAAATTCAAGTGTTGGTCAACTAATAAACCCAGATCACGAGCGCTTTCATTAACTTTTAAAACAGTATCACTTAAAATTATCTGTTGTGTTAAAGTTGCACTTGCTTTGTTCACTGCTGATTTCGAACCAATACACAGCACTGATGTTTTAGTAGCATTTAAACGCAGACCATTTTTTCTTGACCAATCCAGTATACGCTCCAAGTTTATATTAAGTTCGCTGATAAGAGTATTCACTTTCCCTGGTACGCAAGATTTATACAACTGCGTATCATCGGCGTAAAGATGGACATTCCATTGATTTACCATCACATCTGGCAGATCTGCAGTAAAAATTGTAAAAAGAGTGGGGCCCAATATGCTCCCTTGCGGAACACCATGGAAGACCTGAAGTTCTTGTGACATACAATTATCTATTTTTACTGTTTGATACCTGTCTGATAGGTAATTCAAAACCAATGTAAAGTTCTTGGACTGATTCCGTAGTACTTTAACTTGGCTAGTAACAATTTTCGGTTAATAACGTCGAAAGCCTTGCTGTAATCGAGGAGAGCTAAATAGGTAACTTCGGAGTTATCCATGTTGCGAGCAATATCCGTTGTTATTTTTAGCATAGCAGTAGTTGTGCTGAACTTGTGGCCCTATCGGTATATGGTTGCGAATAGAAGCTTTTTCACCATGGTATGTATACTATTTTATCGGTATCAGGATATTAAGCCGTTGTTTACATATACAAAAGTAGGCTGGTAACTAGATCATAACTTATCTGTAGGGTTAAAGAATATTACCCTACATGGCAACCATAACCATACAGCAACCGATAAACTATTGAACAAATCACGGATGTTATGAATCATAATTGCCTTAGAAGTTTTAAAATCCTCGCTCTACGAGCTCGGATTTCAAAACATCTGCGGCAGTTATGATACTCATAGCATTCCTAGATATTTTAATAGCTATTATTCGCAATCATCTAATTTTAAAAATAACTACAATAGAATTCTGAATAATATATTTCTTGATGTAACAAACATTTTTGTTGCCATGAAAACAACCCACTCAATATTATTGTTACCAACCCAGTTTTCAGGTATGTAATAGTTTTCGGGGTATGTAATAATTTCCCGGCTAGTTTCAGTCACGACCTGCTGAATTGTTTGACAAACGTCACTCATTTGTCACACAATTCAGCAGGCCGTGGTGTCAGTAATCATCTAATTCCCAGCTGTTGACATGTCATGAAATTGACACATTACAATGTGATTGCGAATAATAGTATATTACATACCGAGGTGGGAAGTGTTTCATTACTGTCGAGAGATTAGGTAGTTTACCGAGACGCGTAGCGTCGAGGTTAACTTTATCTCGAGACAGGGATGAAACTTTCCACCGTGGTATGTATACTATTTTATTTGCAATCATCTAATTTTAAAAATAACTACAATTGAATTCTGAATAATAGATATCTTGATGTAGCTAATATTTTTGTTACCATGAAAACAACCCACTCAATGTTTTGTTACCATGGAAACACACCACTCTTCAGGTATGTAATATTTTTCGGGGTATGTAATAATTTCCTGGCTAGTTTCAAGTAATCAACTAGTCCCAGCTGTTGTCATGTCATGAAATTGACACATTACAATGTGATTGCGAATAAAAGTAATTAACAGTATTATAAACTTTAGTCATTTTATTGAACCTATGGCACTCTACCGTTATCTTGATAAGTAGCTAACGGGTATCTTAGTAATTATTGTATGAGGTAAGATTTGCGCAATAAACATATTTTGTGACGTTGATCAGTTTCTATACGCGATAAAGCTTAAACTAAAGAGCATCTAACGTGTATTTTATATGTTCATTGCTTAAACGTAAGAATATTCACTAACCGTTGAATTCTTAATTCTTTAATTGATGACTTCAGGTTCAGAAATTTGTTGTTGTTCAAGTATTTACTCCACATAAACATTTGGTACCACTAGATCGTTTAAAAACGCTTTAAAATATAAATATAGTAGCTCAAGAGGTCTCTCTATACACTAATGTTGCAAATTTACAGTAAGTAGGTAAACAATCCATCAACTAAGTTAAATGGTTAGTTTCTTATGTACTTATTTAAGAAGTACAATTGTAGGAATAAAATTAGATAGTGGCCACAGAAAAGCAAAGTAAGATTCGCAAAAAAAATCACTATAAATGTTTGCAGGATTAGATGAGTATTTACACTATTTGCTAGTGTTTTCCTAGCCCACCACCACGTACGTGATCTTATTTTAATTAACAGTATATTACTTTACAAGGGATGTAGGTAAGATTTATACTACCGAGGACCGTGTGATACCTGAGTGAGCGAAGCGAACGAGGGCATCAAGGTGCGAGTATTACATATATGGTTAGCACCTATAGCAAGAAACGTGTGGACTGAAATTTCTTGCCGAGAATTGGAACTTTTACAAATAAAATATTTGGTTACCATTTAGTAGGATTAACTCTCAGAGAGCAATTCCTGAACGCGACTACCATTAAACTTTACGTTTAGAATCACTAATGCGAGGAAGATAAGTTGCCAGAATTCCCTACGCGTGTAAAGGAATAAGCAGCCGAGCTAGAATGAGCTTGTTAGGTATCTTACTTAGATATAATTAAAGGTTGCTCATAATTCACAGTGAACTTCCTACTTCTAAATTTAAAATTGTTACTTTGAAGGTTCTTGAAATCTTATTAATGTTAGCACTTTTTTTTATAAAGCTATGTAGATAAGACATATTTTATCGAAAATATTTCTTCAAGTACGCAGATATCGTTTGATCTAAGGTAGAAAAACAAGTTGCAGCAGAAAAAGCAAGTAATACACAGGAATTATATATTCTTGGAATCTAATCAGCGATTATGAATCAGTATTAGGAAAATAAAACTATTTTGAAATAATTTCAATTACTTTTAATAAATAGGAAAGGCCACCTCAAGCTACAACAAGGAAGTCCTATATGATCGAATACCCCTCTTCTGGAGGATAGAGGTACTCTATCATATGGTAAGTGAAATGCAAAGAATAATATACGCTGTGTATTTGATATTTTACATATAAGTGTAAAAAAATAAAATATATCGTTCACAAATAATAACTATTACTAAGTGATTAAACCCCAATATACAAAAGAAAGACCCACCGTTCCTAATTGCAGCTTTAGTTGATCATAGCTTGAACCAGGGAATGAAAATATAGTCATTATCTTTAATAAGTTGCTTCAGTTGATATCAAGAATTGCACATGCTAAAATTGAAGAAATTTGAATGTTTTCACGTGCTTCAGAAATTAGAAAGAATTAATTTAAAAGTTAGAGTGGATGGATGGCTGGTAAAGCGATTGTGTTAACAGTCGCGGTAGTGAGTTCAAACCTCACACTAGAACATTGGTTACAACGTACACTCTCTGGCCGTCTTACGAACACTTTTGCTAGTCGTGACCCCTGTGAAAGGGTATTTTTCCTGTTAATTCAACGGTTTAAGATAGCCACCTATACTGGCCGCGAACGAAGAAAGCTCATATACAATTTTTGTAATTAGTAACAGGCTCTCACTATACAGTATGTCCCCTGATTGAGTTCAGAAGAGGAAAAACCTTTTTATTTTAAATTTTGTCTAGAAAAGTCAATATTTATAAAAAGTATTGCTTCTTATAAAAACTACAATGCCATAGAGAAATTTGAAATTTTTATATACGGGGTGTTGAGAAACTAAGAATACATGGAAATAGCTAAAGAGAGAAGCATTTTTGATAGAAACTTTAGACAAAAATGTTATAAAAAAATATATTTGCTGTGCAAGCGTCTTAATACAAAATTGCAGCTTCATATTAGCAATTGCATTTTTAAGTAGTTAATATTACAAAAAAAATTAAATGACATATGGCTTCGAAAAAATTATTTTTTTTTATAAAAATGTTTGCTTCTTATGAAAGTTATAGAAGAATTTGAAATTGGGTATACGGCGTGTTTATAAATTAAGAAAATATTAAAGCAGCTAAAGAGAGTAGTACCTTTAGACTTAACGTTATAAGAAAAGATTTTAATGGAAAAACTAACTCTAAATTCAAAAAGTTAGTTTCACATTAGCAACGTGTGTGCTTTTAGCTTTAAACATTGCTAAAATCATAATACGGTTAGATATTAATAAAGCAATCAAATCTGTGGGGCTATTTGTAAATGTTGGTAAAATTCAATTTGAAGGGTTCCTTTTTTTGTAATCTTAATTACCTGAAAACGTGAATAAAAAATAAATAAAAATATGGAGCTGACATTATATCAATTTTAAATTTATCCGTTTTTATAAGCAACACAGCTTTTTGTAAAGAAGAAGCATGAAAAATAAAAAAGTTTTTCCTCTTGTAAGCCCAATCCAGGGAAGAATATGTAAAAGTCAAATTTAGTTTACCATAAAATTAATGTTAAACTTAAATTAATTTAAATTTTTCGCCCTTTTAAAGGATAAAAAATACGTTTCTAAATCAAGTTGTCACGGAACACACACTGTCCATGTATTCATCAAATTTAAGGTCCTTCGACAATTTGACTAGCAGTAGAATTTACTACGGCTCATAGTTTAGCATAGAGGATTGTTGGTCGTAATGATGAACGAAAAGAAGAGACATAGAAGAGAAAATTAAAGTTAATCGACAAATAAAGCCAATTTTATAAAGTTGTAGCGGATGCCCTCCACGCAAAAGGGCATACAAAGTCAGCGCAAAAAGTCATAAAGGAGAAAACTTAAAATCAATAAACCCTTTAGCCAAAATAACGGGTAACTAATTTTGGATGTAACGTTAAGCTCAAGTTAGAAACGAGTGCCCTGAACTGTATAATCAGCGTTGCGAGTAACGGATTACATCCACAATCGCAATGTAGAAAACAGGCAATTTAAAATTCCAATTTCGGCTACCTTACGACCAGTGGAGCTCCGGGGATAGACAGCCGGTAATCGCTCAACCCTTTTTGGACAATAGTGGCGCCTGTTCTAGGATCGAGGAGATCCCGCAGACTACGAGATCAACCGTAAAATCCTCTAGCTGTTGCAGACACTCGGACAAGAGCATCTAACACTTTCGCTATGAAGACGGCCGGTCCCTGTAATATAGCAATTTCAATTCTCCTGCATGGCACAATGATTAAATTGTAGAGAACGAAAATCCATCCAGCCACAGAGAAGCAATAAACAATTTTCCACTTACGCAACTGGAGAATCCAATTAAACCTAAACAAGGAAGCGCCGAAGGTCAGTTCATTTGAGTGTATCGTTCCAGTCATTCATTCGGTTTACGTCTTTCGGAATTACAGTATTTGCAAGTCATTTAGGACGTTCCGGTGTCTGTGTCAAGAATAACCGCAGTTTAGTTCACCGAGCCCTGTTGAAATACCACGGCGTATTTTAATGTTGGCACGAATATACGTATATGTGTATTTATGTATTATCATTCGACATGTACATACTTTTTTGTGTAATCATATCTTATGGTTTTCCAATAACCATTGTTATTTACAAGCACAATGCATATCAACATCCTTACCCGTTGACCAGCAGCAACTAAATGTTTTCTCTAAAGAAAAGTATTGTTTTTAAAGTTTATTTTGTCGTCTCGTAAACAGGTTGACTTTCGGTGGTTCCCATTTTTCGAGAAAGCTTTCTACTTCGGTAATGTTTAATTTCCCCTAACCGCAGAAATCCGAAATCTGTTCTTTACGAGAAGGTAAGCAAACTCTTTTGCAGTCAATTTTTTAAGTTTTTTGGTAACGGCCTTGCTTTGGAACGATATTTGGAACTGAGTGCGTTATTTTAAATTGAAAATTGCAGTATGTGATTAGTGATTAGCGTTACGAATTATAATTTTTCATGTAACAGTCCACAAGCAGTTAAGCAGATGCGTTTAATTTTTTTAAATGATATATAGTAATAGAAGAAATCTAGGGTGTATTGACACAAAATAGTTGCTAATTTTCATATAATATATATTTTTTCTAAAGATAAATAAAACATGCACTGATAAGCAATATACAAAAACTCGGTCAAAATTTCCACTATTCTTAAATATCTGGAAATATTTCAAAAATACTACTACAGCAAGTGACCACAGTACCCATAAATTAATAGCTTTCTTCAAGTATCATTCTTAGTACGCCGAGGGAACATTTTTAAAAACTTTCCGATTCCAGAAAGTTTTCCAGAAAGCCCTTTAGAATGTTCAGAATTACTAGATGGTAATTTGCTATATGAATCTTTGGTGTTCTCTGTAGAACAGACGTAGCCATTTTCTTGCCAAATATGGTGTTTTTCAGAATGTTTGGGCAATTTTGAGGCACATTTTTGTTCGAAATTTTTTATACATTCTTGAGTATGACAACCCTGTCCTTTTCGAATAGGCGTCCAATCTAAATCTCTTGGAGCTGGCAATATTATGAGACTTTCGTTAGAATTTCCACTCGTATCTGAAATATCCCAGTTCATTAAAGAATTAAAAACTTACTAAATTTACCTTGAGAATTTCCACGGGCTTTGCTGAAGCAACTATTATTTTTATTGAACGATTTATTTAGTCCAACATTTTCACAGTTGTGATTACCCACTTTTGCTGGTTTTCCAGATAATGCTTTTGGTTTCTCATGGGACCACGGAGATACGCCACTAGATCTTTTTCGGGATTTTGTTGTTCTAACGTGCAACTGTTTAGATTTATCAAAAGATCGTGCAGTTAAACTAGGTGGTTTGCTCTGTGGCTCTCTTAAGTTGCCAGATTGCTGTTTGCAGTATAAATAAGAAAACCTTTCAGACTCTGTCGATTTGAATGCTGGTGAAGACTCCTTAGTAAAGGATTGAAGCGAATCTATAGATTTTTTAGACGGCGGAGTAGAAGTGTCAGTGTATGGAGCTACTTCTGTTAATTGGTGAGAGTTTTGACTCTGTGAGTAATTTAAATATTTCACTTCTTTAGAAGACCCTGATAGGGAAGAGTTATTGTCTACAGTCCTTAGTACCTCTGACGATTGTGGACCCTGAAATATAGTTGAATATATTTCAAGTTTTCTCTCAGATTTAGTATTAAATTCGCAGGTGGAGGTTTGGACACTCTTAGCTATTGGGTTACAGCGGCAGGTTTGCACATGGGTGGATGTACAACTAGATTCAGTGGTTTGCACATGGGTCGATGTACAACTAGATTCAGTAGTTTGTACAGACCTGGTGATGGACTGCTTTTGTAAAGACAAGTAAAATTTGCTAAGGTAATTACAGGAACTTTTATCGCTGCCTAGTGATATAATAGTTTGAACCGAATGGCATTGAAGGGGCGTTAAACTTTGTGCCTTAGAGTGAAAAGACCAATCATCGTTTGTTGGAACTTTTCTTTTGTATTCATCCAAGACCGCTTTCGCAGGAGTGGGCAAGTTTTCCTTTAGCTGGGTGAATTAATAAAACAAGTTAATTGCACTGCAAATCGTTAGTTTAAAATCCTTACAGTATCAATACCAAATTTCTTTTCTTCGTAGAAAGTCCTAGCAGAGCAGATTTCGTCTGCGAATTGAATGAATCTGCTTTTCATGGATTCCTTAGGTTCATATTTGTAGCGTTTAGGTTTCGCCTGTGGATTTTTTTCTTCTGCATTTGATGATGCGGTAGGTTTACACACTTCCTTATCTACGTAATATGGACACTTGCCTGCCTTAGTTTTATTTTCATTTATACTATTTTTGGAAGGCTTTAAATTTCCACAAGTTGTTGATTTTTCTACCTAGAAAGGTGACTAAAAATTATTTGTTTAAATATTAATATACAGATTTCTAACAGATTGGTTGTCATCGTCTTTAACTTTATGTTTACATTTTGATGTCTGTATACAGCTATCGTTTAGCTTGGTTAGTGTGGGAATTTCATTTATAATATTAGAACAGTAAGCAGAGCTGCTTGGAGTAAATGAAGTTTTCCTGCGTTGAAATTGTGCGGACGATGGTTTTCTTTTGTTCATCATCGGGCGATATTCATTACCAACTTCATTCTTCTTATTTGCTGTAAACACCTTTCTTTTACCAACAAATTCACTGGAATTTGCTTTAAGTGGAATTTTTGGATTTCCATTCCATGATACCGGTTCTACCTATGCATTTTACAAAATAAATTGTTTGATGCAATTAATTTAACAGTATTCTTACAGCAGCGACTTCTACTTCAATATCCTTATAAATGCTTTCTGAGCATGAACATGGGCATGAATTACTATAATCGGAAGATTTTATATTCCAGTATGCGCTTATAGACTTATGTGGGAAATTTGATGTTAAAGCTCCTTCAGTATATCCAGATTCAAAAGACACATCTCCCAAGCCAGAATTTTCTAAAACTCTCGTTTTAGTTCTGAGGATAGTTATCTCGGAACTTATATCACTTTCATCGCCTATTTTGCTGTTTTGCTGGTAGTAGGATGGTGTTTCTGCCTAAATATTAAAATAAAAGAATCGTTATACCTACTACGATACCTACCCGTTAACCCTTACAGACTGATTTTCGGAATGTGTAAGTTGCTCCAAGCTACACGATGTATTCACTTCTTTGGAAAAGTATGGGAAGTCTACATAGTCAACAAATGATGAAGAAGTTTGTTCAAAGTTACTATCATATTCCAGTGCTGGCACTAAATCCTGAGTTTCGGTAGCAGTTGTTTTAAATTTAGCATTGTTGTTAATTAGACAAGGAAGAACAATAGGCTGGTTTCTAATGGTGTCTCTTTTAGTGGTCTTGTCAGAAGATGCAACATGTATTGGTTTGACATCCATATTCGAAGGCTGTGTACCTACCTCCTGTGTGACCTGTACCGGTTTGGTCTCTTTACTCAAAGGCTGTGTTTCTGTCTCGTATGTAACCTGTACTGGTGTGTCTATGCTCGAAGGCTGCGTTTGTACCTATATTTTCGGTATGACTTACGAGTAAAAATACTGTTATTCGAAAGAAATCTTACTGTTTTGTAATTAGGGTCTAGGTGGTGAGATATAGGAGTCTCCAAGCTTTCATTTGGTAAAGCTGTTTCGTTTTCAATTTGATACGGCGGATAGTAACTTGTGGGTATGACAAAAGTTTCGGGAGAACACATGTCAACAACTATCTGCAATCCTGTCAAGATAGTTTCGTCTGGTGTCGGTCCCAGTATGCGTCTAAATACATCTTGGCGCTTTAAAGCAGGTTTGCCTATCAAGGGATGTGAATCATCGTTTACGCTAATGAACCAAATGTACAAGTGATTGAAATATCAGCTTGTACTCACCTGATTCTGACACTTGCTTGCCGATTTCGCTGTTAACAACGGCAGATAGAAATTCTGTTTCCATTTGAACTCAAATGCAATATAGAACCAACACCTGCTTCAAACGAAATCCTGATAAGCATATGTATTTATTTAATCCAAATTGAATTCATTTTCACGTGGTTTGATTTCTAATATTTAAAAATCCAACTATATTTTGCAATGGAAAAAATTATATTTTAAGCATGAAGCAGTAAATATAGATGAAGACTCCCGAAATGTATAGTTTTCTTCTCTTTTTCTAGTTTCATTTAAGTTATGTCAAAGTCAAATTTTCGCCAATCTAAAATCAGGCCAATATTTATATAAATCTATTCGACAGATTAATATGAGTAGCTACTTACAAGATTTCTAGGAAATTAGATATTGTCTTAAAATAACTTCTACGGAATATAATTACTTTTACTCTTAATATAGTTTAAGCATATATACTATTTTTACAGAGCACGGATCTTATATTCCATTATATAATTTTTGTAATATTAGACTTTCATTAAACTTCAATTTTGACGTTAGTGCCTTACTTAATTCCCTAAAAATCAACTATTACTAGAAAATAACTGTTTATACCTGCATTAGATAGTTGGTAGTAATACTTCGCAGTACTGTTATATATAATCGTATACAATGTCTGTCTAATTTATCATTCATCGGCTGTTTCTCGGAATAAGGTATGGGTAAAATCTTGGTGAGATATAAACCTCACAAAGTGTTGAAAGAAATGAGCTAAAATGAACGTTAATAGGAAAAATTGTAAATATTTATTAGTTGTACTTTATTAGAGAACTTATGTTATCAATCGTATATTTATGAACTAAATATTTATTTAATGTGATCAACTATGGAATTGGAAACTCCTGTTTTGTTCTTCGAAATGATAGAATAACAAAACGCTTTCCCTTCGTTTTTCCAAATTACCTGCATGAAGATATGACATTTTTAAAAACTGTTACATTTTCTTGAATTGGACGTTAATTTACATTCTATTTGTCGCTTGTATCACTGGTCGGTTTGTCTTTAGCTCAACCATGTTTATAACAGAGAGATGCGATGAAGAGTAAGGCAAGGGTGTATATGGTATATTATTTTTTCTGGTTTTCAAGTGCTACTCTGAGTACATATTCAGGGAAGCCATGACGCAGAAGACCACATCAGTATCAACGGGGTGCTGGTCAATAACATGCAACACGATGATACTGTATGTGTCGTGACCGCCTGTCAGATGTACGGATTACGACTGAATGCTAAGAAAACTACATATGTGGTCATGGTATAGGACAGGCGTGGCGAACCAATGACACGCGTGCCATTGATGGCACGCGGCAAAATAATTTGGGCACGGCCTTAATTAAGGAATTTAGGTACCTCAGAGAACAGAGATAGGTAACTTTCGTGCGAATTTCTGACCGAACGGATGGGAGTAAGCTACGGAGTGATCTAGCGCTGAGGCCGCGGAGGGACGGCGAGAGGGGCGCTCTTAAGCTTAGTTTGTAGTTCGCATGCAGTATTTGAAATAATTAGTTCGATTTTACTTTAAGCATTTATTTTGTAAGTTCTCCCCTGGATCGTTAGGTAGCCCTATTCACATTTATTTTGAAATATTGAATAAATTTTCCCCTGCGTAGCTAAGCAACCCTATTTTCATCTTGTGATAACATTTTTCAGCAAATTACAGCTATGTTGCTATCAATTTAGACCACTCTGCATTCCAATAGTTTTTCTGGTGGTCCTTTTCCAATTTTTGGGAGATTTTGAACCTGAGTTGAATTGCGTGTGGTAGTATTTGTCGACCTTTTCCATCCCAGCCTTCGCTTAATAAGTTGGTTGCCCCTCGGCTTCGTGCTTCACCAGCTTAATTATAGCTTGGTTCATTTGTGAGAGAGAATTTGGAAGCAACGAAAGCCCACTGAACGTTAGGATAATTGTTTATGGTTGCAATCTTTACGTTCACTACGCTCTTGCGGAATTTTGGGGCCCACTTTCGTTATTTGCACGGCACTCCAGGTTGTCCGCCACTTCCAGGTTAGTCTTCTTCAGCTCCCGCCTTTTAGCTCGGTTATGTACCTAGGAATATGTATTTTTAGCCTATTTCTACCTGGCATTATTTGATGGCACGTCATGGTCTCATTAACCATTTCTTTAGAAAAAATGGCACGTTGATCAATAAAGGTTCGCCACCCCTGGTATAGGACCTAGCAATTAATAGAAGCGTACGTGTTACAGAATCTAGATTGAGACGCTGTGAACATCGGAACTAATGTTAGAATCTAGTAATTTCCAAGTTTCGTATTGGTAACATTTTTACATCTATCATATTGACATTAAATTGTTAACCTTATTTAAGCTAAATGACACAATAAATCAGAGGCAACATTGCGGTATGGTATATCAGTTCTTGAATGTTAAAAGGATTGCGAAAATAATGGTGTTAAGTTGAACAGCCGGTCTCTGCTAAACCTTCTATCCATAAGCGCCGACTTCGTAAATATCCATGTGGGGCCATTGGATATTCACCGGGGGGTAAGGGGGCTGGGGGTACGGAGTACCCATCCAGCTAGAAAGGGGGTGCGGGGGTCCTCCGCCAAAAAATTTAGAAAAAATTGAGTTCAAATACACAGTTTTAACGCTTCCAATTGACTATATTTTTGCCACTGATTTATCAAGGTTACGTTTCAAAAAATATTTAAAAAAACGCATAAAATTTAAAAAACATAGACAAGCAGCACTTAGATACTATTTAATGACAAGAATATAAATAGGTATGCTAAACAGATTTATTCACAAACACATTATACAAACAACTTAAATATTTCTCTGTGAAAACAAAAACAAATTCTACTTCATAAAATATAAAAATAAACTAGGCAAAAGATAACGCCAACTAACAACAAAGTTACTCCATACTCCCTACGTCTATCATTTCATGTGGGGCCTGGGCCTGGCGGCCCCCATTAAATCGGCGCCTATGCTTCTATCCCAGCAACAGCAATTTTCACACTTTAAAACACAAAGAATTTGTCATATGACGCAAACGAAACCCGTCTACCCACCGTTACTGATTACTTGTCATTTAAAATGTAACCAAACTTTGTATGTTTGACAACTTTCCATATATTGCCAATTCATCAAATATGATCACAACCTTTCATGACCTACCTTGAGACTCAATCTAGTTTCTGTGACCTGTACGTATCTCAGATCTACGGTTAGAGAAAACTGTAAAAATTCGGTGTCGCATTGAAAGGATTCTTCAAACTTCCGAAAGACTTTAATAGTCGAAGCTAAACCTAGAAGCGTTCACGGCGCGGTGACGTAAACCCATATGGAAACGGCGTTGAAGAGGATTGAAGACTTAGAGATGCGGTGATATTGCCGCATACTGTGAATCATATAGACGAAGTGTGTTCGCAATAAAAACGTCAGAAACAGGATAGGAAAGATAAGGAGATATCGCCACCAAAAGCTCTCGTATTTTGGTCATGTGATGCAACACTTTAAGCAGTATACCTAATCTTCTTCACCCCAGTATGCAGATAAAGATTTGTAACAAACGTAGCCCGGACAGACGAAGAATGGTTAAAACATCAGCAAAGATAATATATATTATCTTTGACATCAGTTAGTAGTCAGTACTTCAGTCTCTCATCTGGTGCTCTCTTCAGAGCAGCCGTCAATGTGATAATGTGATAGTGGCCTAGATGTCAGGAAACGTTTGGTAACACGGAACAGAAACTTATTTAATAACCAGTAAAAATGTAAAGTTAATGTTTCACTTGTCTTAACTGAACAAGCGCTGCTATAGGGGCAACCGTTTTCGGTTAAGAATAGAAAATTGCGAGAATTGTGAGAAAAGAGAACCGTGAGGAAGGAGGGGTGGATGGTGTATAAAGGGTGAAAGAACTACTGCTCCGATTTATTTCAGAAAAGGTACGGTGTAGATTGAAGAAAACCACTAGAGACTTTAGTCAGAGCAGACAATCGTGCGATTCGAACTCCAAACCCCCTAAATGCCACACAGTTAGTGTAGCACTAATCTACAAAATTTAATTAATAATTAATCGAAACAGTCACTCGATATCCATACCATTATAAATAAACTCGTTGAGATTGTGATAACAACCGTGTGTTATTATCAAGTCTATCAAAGGTTAACTCTGTATACTTTTAATTTAGCAGTAGTTGGGTCAAAACAAACGAGCTTAGTCAAATAGAAGCTTTATCAACATTATTTTCATGGTCCTTGGTAATGAGTACTATAATATGACAATACAAATGTATTGAGTTTTGAAGGTATTGCAGCAGTAATATTATAGTTATTAAGGTACCAAGGGGCATTATGAGTAAAATAAGAGCCCAAGATTGTTAGTGTACTAACCGAGGGCCTTTGGCCCGAATTGTGTACAACAATCCAGGGCTCTTAGCTCATAATGCCCGTGGTGCCTTCAAGGTTTTATGTCCTACCAATTTTCTTACCTAATTCATATTCATATTCAATTCATATAATTACTATGATATAGTATTTAAGATTGATCTAGTTAGCTGATCTAAGTTAGATTTGTGACATTAGATGAGCTGTCATTAATTTTCATTGTGACAGTGGTGCATAATTTTTGAAATAAAGGTTGTATCCATGGAAACAAATACTGTTAATTTTTCATAATAACCCTAGTGTTTTTATGAAGAAAATAATTGCCCTGGAGCGTTATTTTGTATCTAAGATACCTTAAAATAGGGTCATTAATTTTAATTAATGTACTTGTAGGACATAAAATTGATTATTAATTTTATCAATCTTGAATTGTGTAATACTCTCAAGTAGCAAATCCATGGTAAAATATGTAACTGATTTGTTTAAAGTAACATACTACAAAGAAAAAATATTGAATTCTTCCATAATGATATAATGTTCAAACAATTTGAAGCTACTGATTTGCCATCAATTGATTTGTTTGTCAATTACATCTCTTCCTTTCTTGTACAAAAGAAATCGAGCAGTTATATTTTTCCAAATCATGCTTTGCTGCTACAAAATGTAAGTCGGTTCAGTAACGACGTTTCCTAGAATTGAAAAATTAAAATAACGTAGTGGGTGTAGAATTGGTGTTTTCATGCAATTTTGTGGATATTTCGCCGTACTACAAAATGAAAAATATTAGAACATGAACGTTTTGGAAGACAAATCAACTTCCGTTTTCAACTACTATATCGGGGAAACATCAAAGCCTCTAGAAGTTAAGGTTAAAGAACACTAACATTTAATTAAGAAATGCCAGATAAATAAATCTAAAATAGCAGAACATGCTTGATAGATAAAATCTTTGTGTTATACCAATGTATTTTGTGGTTTTTATAAGGAATCGATATCAACTAGACATCAAATTAAGGAAATTGCGTATATTTTACTATCAAAGAGGAATGCGTTTCCACACATTCAGTTGATTTAAATAACAGTTGGCTATTCATTCTTAAAGATATAGCTAAGTAGTCGGTTGTCAGCGTCGCGTTATTTATTGGGGAGGCTAGTCACACTCTGCTAGATATCTAATAAAATAAGCTAAGTTCTCATGGTTAATTTTTAATTTAATTAGCTAATTTTTGAAACCCACGGGGTTACTAGATCCCCAACTGGGCGCCTCCACAGGTGGCGGATAGGGAAATGCTCTCTAGATATAGCGGGTACCGGGACTGGACCAAAACTAGCAACAACCACAACACCGAACAAGCGCCGGCATAAACGATCCCACGCAGTACTCCCAACAGCCTTTGTTTGAGGGTGGAGGAGCAATCAGAGGTTAAGGCACTCTCTTGTCTTTGAGGTGACAAATCGCCCCTAAAGGCGGATGAACTGTAACAGTCAACGGCGTGGGAATTCAGAAGGCAACGGGAAATCACTGCATTAGAGGTCCCAACGGACATCCCTAGTTCAATCATGATAGCACAAACTACTGTAAAACAAAAATGTACTTATCATGGAGTTCGGAATCCAAAATCCGGTAGGGGAAGACACTCCCAGGTCGTAATCCAGAGAAATCTCTGCAATAGATCTAACATTCAAAACTAAAACCACAACTAAGAATAACGTATGTCCCAAAAGTTTTCGGGAAAAAGTAATGGTTAAAAATTTTGTAGAATTTTTATTTACTTTGCATTTCAACAACATAACCTTATAACTGTGATTATTACAAAACTGACATGTTATATTAAACGTCAATCAATTTGATACAATTTGTTTCCAACGGCAACTGAATGGGTCGTTATTTACTGTAGGTACATTTTATTGGAAACTTTTCCGAAAACTTTTGAGACATACGTTAGGCACATGGAATGTACGAAGTATGTCCCTAACTGGAAAGTCAGTAAATACCATTAAAGAAATGAGTCACCTAAACATCGACAAACTAGGCGTTAGCGAAATGCGTTGGCCCGGATCGGGGAAATGTATATCACATGACCATTCGATCTACTATGCTGGTCAAGACAATCCCCAAAATCGTAATGGAGTTGCAATAATAGTAACCAAAGAAGTTATAGAAACAATATTCGGATTTATTCCTATATCCGACAGAGTAGATATACTAAAAATCAACTCAAATCCATGCAACCTAAACATAATGCAAGTATACTCACCAACATCTGACAGCTGTGAGGAATACCTTCAAAAATTTTATTCAGGTATAAGGGCACACCCGCTGATAATTAACAGAACATAGTCAGAAATCAGATTTACTTCATAATGGCGAATATTAGCGATTTCGTAATGCAGTTATGTCAACGAAAACAAACCCGGAAGCAAACGTTCACACAGATCATAACTTGCTGCTAGCAATTGTCAAATTAAGGCTGAAAAAGTAAAATAGATTAAAAAACGCATGAATACATAAACTTAAAGACCAAAATATCAAATGAGAAATAAAAAAATAATTAAACAAAGAAATAGCTTAAATTGAAAACTAACAACAACCAACAAAAGTGGAAAGCTGTCAAAAATATTATAACACAAATAAAAAAATGCCAAACTTTCAGGGAACTCTAGAAAAAATAACAAAGTCTGAATGACTGAGTCAATTTTAGATCTTATGGAAGAGAGTAGGGAATACAGCAATAGAGACGAAACTAGATATAGACTACACAATACTATCAAAAGGAAAATAAAAGAATCGAAAGAGGCGTGATCACAAAAAAATATAGTACAACTGAACAATTACAACGTCAACATGACTAATTCAACTCACATAAAAAGATCAAGGAAGCAGCAGGAATTTAGAAAACCAGTTATTTTAGATAAAGATAGGACTCCACTGTTGAGGAGTGATAACAAAATTTAAAGATAGAAAGAGTATATGCACACAATATTGAAAGACGACTAGAGAAGAAATTTCAATATAACCAATAGTTCAACGGGAAAACTTATAAACTACAAAGCAGCGGGGCCAGATAAAATCCAAGGTGCTATCTCAAGTTTATCGAAGAAGAGCACTTGCACATTATAAGAGGCCTATTTAACCATATCTATCATACCGGTATAATACCAAAAGAATCGCTACTCTCGACGTTTATTCCTATTCCTAAAAAAATAACTTCTAAAAAATGCGAAGAATTCAGAACAATCCGAACCATACTCTAAAAGTACGCTTAAAAATAATTCAAAAAAGGGATTTATCCAAAAATTGAAGAACAACTTAGTGAAACACAATTTGAATTTAGAAACGGCCTAGGTACCAGGGAAGCTTATTCGGTTTAAATGTGCTAATACAAAGGGCAAGTGACGTCAACTGTAATATTTTCGCTTGCCTCATCGATTTCGAACAGGCTTTCGACAGTGTGACCCATAACACGTTAATGGACCTACTTTTTGAATCTGGGCTAGATGATAAAGACAACCAAATAATCTCCAATCTATACTGGCAGCAGAACGCTTGTGTTCGTGTGGAAAACAGAATCGCTTAAACGTTTAAGGTCAGTCAGGGCGTTCGTGATCTTTCCGCTGTGTTTCAATATATATTCTAAAAAACCATTTCAAGAAGCAGTTGATGAAAGGGAAGACGGCCTTCTACTAAATGGGGTACGTATCAATAACTTTAGATACGCAGATGATCCTGTCCTGCTTGTCGATACTGCTGCGGGACTTCATAGACTAAAATAGAGAAGGTAGAAAGAATAAGTGAAACATATAATGTGCGGCTATATACAAATAAAACAAAGGTCTTCATAATCAGCAAAAATGAGAACATCACAGTTAAACGCTTACAACAATAACATATCTGGGAATATTTTTTAACAATAAAATTGGTACCAATCACAGGAAATAAAAGTCAGAATTGGAAAAGCCAGAACCGCTTTCAACCGCATGAAGAATGTATTATGCAATATGAAAATAAATATTCAACTTCGGATTCGAACACTGAGATGTTATGTTTTTCAATACTGATGTATGGCGTCCAAGCTTGGACAGTGACTGATGCAAACTGTAAACGTCTAGAAGTCTTCGAAATGAACTGTTATCGACGCATGCTTAGAATTTCCTAGGTGTACCATGTATCGAGTGAAACCGTACTCCAACGCACAGGAAAAGAAAAAGAAACAATGAAAACAGTTAAAGAAAGAAAACTCTCTTACTTTGGCATATTATCAGACATAGTAAATATAGCCTGCTATAACTCATAATACAGGGTAAATTCGATGGCAAGAGAGGGCCTAGACGATGCAGAATAACTTGGCTGCACAAACTAAGACAGTGGACAGGCATGACATCAGTAGACTTATTCCGAACAGCAGTTAATAAAATTAAATGGACCAGAATGATCGACAACGTCCACTGAGGATAGGGTACAAGACAAAGTAGAAAACTTTTTGAAAACAGATGCAGATTTGTCTTTCGAAACGTCTATGTTGTAATAATTTTCATTTTGTAGTATGGCAAAATACCCAAAAAAATATGTTTTTTGAAGAGCAACAAAAAAGTTTTAGAAATTAATTGAAATATATTTAATGGTGCTTTAATCTTCCCTGAAAGCAGTTCATACAATTAAAAATGTTGATCATGTTACTTTGTTCTTCCGTCGGGCAAGAAAGAGTGATATTTTCAGAAAATAATGAAACGGATGTTACGCTTTAGAAATTGCTATAGAGAACACATGTCTGCATCTCTATGCCCTTATAATTGGAATTTAAAAGTAAATATGTAGGTTACGTTGTGAGGATATTTCTATACTTTTCCCCTCTAAAAGGCTGTGGAATTGCTTTTCTTACCATTACTCATCACTGCCAACATAAATATCATAGCCATCTGAAGGACAGAAGTGCTCGCTTATATGACACAAGAAAAGTACGCATGCGGGTCTAAAATAGAAATACTCGTACACTTTTCGCCTTAGTTTTGATGCAGAATCACGTGGTGGAAATATTAACCACCATTTAGAAATTACCCTGTGTATAGAGTGTAACTAAATGACTGTCCAACTTTGGAGATTGAATCTGCACGCTAAAATGAGAAAAAATTTCCTATGACCAGGGAAACGCTTAATTAGAGAGCTAATTCCCTTGAAGTTGGCGAGGGATGAACTCATTCTAACGAAGGATGGCGAAAAGGCTCTTACCTGTTGGCGAAAGTAGTACTGTGTATTTTTCCAGCTGGTAAATATCGGCCTAGGTTGGCTAACTCGTCGTGAGGGTCGAGGTTCCAGCAAAGCTGAAAAAGAAACTATGGGGGAGGGCACCAGGTCCTCGACGCAGACAAACCCTAGGGCCGGACCTTCCCAAGGTAGGGATATACCAAGCAAACCAAAATAATAAGTAGCAGCGACATTTATTCATAACTGGTTCTATAGTGCATACTATAAACAATTCATAAAAACACATATAAACACATACAAAAAATATTTTAAAAAAACGCAATCCAACCAATATCACAAATATATCACAGCAAGTTCAACAAATAACATATAAATTAAATAAATAAGCGCAGACTCATGTCTGACTCTCATTACAATCGCGGTCTCCGTGAAGCGGAGATCGACACTACACTTGGCATGACTAAATTAATCTACGATCAAAACCATAAAGCCCTAAATATACAAATGGAATCTGTGAAACAGGGTGCGGTCCAAGACGAGACCTGGGTGCTAACAGCGCAAGTGTATGCCAACGATCAACCCCGAGAGTTGGCTTACTAAGTCGATTTTACATCAATGAAGATTTAGACGGGGCGATACCTGGGGTGCTAGGACTTTTAAGAAATTCATAATACGTTCTGAAAAGTTTCAAATCATTCACTTGCGGTCGCTCTAAACCCTAATCTTAAAACTGAATTTAGACGCAGGCGACAAAGTTAAACACAGCAATAATCCCGCGGGCGGTAACATAGCCACAGCACAATATGACATATAATGTAATGCAAAATGAAGTCGAGGGTAACGCTCTAGGTTGTTACGCGTCAGTGAGAAAGTGATTACTAAAGCAACCGTACAAAATATTAAAGCAATCCAAAAAGCGGCTGCAGAAACAACCGGGTAAGTATACCAATTAATTCAAACTCTAGTTACGCAAGTAAAGCACAAATCGTAGTACACAAAAGCAATTATAGCAAATCTATAGGTCATACTCAAATATACACGATACATAATTACAACACCACAAAAACCTTCCAGGTATACACGGCACGAGGTGCAGAGCTGGTGAATGTGGCAACCGGGCAGTTCGCCGGCAGCTGGAACAGGTATGCGCCATAAAGATGGCCTCGCAACGGGCTGCGGATGACCCATGTTACAGGGGCAGCGATCGCAGGGGATCACAGGCTCGTAAGTGCCCAGCATGTCCCATGCAGAACAAATCACTCCAAATCGAAAAACATCCCAGGTAGAAGAAAAGATTCCCGGTAGAAAGAAAAAGGCTAAACATACAAATTTCTAAGTAAACAACCGAGCTAAAGCGACAAAGCCGAAACTAACCTGACGAGTGGTGAACGGCCTTGCATGCGGTCCCATCGAAGAGGCGGCCCAAATCCGTAAATGCGTGGCGAACGAGGGTAATATCACACAAACAATTACTGTGACGTTCAGGGGGTTACGATGCCTCAAATACTCCCAAATGGAGCTAACTATATCCAAGCTTAACGAAGCAGGGAACCCAGAGCAGCAACCTCTCACGACCGAATCGGGGATGGAATTGAATGAAAGTCCAAAAGCAGTCCACAATCTCAGGTTATCAGGAGTCCCAAAATTTGAAAAAGGAAGAAAAACCATAAAAATGCAAGCGTGTGTGTCAAGCTGGTAAGCATAAAACTGTAAATTGCTGAATTTGTTAAAGATGTAGATAGGGTTGCCTAACCGTTTAGGGTAAAAATGTACTGAATAAATCCTTAAAAATCGAACCTAATTTGCTATTTCGAATATTGCATGCGAAACTACAAAATGAGCGTAACATCATGGAAAATGATCGATTAGTAAAAGGCATTGCATCACATTTGAATAAGACGATCTTTTATATAAAATTACTTGAAGAATGCAAAAATGCCGCAAGAAAGAAATATTAATATTATAGTAGCTTGTTTTATACCATAAGTCATCATCATCATCAATCACAATTTGTCCGCTGTCGAACATAGGCCTCCTCCAGATGTTTCCACGTCTCTTTATTTTGTGCAGTTGCAATCCAGTTGGTTGATATTCTTTTTAGGTCGTCTGTCCATCGGGTAGGTGGTCTTCCTTGACTTCGTTTATCTGATCTTGGTCTCCACTCAATTATCTTTTTCGTCCATCGGCCATCGTTCTGCCTTGCCACATGGCCAGCCCATCTCCACTTTGCTTTAGCTATTCTCTCTATTACGCCGTCCACTTTCGTTCTTCGGCGGATCTCTTCGTTACTGACCCTATCCCTCAACGCTATTCCCAGCATCGATCTTTCCATTTTACGTTGAGTGATGCGTATTTTTTCTTCAGATGTTTTAGTGAGGGTTAGAGTCTCCGCTCCATAGGTGAGAACTGGTAGAACACACGCATTAAATGTTCTTCTCTACCATAAGTGGTTGCATTGAAAGACGGCTCATCCCTCGTCAACTTTAAGGGATTGTACCTCCTTAATGAAGCGTTTCTGGTTCTGATCCTAGGAACATTTTTTTTCATTTTACCGACTAGATTCAATCCCCGAAGTTTGGTCAAGTTATGGAGTTACACGCTGTATAGATAATGCTACGCCATTTGTATATATTAAAGCGTATTGTATCATAGCGTAGCGTTGTCTTGCTTATACGTACAATAATTTACCATTTGGATAGATAGTACACCAGAGAAAAATATGATTTTTAATTCCCTCGTCTAAAAGACGAAGGAATCGCAATCGTGAAAAGTCACATTCCGATATTTCTCCAGATAATCAACTTCCACGGTTTTTCTTCCTAATCGTATACAGGGTGTTTAAAAAAGTACGTTAGTATATTTTACCCACTTATAGATCTCATCAATACAAACAAAAATAACCTAATAAACATGGGCCCAGAAAGGCTTCGTTTCCGTTTCCGTTGAACGATTTTAATGAAAGTTTTACAATTTGTTTATAACTTTATGAGGTATTTTTTGGACCTATTGCAGTTGATGTAGTAATTCCAGGGGCGTGCCCACGGGGAATATTGATTAGGTTTTTTTACAAAAAAATAACGCCCGCGAGATATTTTGCAATTTTTATATATGTATTTTTAATAAAGCAACTAAAAACGCCACTTTTTGCTTCCTCAGATTTTTCAAATCTTGGTTCGTTTTCAAGAAAAAAATTAAAGCCCATATTTTTGCACGTCTCTGAACCTGTTAAGACAGAAACTAAAATGCTTCAATATTTTAAAACCCCTTAGCCGATTTTAGTGAAACTTTGAAGATTTACTGATGGTATTAATGATCATGTTTTGGTACACTTAGATTTACATTATTTATTCCAGGGGCAACCGGGATTTTTTTAAACTTTAACACTCTGTACCTCAGAAACAAAGCGTTTCCAGAACGATGTATAATAGGACTTTTTTGTTTTTATTGATGAGATATATAAGTGAGTAAAATATCCAAGCGTATTTTTTAAACACCCTGTATATATTTTTTAAATTATCGCCTGTCTGTCTGTCTTTATGTCAGCCTGTTGGGGGTATTGCTAAAAAACTATTTGTTGGAGGAAGTCGAGATTTTGCATGCCCATTATATGTTTACCTGGCCCAAACCAAATATACCTTAGGTTAAATATATACATAGTGAGCAACATAATACTAATAAAATGTTGTCTATTTTTGCTTTAAGTGAGGACTAGATAAACGTAATAATTTACCCTTGACGAAATTGAGACCCAAGAAATAGAGGGTAAATGTTGTAAAAGAGACAAAAATGGGCAACTATCAATGCGTTGTATATAATCAAGCCGCGAGCCTAAATGCGTTCGTTGTTGAATGAAAGCAGGGCCTGGGCTGCTGTCAAGCGTTGAAGTCGTTTTTTGAGGCGCTGAAATCGCGCTGAGTTCGAATCCCACCGGATGTAGGGAGAAAATGTGTTATTTATGTCACAATTTTTGTGACATAGTACTAATTTCAACTCTTGGACGTGGAAAAAGACATTTTATACCTGTTAACTGTTGAGAACATAAAATTATAAAATATATGTTCTCGTTTAAAACATAATGTGATATTATTGTTTTTATAAGGTGATCATGTTGTGATCTTAAAATTAAAAAGAAAATTGCGTATGTGATAGCAGGGATAAAAGTTTGTACATATTCGTCAATAAATTAATCGTGCGTTCCTTCCAACCAGCCGATTATCGCCTACAACATTTGCATAGAAGCTCATTCGATTTCTGACCATCTTTGAACTCGGTTAAAGGTAATTAGATAAATAATTGCTAGGTCAAAACGTCCATCGAATGCAAGTACCAGCGGCCACCTGGGAACTTCCGGCAAGTCTTAATTACTTGGCCTGTTTCTGGTCGGGTCTCTGATCGAATCACATATCAATCAGTTGAAATTTAAATTACTGCTCATGCATAGCTTCAATTAGTTGGAAATTTCATTAGTACACGGCCAGAATTTTTAATCATTAATAGCGATTTTGAAAGTGTTTTAATTCGCCGTGTTGTTTATTACTTTTAATGTCCAAAAGGTAGCGATAATGTATCAGTTTCCTAGAATACTCCATGTTAATTATTATTTGCTGCGATAAGCTTATAAATGCGTTCACAGCTTTCGGTTGCCATGCGTACGATTAGCTAGTAGCTAAATATTTATTAAAAATCTAAGGTGGCGAGTTCGATCCTCGGTCCCGGTGAGGTTTTTAAAAATAAGAAAATACAGATGAAAGCCTCTACAGAATGCCATCATTCGGAAGTGGTGTAAAACCGAGAGTCATATGTTACTACGATGTGTAGCATATAAAATATCCCTTGTTAGAGTTGGAACTCCTTAGTCTCGGCAGAATTTTAAGTAGAACAGCAGTCGGTGTCTAAGGTATCTGGTACTCTGCGTGCCTAGACCTTGTCCATTAACAAACAATGTCTTAAAGATTATGCTGGATATTGTTTTTATCTTCGATGATAATACATTTAAGTACATACACAAATTAAAATTGTAGCTCCCAGAGTTCAATTCAGAAATTTCTTTTGCATATTTCTACTATTTTATTATACATATTAAATAGTACTTGCTTTCTAAAACCGAAAAGTTAGTATAAATATATAATTTCTACTCCAATATAAATACTTTTATTTATTTAACTACAGCCAAAAATTAATTAAACTAAAAACGATTCAATAATAGGTATTGTTATAATTTCCTGTCCCCCTCGCTCCCGTGACTCATTGACGTAACAGATAAGATTAAGCATCTATAGTATTAGGTACTTAGACAAATATGAATAGGAATAAGCTTCCTTATTTAGCTCTTTGTTGATGAACTGCTCAGCAGATATTTACCATACCAATTCTTTCAATTTATCGCAATGAAGGAAATTAATATTTTCTTCGAAGAGCTAGATTGGTGTCGAATTAACCCCCAAAACAGATAAAAGGCTCGAATAGAATATGTAAAATAATCTCTGAAACTTCATCGTATCATTCCACTACATGCTGTCTGTTTGGGTATTTTTTCCGTTTTCAACAAAAACCAGTATTAAATATACATATTATAAATATTATATAAATAAATAAAAATGGAATTGTTAATTTTTTAATACTTTTAGCAGCTCGAAGTTGAGGTGAAAACAAGAAGCAAACGCTGAGGCGATACATTTTACATATACATATGTATTTAACGTGTCTAGGGAAACGAGGTATGTATTGCAGGTATAAATCACAAAATGTAGAAGAATTTTATAAAAAAGACTTGGTTAGAATGCCAAAATATGGCATCATAGCAAATTAGATATATAGAAGAGTTTTCATTCTTCGTTAGATTTATAGAAGTCATTTAAAAAACTTCATTTAACGATAATGAAAAACGAGATAAAACTGAGTTGTCAATGTGTAACAAGGATTTCTTGTTTGCATTTGAAATGTCAACTATACAAGACAACATTATTGCTAAAGTTAACGAAATGACAAGATAGCAACTCAATAACTACAAAAAAAGCGGGAAATCTCCTGTAGTACGTTTGGGTGTAACAGCACACGGTGTTTTCGCTCTCACATATTACTTTAAATTTGAACAAGACGTTTCGTACGCTTTAATATCAGAATATTCATTTTTCCTTTTTATCCCTTACATAGCTCAGTAAACATAAAACTCTCTTAATACCTCAGTTTGCGGCTTATAAAATATCACTATATATCAAAACAGGAATCTGATTCCGCCTGTAGTGTTACTCGGGCTGGAACTGCCTTTAAACAATGCACAAGAAAAGATCATTTGTTTATATCATCTATTGGCTTTAGAACACACACATACATGAAACCTCAATAAAAACGTATCAAAATAACATTGAAATAATTGTTTTTTCTTAGAGTGCAAATGTAAAACTGTCGTAATGCGGTCCTGGCTTAAGCCAACCTTGGCCGGGCTTGCGTCTAATCAAATCGACACAATACGTACACGTAAGCACATTCCTCAAGCGTGCTTCCCACGCACCTGGACACGTACTTTATCGCGTAGCTGTAACAATTTCTTATATCAAATTACGCTCTTAGATGTTGCGGTAAATTGCATCATCTAGTTCTAAAAGTCAAGGCGTGGAAAATTACCATAGTCTGCAACGCAAGGAATTCCAGCATTGCTAAATGGTGACTCCCGATCATCTGACGTCACGGCTTTATAACAAAAGCATCTTTGGGTGCGGAGTAAATTACTGTCGCTAAATGGGCGCTTTACCCTTAAAATATGGCACAAAATAGTGTACTCACTGGTACACCCCTGAAATGCATTTGCGTAATTACAAAATTCTTGTTTACGAAACTTTAACCTATTGCAGCAATTATGGGCTGCAGGCTGCTCGTCGTTTCTATTTAAGTCGCTCTTCGTATGGCGAAAGTCACATCTCCGTCGGCACACACCTCATGAAATGGGCACCTACGTACTCGGCCAAAGGTCACACGCTAATAATAATTGGTTCTTCTTGCAATTAACTTGATTGAAACTTCGTTCACACACCGCTGTAGCCTTGAACTGTCTCTACCACTTCACAATGCCAGCTTACATACAGGGTGAGGTTTTTTCATTATCACTAAAGGGATCTCGGAAACCATGAAAGATAGAAGGTTGGTTAAATGGAGAAAGATTTGCAGTTTTATGAGCTTATTCGAGATGTGCTTTTGTTCCTTTAAAAAATGCAAGGGCTACTAGATACAAGCAAAATATTAAAATTACTTAATTTCTTAAAGTCGGTCTAGCGCCGTTATTTTTGAAAATAGAAAAAAAATAATAAGACTAAAAGTTTTACCTACTTTTACGGTGTTTATCTTACACTTATTAGTTTTCTTCTAGCTTTCATAGTTTTTGAATTATAACATTAAGTTACATTTTTTTAAATATCAATCATAGTTGGCTTAGACATTTCTAAAAAGAGCATATCTCGTTTGCTAAATGAAGAAAGAATTGCAGTTTTATGAGCTTATTCAAAGTGTGCTTTTGTTTCTTTTAAAAAATCCAAGGACTACTAGATATAAGTAAAATTACTCAATTTCTTAAAGTCGGTCTAACGCCGTTATTATTGAAAATAAAAACAAATAATAAGAATAAAAGTTTTAGCTATTTTTAGGGTGTTTATCTTACACTTATTAATTTCCTTCTAGCTATCATAGTTTTTGTTTTCGCCATTTTCTTATTACGAAAATTATTATAAAAGAATTATTTGTCAAAATAGGTATAACAAACCTTATGTCATTTTAAGCGGAAAAGTGAGCTCTTTTTAGAAATGTCTAAGCCAACTATGATTGCTATTTAAAAAAATGTAACTTAATGTTATAACTTAAAAACTATGAAAGCTAGTAGAAAACTAATAAGTGTAAGATAAACACCGTAAAAATAGCTAAAACTTTTATTCTTATTATTTTTGCAAACTGCAATTCTTTCTCCATTTAACCAACCTTCTATCTTTTACCGTTTCCGAGATCCCTATAGTGATAATGAAAAAAAAACTCACCCTGTATATCAAACAAGTAAAGACACTCAGTGTCAGTTTCTTTCATGTCAAAATACCGATTTGGATGACCTTGAACGGCTCCTGGGGGGTACTTTCCGATGGGACTCACAGATGGCACCACTACTTTATCACATACATAGATATACAAGTATAAGTACATCCATGATCACATATGATTGGTAGCAGAGCTAGTAACTGGCTCTGATTGGTAGAATTTTGTGCTGTCATCTGATAGTCAAGCTTAGAAATACCCCCCGAGTTACTGTCCAAGCGCTCTAGATAGGTTTCAACATTTGGAATGAGTGTCTCTACTTGTTTGATATACCGATGGGGCCACAATTATATATAACAGCAATGAGATAACATGAACAAGAAGATAACACGTATTGCTTGAGTAAGAAAGAGATAAACATAGTAGCAAATATACGAGTAGGCTTTCAGCTGATTTTAATTATGACAGATGTCAACCAAACATGCCTACTAAAATAACTTTTTCGTATGGTCATCTCTTTCTTACTCAAGCATTCTATTTTCTTGTTCATGTTATCTCATTGCTGTTATATATAATTGTGGCCCCATCGGTATGTACGCTGACAATGCGTTCATTATACAGGGCCAGCTTTGCGAACATTTATATATCGATTAAAATGTAACACATGAGAAAATACATTACCGACAAGGAATTCAGATGTCCCGTTTCAAGGGCCTTGATTGTTTGTCACAGTTTTGCACAGAAGCCAGTTTTATAAGTTAAGAATAAAAACATTGGGGAGAATTAAATTTTTTATGGTTTTTTAATAAAATCGTTACGAATATTTTAGCACTGTAATATAAAAACCATTTATATTGATAAACAGACCAATCGAATAAAAACAATAAAATGCAAATCGAGATAGAAGCACAAATACCAACCCAAACGTAATGCTGGACATCGACCTTTTGCGGCCAGTCGAGCTGCGTACAACTGGCCTACCGTTAGCAATATTTTATTCAAAATTAGTGTTTAGTAGAACAGAATCCAAAAACTAGTGTTTGTCATTTATACATACAATTCCGCTTTTTCCATGGGCACGTTGTATATAGGTGATTGTAGTAATTTTGCATTGGAGGTATACAATGCTGCATCACTAATTTTCTGCTCCGTGTGATAAAAAACATATGCAACTTCAGGTTATTACAAGCTTCACAGCCCGTGTTTGTTTGGAAATTGTCGTTTTACATACTAACATGCAAAGTGAACCGTAATTTATAACCAGAGCTTCAGTTGGGAAGAAATTTTATCTTTCGTAATAATTAGAAATATAGTGACAGAGTTGGATTTTAAATAACTTTTAAAATAAAATTTCTAACTTTGGCCCGCCCTTATATTATTATTAAATTATTTTAGAAAAACTTGTTGCCAAGGTTGATTCAAATATACTCGAAAAGAAGATCGGGATAAGTATTAGAATACTTGTTGACCTACGTACAACTCTTAACGGCGAACTTATATGCCCATTAGGTTTGTAGTCGGGTGCAATAATAAGTAAATTAAATTATAGTGATTTAGTTGTTTGACAATCGATTTATACAAATACTTAGAATACAAGATTTCTAATTTTTCAATCGTTATATCCAAGAGAGGTACCTTCAATTTCTGCAATTTTGACTAATTATATTACTAAACGCTAATAAGTAGCTATAGTACGAGTGCTATTTGTTTTTTAACCTTGCGACTCAGTAGGAATAAAAAACAAGAATGAATAAGAAGCATCTGTTATTTAGATAATGTAGGTACATCTCTCAGCTACATTTCTACGTAATCGGCTTTTCGTTGAAGGCATTTATCACACCGTGGCACAAGTTTGTCTATGCCCTCCTCAAATAAAGTCACTCAAGTCAACTTTTCACGTTGGTCTTTAACTTCTTATTTCTCGCACACTGTCGTAGTTCATAAATTGCACTCTCTTTTGATGATGCACTTCGGTTGCATTGTGCCCTTCAGCATTGAGACTTCAGCCAGAAGAAAGAGAACTGCGGCTTGTGGCGCTCAGTACGCGGGCGCAGTACGCCGTAATGCACTTTCTCTTGGCTGAAAATATAGAATCTGACGGCAAAATTTTGCCAAAAGTAGTATAGTAGTATAGTTTATGAGCGACGGCAGTGTGCGAAAATGGTGTAGAAAGATTAACAAAGAAGCTAAAAACCAACGTAAATAATTGGCCGAGTGGCCATGCGGCAACCTTCTTTGAGAAGGGCATAGAAAAACCTGTGTCCGCGGTCGGACTATTTAACCTGTCAAACTGACACTCTTTTATTATTGTGCAACAAGTTATCGACATATAACCTGATAATATCGAAGTACTTATAGTATTACTTCTGAGAATACCCTTAAATGTTGAGCCAATTATCATCTCTTAACTTTAAGACCCTCGACCATACTGACAATAGAGCGACTCGCGATTTTCGATTTGGTACGTGCTAACTTGCTTTTGTTTCACGTGTCAAATGAACTAATTTAGAAATGTCAGCTGATTTTTCGAGGTTAGGTCGTGCGTTTTAATCATAAAAAGCTACAAAAAGTGTATTTCCGAGAAACATTGATCATTAGCATTGATAGTCAGGTAATAAAATAGTATTACCCTATTCTATTTATTTTAAATCATTACATTCTCTTTTTAAATATAATTCGTAGTATGCCTAATAATCTATAATTTTTAAGAATATCATTTCATTAGAATCCCAGTGCATGAAAATATTACTCGTCCTACGACTCGTTGTATTTTCAGCTTTGGGATTATAACTCATAATATTCAAAAAAAAAATCATTGATAATAGTCATACTACTTATTATATTACCCCTGAAAATAAGGAAGTATCTATAGCTACGTTTTATTAGAATAGTTTTATTTAATTAATCTTTGTACAATATTGTTTGTTTATACTTGTAGGTTCTAGGTTGTAGGTTCTAGTTTTTTTAAAATTAATAATAGTCTGCGTTTGTGTAATCCCGATGTACTCAACCGTAATATATACCCTTAAGGGATGAAGACACGTTTCTAGATTTAGAAAGACAGATTCACTTCTTTGTTGATTAATTTTACTTTCCCGAACAAAATTCTCAAAAGCATTGCCGAAAAGTTCAAATCAATATCGAAGTTCAGTCATGATCGTTATTCATTATAACCCTAAAAAATCATTGACCTTCAGCTTTACAAATCCATTACACACCATTCCAGCAATCACGTATAGACAATACCATATGCATCCCGTATTTCACAAACGGTCGGCGAATTAAACATGACATTTTTATGACAGGTGTGGAATTCGTAAATCTGCCCCATGGAGTAAATTATAAAACTCTAGGGCGCGTCGACACCACTCAACATTATTTCCCTGTGAACGGATAGTTTCCGAATAAAACCGCCGTGATTGAGAATTTCTCCGATCTGGACAGTAGCTGGTAGACTGATGGTCTGCCGTTTGTTCGAAATTGGGACGCGTTTTTCCGTGAACGAGAGCGGAGCATCTGCTCCTAACAAATCCGCGAACACTAAATCTCCGCGGGACAATTCCACATGTTGGAAGCTTACAATGCAAGAAAGCAAACATGCACACTTACCTTTTTTTGCCGTAATTTGATAGCTAGTTTCAGTCTATTAAGGTGCATTCGCTCGCCATGCTCGAATGCTGGTCCCGTAGGATCATGATTTAGTAGGACTTCTAATTCGTACGAACTGCGGGTGTGATCCAAGAGCGCCGTGGCGAAGTCCTGGCACTGCTTTCTCAACTCTTGGTATTCAGTCTTGAACTCGTGCTCCATAAAACTTAATCTGAAGGAAGGATTATATGAGTTTTACTTTGTTGTGAGTGCAGGAACAGCTAATTACTGCATTTTGTTAGCGGCTGTATAGGAGACAGTTCGGTTTATACGGCTGTATCACCTTCTCTAAGAATTTATTGCTCATTAAATACAAATTGTAATGTTTTCCTATATTTAGTGACTCGAACTAACTATTAATTTCGAATTTTTGGAAAACCTGCCATCAATACTGTGTGATATGCCAGAAAATATTAATGTCTAATCGTTATAAATAATACCAATTTACTTAAATTAGAAAGTTCGGATCAATTAAGACCGGAGCTGTCTGTTATATTTCCGTTGGCACAATTTTCAATACACGCACAAGCAAAAAGTATTTTCCAGCTATAGAGCTTATTTTTGAAAATATTTGCATAATTTGCCACAGAAATCACTATTTGAGATACCAATACAATGACCGTCTTACATTTTAAAAAAGAGCAAAAGATAAAATTTTTATTTTAAAATCAGTTTCACGAAATAATAAATCTTTTCAATATAGATGAGACACATTTTTTAAAGGTAACTCGTCACGTTGTTTTGAGAATTGACACTGCCATAATTTTTACACTGGAAAGGAGTGAGAAGACGGTAAAGCTCGTCCCGACTAACGTTCAAAGAGGGGAGCGAAAGACAGTCGGGAGTTGACCAAGCAAAGAGGTTGGGTTTGATATGAGCGTAACTGTTCCGTGAATGTAGCTGTTGAGGGAAGCACTATAGTGTCAGTTTTGGCAAATTGCAACGTCAATATACCCAGCTCCCACAGACGCATTCTACTAATATTCCGATGTCGTGTCGTTGAGAACCGAGGAATTTCATCTCGATCCCGGTATCAAGGGACCCTCGTATCCCCCTGCTATCAACCGTCCCCCGTTGACGTAGTCAGGAAAAACCTCGATGCATCGCAGTTTTGGTCCGATCTTAAAATTTGACTCTACCTCAGCGATTCCTGCAGCATAACTTCTACTTTGCTACACTCAGCTAAATTAAACCTGCTTTTATTGCATGTGTGAGGTACAGCCAACTTTGTACACATTGTAGGTACTATTGCTGCTCCATAAATTATAAAGGATTTTTGTCGCATTACCAAGATTTCTGATAAATCACTTCTTGTAAACCTGTCATTTTGTGTCAGTCGTGACATTAGTATTAATTGATAGAAAGCCATTGGCATGCTTATTAAAATTCAAACTCCTTTAAGTAGATACATCATAACATCAAAAAGAAGGTTTAATTTTATTAAAACAAAAAGATCTAGTATTTTTTTAAGTTCTATTGCAATCTACAACATGTTGTAGTTTGTTGCATATAGAACCAATCAGATTTAGTATATTATATTGGTCTTGTAAATTGTCCCACTCGCTAAAGCGATGATGGCATTTATTAATTTATCTTTCGTGTGAGGTCAGAACTTGTATATATTTTTTTGTTATTAATCTCCAACTATTCTCTATTAGATTCAGATCGGGGATTTTTGCCGCCCAATGAAGAAATTCAATATTATTTTGGTCGAAAGTAGATTCGTAACGATTTATGGGGCCGCAGTATTGCATGTGTTAATTGCCGCCCATTTTGTATGTGTTTTATAGGTAAGTAACGCATGTTGTGAAATAATATCTTTGAGGCGTATCCCGTTAATACTATAATAACGTCTTAAGTGTTATGTGCTGGATTGCCGCCAAGATATTACATTGCTTTCTCATGTGGAACTGTATCTCATGCAAACACATGTTAGATAGAATTCTTAGGGATCGCTTAGTTATCATTGTTTACTGCGGTACATAATATAAGCAGAGGTTGTGGATCTGAAACTGATTTATGCTAAGTCGGTTCTACTATTCTTATATAAAAACAAATGTCTGAAAGACAAAATCAGCCACTCATACAAATGGTTGTTTCTAAAATGCAACTTACACAAAGCCAACAAGTTATATAATATCTTGGACATAAATTATACAATATGCTTCCAGTTCGTTTAAATTTATAAATAACTCTGGATTATATGCCACAAGTTGAAAAAAATAAACAAAATCGGCATATTAAAATTTCTTAATTAATATTTATTACTGCACTATATTTAAATTAATATTGAATACGTAATAAATTCTGAACAATAACATATTCTTAAATTACTTATAATTTGAATTAAAACAACGAATCTGTAAAGAGATTTACTTAGAATGATGTGCCACTAAACAATTTTAAAAATAAAGGGAAATTAGGGTTGAAAATATCTTTACGTTCCTAATAAAACTAAAACAATGAAAGAAAAGACTTAGTAATGCGAACTACATCAATTTTTAAATAAAAACATTACCGGAAATTGAACTTCAGCGCCTGCGAATGCAATTTCAATGCTTGACCATTTGTCGTACGCTGCCACCCGGGATCGTTCAAATCTCTGCGATGCAATTAAACCCAACTTACATATTCGTTGCCCCTTTTTGTCTCTTAAAACACTTTTCCTGTATCTGTTGAGTCCTATTATAGTTAAGGATAGAGTCTGAGCTATGTGAAAGTAATTACTTTTATCTATTTATCAGTTAAAACAAAAATAAGGAACATTAAATTTTTAATGTGCTTATCCTGTATACCAATGTTTGATTCAAAATATTCCCTATTCTCTCAAGGCTGAAAATCTGAGCTATGAGCAAAATATTACTTTTATCTAAGTATTAGTTCTTGAGTTAGAGCAAAAATGGGCAAAATTTTATTTTTTAAGGTACTCAACCTGTATATATTTTACCGAAAAGAAAATTTCATACCCCAGTAGAATATTCTGGCTCAAACAAATATCTCATAAGCGTAAATTTAGAATATATGAATCTATGAAAAAAAGCAGAGCAGCATGGAACAGAAACATACTGAAAAGAACAAAAGAAAAATAGAAGAGGTAGAAATAGATACGATACAAAGATTGACGAGAATATCACCGATAGTTAGAGGAATGAGGCGACAAATGAACGAACAGTTATGAAAGGAATCATAATGGATAACATCGGGGAAATCAGGTATGGATATGTGCAGAGAATGAGCGAGACGATGCTTCCAAGACAAGCAGTGGAGAATGGCATTCAGCAGAACGACAAAACGAAGACTAACCTAAGAAAATTAAAAAAGAAGGGGGTTTTAGAGCAATGTGCGCACATATTTGTGTGACGGCAGTTGAACAACAGAAGAGAATGGCATGTGGACATCGGAAAGCAGCGAAATACCGTTTAGTCTGATCATCTACTTCTACCATATTGCACCTGTAGCATTGGGCAGCTCTGGTTTTTCTTATTTCAGCGATACAGACTATGTTTAGATTTATTTTAGTTTATCGCATATATTTATTTGCACAGTTTCAAAGTATTGTATAAATTTCTATAATAATTGCCTGGTAATGATAATTGCTTATTAAGATAGAGATTTTAACAAGATATGTTAAGGATGCTACCATTTTCAGTTAGACAAGAAATTGTTATATAAGCTAATTTCGTTTTCTCTACGTTAAATGTCAGGAAGGCTATCAAATTCCGTTTTTATGAAAAAAATAAATATTATGAGCAATAAATCTATTAATATCTACCTACGTTGCATATCTAAGAGTAATGGGAATTAAAATCGGAAAAGGCGTATGTCCAATATGGGAATAAAAAACGTGAAAAAATAAAAAGAACTTTCAAAACAAATCACTAAAACCTTATGAGGAAAAAACTGTACAGAATTGTATGGTAAGTTTGGCAATATTATATACTAAACTCTTAATTGGAGTAAACATTCGATTCTGAAGTTGGGAACTAATAATGTTGCAGTACAAACAGTTTACAACCAAACATAGAAATTAAGGCAGAAATAGATTAATAATAAATAATAGTGGTAGTGGTAGAGGGCTTTGGCCTTTAAATGCCTTTCATCACTGCGACCCTATCGGTTCTTTTGTAACTTCCCAGCCCTTACTTTTATTTAGAGAAGTTGTAGGCTATTAATAAACCTCAAGATATCTCTGGGTTTTGAGTCCCATATTTCGTTGGGCGACATGGTTGCTTTTCCGAAGATGTTGTGCCTACGTCAACAGGCAGCATTACATGCACATATAATATGTTCTGCCGTTTCAGCTGCATCATTGCATAAGCGGCAAGATTGGCCTTACCAATCTTGAAAAGATGGTGTTTTAATGATGTGTGGCCTGTTAGAAGGCCGGTGATGGTTTTTAATTCCACCTTACTGAGAGACAAAGCAATTTTTACTGTATTTTGCGAAACAGTTATGAACTGCTTTGCCTGGCGTTGTCCTGGTGTGTTCTCCCAGTACGAGGATTTCATCTGCTCCTCCCATAGCCTGACCTCCTGTTTTATGTGGCTTTTCTGTATTCCACAACAGAGTTCAGGTCCGGTGAATGGCGTCATTGCACCTCGTCTAGCGAGTTCATCAGCCTTTTCGTTGCCTGGTATACCCTCATGCCCTGGCACCCACCATAACGTGACGTGGTTTTTGTTTGCCAGTTGCTTGAGATTATCCAGGCACTCCCAGGCAAGCTTGGACTCGCACGTGTAGGCTACTAGGGCCTTTATTGCTGCCTGGCTGTCTGTGAGAATATCAGTTGTTGCACCATAGTACCCCGTTCGAAGGTTTATTTTGATGCAGAGGTTTATAGCATAAACCGTAGCTTGGAAGATAATGGTGTTAACCCCTAGGGGTTCGGAGATTCGGCATCCGGGTCCACAGATATCGGCACTGGACCCCCCTCCTTACATCTTTGAACCATGTGTGTACCATTGGAAAAATCCTCTTTTAAAGGAGGGCCCTCCTGAGGACCATGCTTCCCGTTCCGGGATGATCACTTTAAAAGGTTGGTCGAAGTTGTATTTTATTGACATAAAATCCGAAAAGGTGTAGGCCGTTCGTTGTACTTGAGAAAGATATTTTAAGTGGCCTGTTAGGTTACGTGACTTAAATTAGTTGTCCTTGCAAGCGTGAGCGCATGGGACATTGCCTCCTTTTGTACCTGAAGTTGTAGGGGCATTCGTCCTAATATGGCTTTCATAGCTGCAGTTGGACAGACCCCAGTTCGTTCCAACAAGCCTACGGCATGCCAGAGTTGCTAATACTGCCTTCTTTTGCAGTTTTGCAATATGTGAGTTCCACGTCAGCTTCTGGTCTAGTGTAACTCCTAGATATTTAACTTCATTGCTGAAGTTAATAGTCGGTCCTTCTAGCCTGGGAGCTTTTAAATTTAGCTTCCTTCGTCTAGTAAAGGGGACAATGACCGTTTTGTTTGGATTTATGCTTAGGCTTTTTTCTTGACACCAACTTTGGATGGTATCAATAGACATCTGCATACGGTGTGAAATTTACCACGTACTACTACTACTAGGTCATCTGCACATCCTTGTATAGAAAGAAATAGATTAACTCAAATTACAGAATTCTTTTAAACATGCTACATGTTTATTTGTAAATTTATAGTATTGAAAAATAAAACACTTTTTGCTGAAAATTGCAAGTCATGCGTCACAAAATAAGGTTGTTTTTGCTCCACTCCGTAAATCAAGTAGGAAACAATACCTATTAGTTAAAATTAAGTCAAAGTTCCATACTAACGCTGTAATTGCTATTTTCAACAACTTGGGGTCTGAATTAAAAGGAAAGTAACATTAAGTTCTCGTTAACAGTTTACTGCTGCTATAAAAATGTAGGGAGTAAATTCAGAATTAACGCAACACCTTATTCCTCGTAAAGGGCAATCAGTCGATTAGAATTAATTGAAATAGCGTGCACGAATCTGCGCAACAGCTATTGTTCCTGGATACAAATAATCCTCGAATTAATAAATCTACTCAGACAACGTGACAAAGCGTGTGATTTATTTGACTTTATGATTTAATTGCTCACATAGTGCAAAATCTGACAAGTACCTACCTTAGTACCTCTACCTACCAACGAGTAATGCTATTTCTGTGTATTGCTAGCAGCACTAATTCGGCATTGAAGATAAAAAGAATCGTATATATGTATGGTGATAAAAATACTCCATTGCGAAAAATAACACTGTAACGACTATTTGGCTGCAGTTCTTTATATCATTCGTTCTATGTAAATGAAAATTAATGTTGTTCCAACTTCATATAAAATTTCTAAACTCGAATAGTGTATAAGTATATGCTTCAATAGCAAATAACACAAACTCGGAATTCGAAAATTGTACAGGACAAGCTACTGGATTCACATTTGCGAAATTATCTTTGCTGTTGGAGATGTCAATACCAGAAGCGGTCATACGTAAGAAACTGACGAAATTATAAAAAGGTGAAATTACATTTGTTACACAATAGAATAATAAAAGTAAAAAAATCTGTAGAGGGCTCTACACGAAACTTTCATGGACGTGAAATTTTCGAAACTAAGAATTTTCAAAATATAAAAAAGAATTTAATGTTTAAGGTGTTCGTCCTGATATGTTAGACTCAAAATAAGCCCTTTTTGGCAAGGGTAAAAACTTGAACTATGTGCAAAATAATACTTCTATTTAACTAATAGAGCTTTAGCAAAAATAGGCAGAATTTTATTATTTATTATTTTTATAATGCGCTCACCCTGCATATATTTGAACGAAATTTTCTTGGTTTCGTGCCAGATGGATATATAATCCGCACGCAAAATATCATCTTCCTTCAACAAGTAGTTTTTGAGCTATACTTGAATAATGCCGTTAAAGACATTGTACTTACAATAATAATATGTATATCATTTACCTCAGTTTCATCCCTCCACATTTGAGTGGTAATAAAACAAAAACAAAGTTTTTTGTACAATTGAAAATGCATGCAACATCCACTAAAGCCATCAGCTTTTGGGTCACGTTCTTCTTATTTTACTCTCCACTCCACGTTTTATCACTTCTTTTGTGGCTCTGTTGTCGTTTAGCTTTTCGACGTGACCTAGCCGTCTAATCCTGTCGGCTCCGATTTCCTGCTTTTTACTTGGTTCATCGTACAGCTCCATATTTCTTGAGATGATTTCGAAGGCTTTCACGGCCATTGTCATTAAGTAAAAAACGACTTATTTCCTGGTTCGATCACCTTATCCATTGGGCTTCTATCCGTTCCCTTTAAATATCCTCCATAAAATCTTTCTCTCACATTCTTCCAGTTGTTTTATGACACGCACTGTTACAGTTCACATCTCACTTCTGAAGGTTAGCATTGGGCATCTAAGTAATTGTTCAAAATACACATAGCTTCACCCGCCTTGATAATTATGCTTGACCTGACCAACCGCAAAAGAGCACCTGCACTTTTGTTTGATTTAACTAAACGCATATTCGCTTCTGTGTCATCCCTTCCTCGATTCGTTATTGTCACCCCTAAATAACTGAATTTGGGAACGTCTGCAAATTTATATTCTTTTCCATCCAAAGATTTAAATCTTAAACGACTGCTTTCACATCTCACTCCCAAATCCACACATTTTATTTCCATGTAGTTCTTCATTAAAACGTAGCCCAACTACTCTGGAGCTTTTCTCCAGCTTTATAATCTCTTGCAGCCATGTTCTCGTTCTGGTAATAAGTGCTTGAAATCTTTTATATACCACAAATTGAAGAAGAAACAAATCACTGCAAGATGGTGCTGCGTGCCATACACCAATAACTAGCACTCAAATTCTGCGACGATGTAGTAAAACCTACTCATATCTCGGAATGGTAATGCTAACTGACCCCCAAGATCTCTTGATATAGACCACCCAACTTTATTTTTGGGGGTATATAAAACAAAACCAGAAATTTGAACAAGTTTAAAATCAATATTCAGCGAGAAATTAAAAATATTCCGAAAGGTATGCTCTAGCGAGTAGTGGCTAAATTTATCAGGTGTTTGGAAGAGTGCTTAGATCAATAAGGTGGCCATTTGACTCGTACCATATTTTTTAAATAAAACTCCAGTTTAAATACATTAAAATGCTATAATAGTATATTATGATACGAGTTTTATAAGAAGCATTTTGTAGCACGCACGGATTTAGGGTACGACGAGCGAAGCGAGGAGTGCCCTAAAGGAGTAAGTGCTACAAAATGCCTTATAAACGAGGTATCATACAGTATTTTATCTACTTTGCCACTTTTTTAAGCAAAAAACTTAAAATTTTTAGTATTTTTATTATAGCATCGCTTTGTGTCTATTACGATACGCAAACGCGTATCGTAATAGCCTCAGTACGAACGCAAAGTAGATAATAGTAATTTACGATACAAGTGCGTAAAGCTAGCCTTTAGTCACAAGTGGGGCAAAGTTAAAACGCGAGTGAGTTACTTGATGGTTCGAATTTCCTGAGTTGTGATTTTTTACTTCGACCGCAGGCCGTATGAATGGGCCGCAGGTAGGCTTGCGATAAGCCTCCGTTTTATTTTTCTGGTGCTTCTGAAATTCCAGTCTAAAAGCACTTTGTGTGGACGTCGTGTTCGTGGCTCTAAACGTTAAGCGTTCCTCTGCGATTGAGGCCCCTACAGCCCCATCGCTTCTTCGCTGAGGACGGCCCTCGTTATTCCTTCAGCAACCTACTGCGGGCATTTGTTGCTACCCGATGCCCAAGGAAAGAGACTTTTTTCAGAGACAACTATTGGTCGTGCTCATAGCTATAATTTTAAAATTTGTTGAAAGTGCTACCATTCCTCGAAGGAGATTTTTCAAACCCTCTTGAGCTTTATTTTTGTTTGTATCGAGACGGGGACTGGGACCTTGAGATCCACTCGAATTTCACCTTTGCCGTTGTAAATTTCTATTTTTTTTTTGGCTATCATACGTTGCCTTCTGCGTTGTGTCTTTGCGCTGATTGACACACTTCAAGTCTCATCGATGCTTTATTTTTACTCTGGTAATGATGTTCGCTATTGCATTTACAAGTGAATCAGTGATATTTAGATTAGATACAATATATTTGTTTAGGGTGCATCCTGCGTTAGAAAGTTTTAAACTTGGTAAAGCCGTTTGTATTAAATTATAATGTTGCTGACTATTATATCTATGTATCACCATGAAGTACGTTGTGCTCTTAGTTATTGCAAGCCTCATAATCTGTTCCTTACGCTGCTTTGTTTCAGATTGTCGAGCGACTGACTGCCTCCTTTCTGATTTTTTGTTTCTACATGGGCATGTTTGTCGTATTAGACACTATTTGTTGCACTTAGTAATTTTAATTGATTTCTTACTTTGTATCATAACCCGGCCGTCTCAATTATAGCTAGTCGGCCTTCGAATGTGCCCACGTAATCTCGTGATAATTTAGACATCAATGTTGAAATTTATCAAAAGTTTGGTATTAACCGCGTAAATTGTGTTACAAAAGCGAATTCCATTTACAAAGTTATTGTTACAGTTTATAGTAATAGGATGATAGTATGGATCTCATACAGTAAAAATGTTCTTACTGGTGTTTAAGTAGATCCGATGCAGTAATATAAATAAGACCAATCCAGGTGAGGGTAGTTTTTTGTGCACAGTTAACTCGCATTCCGGGAAAATGAAGCAATTAATATTTAATATAAATTTCAGGTCGTTCTGCTTTATGGATGGAAGTGGTTGATGGTTACAACCACTTGAACTACAAGAATCCAGGTTTCCATAAAGCTGAAGTGAAATTCTAAGAAAAGAACTCCTAGTTCAAAAACAAATAACAAGGAATAAAGGGAATGGAGGTGGATGAACCACAGTCAATGTGGAGACGATAAAAGTAAGTATAGCAAAAATAGCTTCAGGATGGAATTTACTTCCAATGTAATTGCTCCAAATTATGCTTCACGATTTGAATTTGAAAAACAATATGCCAAGCTTGCTTGTGGAAGATTTAAATATTTTAATTAAAATCGTCAAGTTCGCACAAATAAAAAAATAAATCCGGTGTATTGAGAACTTGTTCTATAAACACAAATAATTGTAAGTGTAAACTTTCGATGAAAAAATACTTCGGTCAAAGTGTCATTGTTCATCAAATTAAGAGATCTTGCGTACTTGAGCAAAACGCTTTGATTTAAGTTTATCACACTAAAACCTTAAAAGAAAGATGGTAGTTGATGTAGAAAAAAGTTAAATACATTTAATTCGAATATAGCGCTACTCAACTTTATTGCTCCAGTAGGTTGAAACAATTTTTTGGCTTTGCCTAATTGTTTCGCCATTTATCCAATTATTTCAGGCTTAACCTGTATATTTTTAGTTAAATTATAATTCCTTTTGCATTTCGAATTCGTAAATTTTCCAAACCAACGCATTTTGTACCTGGATCAAGTTCCTATCGTTTGCAATTTGCTCTTTTGACCTGTGCTATCTCTTATCAGAGTGCGAGCCTTCCTCGAGGAAACGAAATTCTTCGTCCGGGCACTTTGCTGTCTTCGCTTGAGCCCGCCGATACCGGCGCGGCTAAGCCTTGTTTTTAATTATGTCGAATTACGTGCGCTCAACCAATTTCAACGAGCAGTGTATTTTCTAAGGGCTGATTGTAATCAGGTACGATTGCGCTTTTTCTGTTTTATTATCTCCATACTAATTATATCTTTCTTAGCTCTTAATCTTAATTATCCGTTTCAACAACGAGTTTATCTCGGAGGCCAAGTCTTATCGCATTTTCGACACCTGCTGGGTCCGGCGTATTTGCTGCCGTTTGAAGATGCTATTGCAGCAATTTTCGGCGCTTCCCCGGCGACTTCAACAATGATTATTGCCGTTCACGTCCAGCTTACGTTTCGAGGTTAGTAGGTGCTACTCCGAGATTTATATTACTTCGACTTATTTTCAATACCAGAAATTTACATCTGTGTATTTTAAACCCGTCAATATTTAAAATTTATATTCATACGTTTTGCCATTATTAACCTGTAATGTTCAATTTCATACATGCTCTTGTTTTAATATTTGAATTTTAATGCTTATATTTAATTATGCACAGTTTATAAATTTTGCTATTTTTGATGTGTGTTTCGACCCTATGTAAAAGGTACAGTCACGCTATTTATTTTCAATAGCCTAACAGAAGGTTTTATTAGATGACTGTGATAAGCTTATCCCACGAGTGGTTTTGGTAAATTATTATAATAACCCGAAAGGGGTTCTTAATTTTATGCGTGTCGAAACCTTCAGTTAAGATACACAATTTTGTCATTACATTATTTACATTTTAATTGTCCTGATTATTGATTATTGACATTTCAAAACTTCTTATTGTTGATTAATTAAACGCTAGTCACTTGTAATTTATTTTTCTTCTTGTTATTTGAAATCTTTTGATTTCTGGCGCCCATTTCCATTTTCCTTTCCTTTTTTGAAGACATTCCAGGGTACATAGCTGATGATCTGAACCTACGATCTAAGGCCGCCGATATTTGAGCTAGTCGGCCATCGCGGTGAGTAAGAAACAGTTTTTCAGAGCTGCCGTGGTGTATAAATGGTAGGGGGGTTGATCTGCGATTTTTACTACCATTGCTTATTTTATTAATTAATCGCAGGTCGGCTTTCTTATTGTTTCACTGGCGCCCAACGTGGGGCTCGATTTTGGTAGTTACATCAGCTGTGTTTACCTGGATGTCTTTATTTATCAATATTTAATTTTGTATTCATTTTTCTATTCACTTTTGTAATTTTCACATCTTGTTGCAGTGCACGTATTTATATTTGACTTTCTTTTCTTTTCCTTCCTTTACTTATCCTTTCGTTCGGTTGTTTATTGACTTTTCTTCTCTCATCTTTCTTGACGAATGATTGGTTTAGCGGTATGTTTATAGGTAGTGTGATGGACTTTGTTGAAAGGGTATGCTTTGGTGAGTGAGGTTTCTGAATGGTTTCTTTGATTGGTTGCGTGTGTGCTTTGGTATGTAGTATGTCTGTTTTTTCCTTATCTTTCCTTTGGTTGTTTATCGGTGGGTCGAGGGCCTGCGTGAATTACTTGTGCGGTTTGGTGTAGTTTACTCCATCTTTGGGAATTTTTAAGTAATTGCCTTGCCGTACTTGTATTTACTCAGGGTCTCGACGGGTTGTTTCCGGGTCGTTCTTTCTCTGGCTTTTCTTTTTTGAATGCGTTTATGCATTTCCTTTTGGATGCGATTTTGAATGCGGGGTTTTTGTTGGCTGCGTCCGATGTGAGGCAGTCCTTCCTGTGTCCGATGGGGTGCAGGTTTGTCTTCTGTCAGACGTGACAGAGGATTTGAGCCAGTTTTGGATGCGCAATTGCATCTTGTTGCTCGTTTTATTTTTGCAATTTTTTGCGTCTTTTTTACGCACATATTTTGGGTGCGGATTTTTTTTCTTTGCGATTGAAGGCGGTTTGCTTTCTTGTGTTTCCTCGTCTTTAAGCGTGTCCATGTCTCCGTAAACCCGGGTCAAGGCATGGAATAGTAGACCTAGCCAGTCGAAGCTTGGATGAGTGGGTGTGGCAGCGTGAGTTTTTCCAAACTCTGGTTTTTTGGTTCTTTTCCTCTCTTTCCTTTTCTCTTTTCCTTATGTCCTGTTTTCTCTTCTGTTTTTAAAAGTTGCTGTAGGGTATGTTCCCTATGGATCTTGCATTCTAGTGCTTTTCACTTTCCTTTTTACTTACCATTACTTCCGTCTCATTTGAGGATTTTTTCAAAAGCGCTTCGCTTATTTGGATTTGGACTATGGTATTATAGGATATTGTGACCGTGGAAACACCTACAGTGTCCCTTTTAAAAACTTGTTTTCTTAGTGCTTTTTGTTTCTTGCATAGGGTGGTAGGTTGGGCATGCAGGGAAGGTCACTGTTTGGGAACGTCACCATCTAGTTCTTCCCTTTTGTAACGTATAGGGTGGTAGGTTGGGCACGCAGGGAAGGTCACGATAGGAAGCACTTTCATCTTGCTTTCCCTTTTAAGCAACGCTAGCAGTTGGGGTCGTTTCTTTCCATATTTTGGGATATTTTTTTCGAGTGCTTTCCCCATCCGTGTTTGTGTTCGCTTAGAACCTTGATCGATTTGATTTTCAGATCGTTGTTCATGGCTTGTTAGCTATGTTGTTTTTTGATGTGATTTTTTTCGAGACGAGTTTATACTTGTCTGGGGTTTTTTAAATTTTATTGTTGTTTGGGTTGGTTTTTTTGGCCTTGTGGAGATTTCTGGGAGTTGGGGCTAGCGATTGTATTGCCATCCGACTCAGTGAGGGACCCACATTCAGTCCGTCATCGGCGCGCCTTTTCCATCTAGCTGCGACGACTGGCTGAATGCCCGAGCGGGGTTTGGTGGTGATGCGGTTGTTCCCTCCGGCTTCTGGGGTCTCTACCTAAATTCGGGGCGGTTATGGTTTTTAGGATGTTTTCCTGGGTTTTCACCCGAATCTTTTTGTCGCAGTACTTACTGTGTTTCATTTTTTTGAAGATAATTTTTTTACTCTCATACTTTTTGATGTTGGGTTACTTTAGATTTGGAGTGAGTGATGATGATGCGGTGCGAGTTTTTCGGATGTTTGTAGAAAGGTGGATTGTGTCCTATGTGATGCAGTCGGTTTTTGCTGTGTTTAGCAGTTTTTAGGCTTCTGTCCGGTTTAGACAGAACGTCTATTTTTTTGGCGGTGTCCTATGTGGTGCCCCTGTTATTTTTAAGCCGATTTATAAGGGTTGTTTCCCTTGGCTTATCTTCTCGAAAGAGGATTTTTCGATAGCGTTTCGCTTTGTGTGTTGGCATCATCGATCTCATTCTCGAATTCTTTGGTTTCCTACATTTTTTAATGTTTTCATATTTAAACCTTTTTATTTCTTTTGGCCGTGGGGAGTGAAACAATTTTTTGGCTTTGCCTAATTGTTTCGCCATTTATCCAATTATTTCAGGCTTAACCTGTATATTTTTAGTTAAATTATAATTCCTTTTGCATTTCGAATTCGTAAATTTTCCAAACCAACGCATTTTGTACCTGGATCAAGTTCCTATCGTTTGCAATTTGCTCTTTTGACCTGTGCTATCTCTTATCAGAGTGCGAGCCTTCCTCGAGGAAACGAAATTCTTCGTCCGGGCACTTTGCTGTCTTCGCTTGAGCCCGCCGATACCGGCGCGGCTAAGCCTTGTTTTTAATTATGTCGAATTACGTGCGCTCAACCAATTTCAACGAGCAGTGTATTTTCTAAGGGCTGATTGTAATCAGGTACGATTGCGCTTTTTCTGTTTTATTATCTCCATACTAATTATATCTTTCTTAGCTCTTAATCTTAATTATCCGTTTCAACAACAAGTTTATCTCGGAGGCCAAGTCTTATCGCATTTTCGACACCTGCTGGGTCCGGCGTATTTGCTGCCGTTTGAAGATGCTATTGCAGCAATTTTCGGCGCTTCCCCGGCGACTTCAACAATGATTATTGCCGTTCACGTCCAGCTTACGTTTCGAGGTTAGTAGGTGCTACTCCGAGATTTATATTACTTCGACTTATTTTCAATACCAGAAATTTACATCTGTGTATTTTAAACCCGTCAATATTTAAAATTTATATTCATACGTTTTGCCATTATTAACCTGTAATGTTCAATTTCATACATGCTCTTGTTTTAATATTTGAATTTTAATGCTTATATTTAATTATGCACAGTTTATAAATTTTGCTATTTTTGATGTGTGTTTCGACCCTATGTAAAAGGTACAGTCACGCTATTTATTTTCAATAGCCTAACAGAAGGTTTTATTAGATGACTGTGATAAGCTTATCCCACGAGTGGTTTTGGTAAATTATTATAATAACCCGAAAGGGGTTCTTAATTTTATGCGTGTCGAAACCTTCAGTTAAGATACACAATTTTGTCATTACATTATTTACATTTTAATTGTCCTGATTATTGATTATTGACATTTCAAAACTTCTTATTGTTGATTAATTAAACGCTAGTCACTTGTAATTTATTTTTCTTCTTGTTATTTGAAATCTTTTGATTTCTGGCGCCCATTTCCATTTTCCTTTCCTTTTTTGAAGACATTCCAGGGTACATAGCTGATGATCTGAACCTACGATCTAAGGCCGCCGATATTTGAGCTAGTCGGCCATCGCGGTGAGTAAGAAACAGTTTTTCAGAGCTGCCGTGGTGTATAAATGGTAGGGGAGTTGATCTGCGATTTTTACTACCATTGCTTATTTTATTAATTAATCGCAGGTCGGCTTTCTTATTGTTTCAAGGTTTTCTAAAAAGCCCCGTAGTTCTTCAAATTTAACATAATCTTTTACACCCACGATATCAAGGGTTGTACTCGTATATACTTGATATCAACTAATATTAAAACTACTCTGCATATGTTCGTTAAAATCTTGTTGTGCTAAAACTGAATAATAGTTATACTCGTATTAAATTCTTTCCGCCTTCGGATTTCTACCGGACCAATTCGTGCCACCTGTATGTATACATTTCATTTCCTTTTCTCATATCCTGCTAGCTATAATGCCGAACCGTATTTCTCATTATGTATTAACCAAGTAGTTACGCAGTATAAGTGCATAGACGCGAGCTCACGGAGTGCGGAGGAATGTACAACAACAGCATGATTCAAAGATGCGGAGTTATGAGTAAAAAAACTCGTGATGTGAGGTCCGCAAGGGAACTACGTGGTGTTTGACCGCGAAGTCAGTCGCAACCAGACAAGCTAGCGACAGGCATGTGGCGTCCTAAAATCCCAAGGACGCGAGGCCTGATTTAAAAGTGCATTATCATCAAGTGCCTGTGTAGATTTGCGTTAGCAAACAGCCGACGCCCGTTGCATCTTAGGTCGAGGCGCAGTTTATCAGAGAGAATCACCACCTCGGAAGACACTCTGCGGTGTTCTATTGAACACAGCCCGAAGCTTCAATTTTCACCTCCAAGAAACACTGAGCACTGGCCCCGGTTCTTTGGCGAAAATATTAAAGCCCGGTTAGCTTTTATTTAAAATCGTGATACAAAGTGAGAAGCGATTGCAACATCTTTGGCAATTGCTTCAATAAATGATTGCGTATCGAAGATAACGGGGGTTTACCTGCAAGACGACACGAAGTTATTCCGTCATCTGCTAACTCGGCGCGTGGCTTGAATTGAACGTGCCCAGGCCTCGCTTCCAGCACAGGCGCATTTCAAGAATGGACAGCTTCGTCTAGTTCATTTGTTCGCGGAATTCAAATACATTTCGTACTATCGGTGTTTGACTTTCGGTCTACAGTTGAACATTAACGCATTATTTAAGGTATTTTCATGCATGTAGCGTACAGCCTTTTTATTGTGTAATTTCCATATATTTTTATGCAATAACGCAAGTAAAAACAGCTGTCGCTCGTAGATAATTCAAGTATTATTAACAGCTTCACTGTATGGACGTCGTTCATTCTCTTTGTTTTATGTACTATTGGTACCACAAAAAACTAGGACAACTTCTAAATCCATTAGCCATGCATTTTTATTGTTTTAGTTGATTAAATAACCTTAAGAAACTGTCATATGGCAGGTTAGAATTATCTATACGTCATAAAAATTTCATATCAAAAGCTGCAATATAAAATAGTTATAAAACTAAATCCACATGCAA
>OW679197.1:76360181-76478748 GCA_940337035.1 Agriotes lineatus | reverse complement strand
TATATATATATACAGTGGTGTGGTAGAATTTACCTTTACTAGACATACACTTAAAGAATATAGAACGAAAATTTAATTTTTTTTTTACTTTTTTATGTCGAAGTGAAGCGATTCTAAGCAGTAGAATCTAAAATTAAATACTTTGATAACTTCTGAAATTGCGATAACCTTCTATGTAAATGTAATTAACGGTTATTCAATTACGAGAATTTTGCTCACACTTACTCAACAGCTGTTATTACATAATAAAAACGCAATGCAGATGGTTGTTAACTCGAACAGATGTAACATAAGACAATCCTCAAAACGACACAACCACGAATAGCTATTTTTTAGTGTTGTAAAACCCGACATTGTCGTACCTTAAGAATATTACTTTAATTTTACATACCAAAATGACTTCTATCAGAATTAAAACGTATTAGCGATAAAATTAGGTTTTGTGTCAGTTTGTGTCAAAACTGACGCAATAACTAACCTGCTAACCTCGAATTTGATATAGATTTACAGTGCCACCAATGACATGTAAACAGAAAGTTGGGGACTTTGATTCAATTTATTAATCATATTAAATATTGTATCAAGTGATAGGCTATTTGAATGTTGGGTTGCCTTCAACTTTTGATCAGAAGTAACCCACTCATGACTAACCCTGTATAGGTAAATTTTGCTTCCTATGTTTTTAAAAATATTTTTCAACTACAAGTAATCAATATATCAAAGATATTATAGTTTCGATAACATTGATCAAAACCTAAACCAATATGAAGGCATGGAGATGACAAGATAGAATACCCCAGGTCAGTAGGCGCCGCAAAAAGTCTGAAGTCTCACAATCACCCCTTGTCAAGATTATCGCAGACAGACTCATTAATAGCAAGCTGACATTAGAAGAGGATATGGCACGCTTCAACATATACAAACAATCAAACCAATCATCAAAATATATTATGCATATAACATACTATTGGCTTTAGTGTTTGTAGATTACGAGAAAACCTTTCATACTACGAACGCAAATCAGTCTTTAATGCTTTGGATGAGTGTCACATTGATCACACTATTTTCAGTTAATAAAGAACATATACCAGAGGGAAATAATACACGTAAAAGTGGATGCAATAGCAAATAAAAGCCAACTAGAATGAGGAGTGCGATAGGGACACTAACCGAAGTTGTTCATACTTGCATTAGAAATTTTTTTCAAAGAAATAAGTTGCATAAATGAATGAATCAATGTTGGTGGAGAACACATCACAAATTTTAGGTACGCAGACGACATACTAATAAATGCCAAAGACCTAGACGAGTTAGAACTAACAATGAGAAACTTCAATGAAGGATCGGAGAAGATTGGCTTAAAAATAGATGGCGATAGATAAAACCCAGGAAAGAATTAACAGACGTGTGAAGTTAGCGTGGTCTGCATTAGAAAAGTTGGTGTACGTCGTAAAATTACCAAAATTACCCATAACATCAAGAACCAACATATATAATACCTGTGTACTGCCATTGTTGACGTATACAATAGAAACAATGATTTTCACAAAATCAAACATACGAAAACCAGCGAAGCATGGAAAGAAGGATCCTGGGAATGGCACTACGAGGTAAAGCACGAAACTCAGGCATAAGAAAAACTGCGGGTGTCAAAGATGTGATACAATGGTCAGCAAAGCTGAAATGGGGAGCGAGCCGGGCATGTATCAAAACATGGAAAAGATATATAGCCTCGAAAAATGTTCGGCGATCAAAGATAAACATGCGCTGCATAGGGCGACCTCCCGTGGTGGAGCGATAATATCGCAAAAGTTGCAGAGAGAAAATGTGCCAAATAGCCAGAGTAAGGGAGAGGTGAAAAATCAAAGGGGGTGAGTATATTCAGGAATGGGTGAAAAAGAAGAAGAAGGTGTAAGAGGTGTAACATCCTAGTTATCTGAAGGGAAATGGAAGAACTGGAGCACAAGTATAATAAAATCGAGTCGGAGACTATGACAAACGTAGACAAAGATGTTCTCTCAAATGGGAACATTTTTCTAAGAGTAATGCAAACTTACACACCCGCCAATGTTTATAGTAACAATTAATTTTATGGAAATGGGGACAATCTTTTAATGACACGATCGAACCGTGACAAGGCAAATATTATCTAGATCAGCCATAGAGAAAGATATATATGGCATTGGAATTCATAGAACATCAACACTGATAAATTTTCTCCGAGAAATTAGTTTGCTCGCAATGAGCACCTTCTTCCAAAAACAACCAAATCGTAAATGGACCTGAGGAACCCATGCTAGACAACCAAAAATGAAGTTGCGTACAACAAACTCAATTACAAAAATAGAGTACAAGATATGTCGGTGTCAAATACATCCACAAGAAGTGATCACAAGATACAGTAAATAATTCAAAAAAGTAGGCTCAAAAATCTAGAAATATCCGTCAGGATACCTGATTTTTGAACTACCATTGTTCATTTCTCATACTAAGCTCTAAAAAAGCTTCTCTTACATCGCGTGTAGAAGTGACGCCTGATTCGCCTATGAATGCGCTCAGCTTCGAGAACCACCGCCCTGGTTGTTCGCATCTGTTCGCCATCAAGTATGAACTGAATTCCAGCTCAGTTAAGTATGTTTTTATTATTTCGTAATGTGTAATTTACCGTCAATTTCAAATGCACTAAAATACGATTTTGCATGTGTAAATTATCGTCAATTTAGTACGTGTTTGTAAGCAAGTAAGCTTGCTGTTGTGAAATAAGTTTTCGGGCACATCCCCGTTAGTAGTGCAGTAACTCCTTCAGCGCCCTGCGCTGGGTTACCAATGTTGTTTACTTTCAGAAACTATAGAAGTAGACGGGCATCGCGTGACGTGCCACCACAAACAGGTAGAAATGTTTTAGGAATTCTTTTGAAGCTCCTCGCCGTAGAGGCGTGTTATGTACTGTTTGAGGCTTTCGCGGTTCTATGCTAAGGAGAATAATTCTTTTGAAGCTCTTCTGTTTCAGTCTCAATGGCAAGACTGATTTTTATACGTATTTTTATTAATATTAATTTAATAGGATTCTTAAATGTATTGTAAAATATAATTTTGTAAAGTGCTGTTTCGCTTACGAAGTAAAATGAGATATTTCAGGGATCACGGAACGAGCACCGCACACTATTTACCACGCGAAGTAGGTGACAGCTCACTCTATCACTGGTACCAAAGCATCATGATGACATCCCAAACTAACAACAATTTGTACCCGTTCTTTCTAGGAGCAATTATTTTAATTATCATGTGCAAGCCCTCTTTTATTTCAGTTTACAACCCACCAACTGCGACGAACTTCTTAAAACGATTCACAAATACTATCAAAACTGCACATAGCGTGAATACCCACTTAACTGTCACTTTTATATAGACAGTGATCAAGCATTGCCTGGCATTATACCACAAGAAATAGAATATGCTCTTGTACAAATGGGATGTCGTAGATCTCAAACATATTTAGAAGGATTTGCTAATGTTAATGTTCCGATGCCCCGTTAATCAATTTTACTTTTTGCACTCATGATTTCAAAATTCATATTTCCCGGTCATTCCCGATGCTCCGAAAATTACTTTTCCCGCACCGGGGTGTTTTTTACTTTCCCGCAAAAACTATGGCAATTGTGTGTTCCAGAGGCGCTCTAAACGTCATCAGGTGCTAGGATACGTATAAAAATTTAGTAATTTGTGCTGCCAACTCAGTAAAGTTGTAAAACACTAAATAATGTTTTTTTAACTTTTTTAAATATTTTGCGTTATTCGTTACAAAAAACATTGTACCTACCTCTTTCGGGAACAATTTTCCCGAATTCGCACTACATGCAGCACTCCCTCCGGTCGTGCTGCAAACAAAGTGCTCATTCGGGAAAATTAACTTCCCGAACTTGTTAGGTAAATAACTATTTTGCACTCATGATTTCAAAATTCATATTTCCCGGTCATTCCCGATGCGCCGAAAATGACTTTTCCCGCACCGGGGTGTTTTTTACTTTCCCACAAAAACTATGGCAATTGTGTGTTCCAGGGGCGCTGTAAACGTCAACAAAAGCTAACAGGTGCTAGGATACGTATAAAAATTTAGTAATTTGTGCTGCCAACTCAGTAAAGTTGTAAAACACTAAGGGCCGGTTGCAGAAAGCAATGTTAAGTCTGGTGTTAGCTAACGTCGCGTCAAAGTGAACAAAATCGCATCAAATTTTGTTTACTAATGTATTAGTTGCCATAAGCATTTGAGATTTGATTCGTTTTTGTTCACTTTGACGTCGCGTTAGCTAACACCAGACTTAACATTGCTTTCTGCAACCGGCCCTAGATAATATTTTTTTAACTTTTTTAAATATTTTGAGTTATTCGTTACAAAAAACATTGTACCTAACTCTTTCGGGAAGAATTTTCCCGAATTCGCACTACATGCAGCACTCCCTTCGGTCGTGCTGCAAACAAAGTGCTCATTCGGGAAAATTAACTTCCCGAACTTGTTAGGTAAATAACTATTACAGTTATTAACCATTACCATAGGAATATTTTACTTTCAGACTTTTATAAAAACTGGAATTCTGAATATGAAACGCGTTTGAATTATTGCGAAACGCAAGAAATTTCTGAAATTGAAAATGGGTCTTTAACAGGTTTAAGACAATAATCCTCTGAAATTAATAATTAGCAGTCCTTAATCACCGCCCTCCTTTTCGTTACTTAACAACTTGACGCAGGTGTGTAATCCTGGGAAAATCTCGAGTACATTGTTGTCTTTATCCTCCGTGAATGAAAATTTTATGCCTTTTGTTACAGGAAAGCTTCGCTCTTGATCAATTTTTAGCACAGCGGTATTTCATGGACCAAACGACACGAGGATACATGTGAGGGTAACAATAGTTTAATTCTACGTAATATAAAGCACAACATACCATACCAGTAAGAGTGAATGGATGTAAAAATAGATGGATATTAAAGAACTATTCTATTTTAGCAGTTCCATTGTTACAGTACATTGTCTTAGTTAATAAGAAGAAATAAACCTCTAATAACTGATGAAATGATTGAAATTCATCAAGATTTGAAACATATTAATAGCTACGCTTAACATTCCTAGAATGTTATACAAGAACTTTAATGATAATTTCCTCTGAATCGCATTAAGTCTTTATCTATCTATAACGTGTTCAAGAAAGTATGTAACAAATGAGGACTCCCTTATTATCGAATTTTACTTTTTACAAAAGTTTGTGTTTAATATAAAACTCAAAAAACTAGAACATTCTCAGAAAATTGGATTTATTAATTAATTAGTACAAAATAATAAAGTAGTGATACCAAATTTAATACTAATGAATGAAATAAAAATCACTTGATATGGTACCTTCAATCTCTCCCTCAATACATAAATTTGTCCATCTATTAAAGTTGCTGACAGCGTTCTCCAGAATATTGGGATCATTATTCAAATATGTTATAGCATTCCTAATTTGGGACTCCGTTGAATAGCTGACGGTCTTTTAAGGGTGCCTTTCATGAAAAATTGCAGCTGCCTCTCTGCAGGTTTTATAATTATCTCGACATATAAGCATTTTGGCCTTTCTTGAAGGGTTGATTGTTCTGCCATACTTATGTATGAAAATTTATTTGATTAGGTATTTAACACTATAATAAAGACACCAGTGAATTTTATCAATTTGTCACAAAAGGCCAATCAAAATAAATTGTTTCTGAAAACACTTGCTTGTAAAGCTCACAGTGTTTTCACGCTATTGTGATTGGTTTTAATAAATTCCATTTAGCGAGTAGCCATTAATGACATTTCACCAAAACATCATAGTGTAGTTTGCAAATCGGTGTCGTTCTAAAAATAATAATAATCGTTTTAGGAGTCCCAGTATTGAATTAGTAGTAAAAAATGTTAAAAAAGGGTGGCGTCAAACATACTAAAATCGAACTTACATACCCATATTGTTGAATAATCTTTCCAAATACCACACAAGGTAAATTTTTTTAAGAGAATTTCTTCGATTACTTAAAAATTATTGCAAATTTCCCTCAACAAAAACTGCTAAAATTCCGCAGGACCTGCTGTCTCGCCGGAATTTTTAAAAGCGTTTTTTTCCTGAAATTTAAACGCAATAATTTTCACCTTTTGTGGTATTACCCTTGATAATAGAAATTGACTGTGGAATACCCAAACTATTTGATAACATTATTTTTACGTTTTGTTCATCTTCTGCTAGTATCCCCTGGTTATCTACAGACTGTAGCGTGCAAAGGGTTTTCTCTCCAATAGATATTCACATTGGCCCAAACTTTTTTCTTCAGTTTCCTAATGCTACCGTTAGACATATTTTAAACAGTGTTGGGGAAACACAATACCCTTGTCTCAAACGCTTAGTCACATTTATGTTTTTACTTAGCTTTTTTACCACTTTTGCTTTCGCTGTTATATCCATAAGGGCGCTCACCATTCTAGTAAAGATATTACTATATGGTTATTCTTCATAGTCTCTCACAGTTTCACCAATGTCATGCTGCCATAAGCCTTTATCAGGTCTATGAATATTAAATAAACTGCTCTCCAGCTGATCTTTCTCCAACTACGTGTTTAATGCAGAAGATGTTGTCGATGCAAGAGAGTCTTGCCCGAAATCCGCTCTGCTTTATTGTTATTCGAATTATTTTTCAATTCGTCCCTTTATTTTCTTCCTGAAGAGCTTTCCAATTGAGTCCGGTAGTTAATTCCTCTGAAGTTAGTGCATTCCTTCTTATTTCATTCCTTACAAATATTTGTAATGTGAGTGATGTTCCACTCATTTGGTGCCTTTCCTTGCTCGAGACATTTTTTTAAATAACTAGTTGAGCTGTAAGTGTCATAGTTGTCAAATTTGAAACTGTTGAATATAACATTGTTCAACGTACTTATTCAGTTGGGCTTGTATTAAAATATAGATAGTGGCTACTGTATGCACAACGTGCTTTATTTTTTACTCTTTTATTTATGTAAAAGCATAATAAACATTTCTCTCTACTACATTTTCTTAACTAGACCTTAATTACCTACTTTCTACTTTGTTGTACTAAAACCATTGTGTAGTTTCTGAAGCGAAAACATTTTCGAAGAAGTTTAATTTTGCAGAAACCAGTATACAACATTTAAACTAGGCGGCGCTACGTGCACAGCTATTTATTTAAAGTTATATGCATGAAAACTATAGTTAATACTGAATTTGATACAGGTTTTGACGATACCCTCGACTTGAAATAGTTTGAACTCTTTGCAGACCAAGACGTAAATCAATTACCAGCACAGATTTCGTCGTGGTAAAAGGAGGAAGACAGTCACGTCTTCCAAGGAAATTTGTCTGAGACGTGTAGCTGAAAACTCTTACGGCTAGAAGTTTCTGGAGTTGCAAAACTCTGAATTTGTGTCGACGCCGTGTTAAGAAGATACCAGAAAATTAGACTTTGGACAACAAGTTCTCTGTATTTCAGTTTTAAAAGGCAAACTAGAATTACCTTGCAGTAAGTTATAAATTAACTTTTGGATAATTAGCATTCGTGGTTTAAAAAAAAGCTCTTCATGAAACACCAAAAGCTAAAAAATCTGGTGCGATACACGCACACAATTTCCTTTTACAGTGATATTATAATTAACCAAAAATTTGAATTTTAATTTTTAAGCATTTGTCAAACATTTTCAAAAATTACAAATTCTAGAGAAACCGTACAAAATAGACCGCGTGTTCTATTTAAAATAGAAGTTAAATAGACGATAAAAAAAACAAAAGCAACCCATTTTAGAGGTATCCAACTGGAAAATCACCTAATTCACATCAATACACATTCAAAATGTAATAAAAGTATAAAGTAAAAAAAAAATCGTTTTTCAAAAAATCTAAAACAACTGAAATATCACAAGAGTCAACACTCTACTTCCGGTTATGTGATTTTTTTCAAAAGCTTGCTGTCGCATCTAGATAGTACACAAAACTTATATACCTCTTTTTGTTTTTGAGATATGCAGTTCACACACACAGACAGACACACAGACAGACACACAGACAGACTGACAGACAGACCAATGAACAAAAACATGTTTTTTGGGACAGGGGACTCTAAAACGTAAATATCTGTTGAAAACGCAATTTCGAATTTTTGAGGCGAATCCAATACTTGTTGTTATTGTAAAAGGAAGTAAAAACGGGTTCTAAGTATTTATATTCATATAGGGACACACTTTATAGATTTCTCGGTGAAATAAATTCACACATATACTTTTTGTTACATTTTTAGTAACTAAATAAGAATGATTGGTTTGAATGCGCATTTTTCTCCCAAATAGTCCCAAATAAAAAGTTATTAAATTAAGATATATAAAATCAAATTGTGAAGCTAGTGTAGAAAATTAAGAACGGCCAAGAAGACTAGAGAGAGAAAAATGTTGTTATTATCTACTTCTATCATACTTCAGTTAATTGCAGCTTTGCTTATATCTACTTTTTCACATACATTTAAAGTATCGCTCGAAGATTATGTTACATTTATTTTATTACTAGCTTACCACATCCGTCATAACACTGGAAGGGAGAAGAAGAGACCATCCTCAACTGTTTCAACCTCAAGGGGTTTTCGACTATCTCCAGTCTTCCTTTTTCTACTAGCTTTAGCATTTCTTCTTCTATCACCTCAAGCTTTATTCTCGGTTGAGTAGTGCACCCACTTGAGTCTGTTTTTATCGCCTATTTCGATCAGTTCCTGTATTAAAATAAATAAATAGTCGTTCTAATATTGTACGATTTGGTGACACATATATCACTTATTTAAACACATGAAGACCAAAATAAACGGTAGACAGCACCCTCTCGTAGTGTAGCAGAAAGTTTGTGGCATTGCAGTTATATGGTGCTAAAGGAAGCACACCCGACGATGGACCAACCAAACTCGATCTGTGACGATATAGCATGACCGGGGCCATTTCCCGGACTATTATATGTATATATGATGTAAGGGTTTGGTAATGTTAATACCAAAGTGAGTTACACTATCAATTAAAAGGCCACATCACTCCATTCTTGGACGAAGGTCCCCGTTCGTTAAACCATATCGTCATCGAGTTTTCGCGCGACTGGTACTTCTGATCAGTTCTTGCGGTCTGTAATCCATCGTACTTCAATCTTTCATTCATACGATGTGTCTACCCCGTTTCCACTTGAGTTGTGCAGCTGGCTACAAAACGTCTGTTGTTTCTTCTTCTATAATCTCAAGTTTTATTCTCGGTTGTGTGGTGTACATACTTGAGTCTGTTTATCGATTATTTTGATCAGTTGCTGTATTAAAATGAATAAATAGTCGTTCGAAAATTGTACGATTTGATGACACTAAATCACTCATTTAAACACAAAACCAAAATGCAGACAGCATCGTGTCGTAGTGTAGCAGTAAAGTTTGTGGCATTGCAGTTATATGGTGCTAAAGGAAGCAAACCCGATGATGGACGTACCAAGCCCGATCTGTGACGATACAGCGGGCTATTATACGAGTGTTAATAAATTGCAAGGACTTTAAGGGGCGATTCCTTGATCAATTTTAAGATAAAAAGTTCATACAAACATACGACTTCAACGGCTTGGTTTTCAAGATACAGGATGTTGAAGTTTAAACAATTTTTTTTCAAAAGTTTGAAAAACGCCTAGAGGTGTTCTAATGAATCTTGGTGTAGATTAGTATTTCATAAAGTGGCATTGTTTGGACAAACTAAATTTAATTTATTTCCACCAGTGGAGTGTATCGGGGCCAGCTCACATACTTTATTTTAGAAAAATCTAGTACGCCACTGTTTATTAACCAATACGATCAGTTTTTTAGCTTCATCCATAGAAACTACACAAAAGATGTATCTTTTATATTTTTGATAGAATAATCCTTTTTCGAAGTTTCTTTAGAATACCTCTAACCGTTTTCAAAATTAAAAACAAATACATTTTTTTGTTTAAACTTCAACATCCTGTACTTTGAAAGTCGTTTAGGTTACATGGTTGCATGAACCTGTCATCTTAGAATTGATCAAGCAATCATCCCTTAAAGTTTGTCCCTGCAATTCATTGTGTGTATACATGATGTAAGGGTTTTGTAATGTTAATACCAAAGTGAGAAGTAAGTTCTTACCCGATCATGAAAATGCCACATCACTGCATTCTTGGACGAAGGTCTCATTTCATTAAACCATATCGTCATCGAGTTTTCGGGCGACTGGTACTTCTTATTTCTTGTGATCTATAATCCATGGTACTTCCATCTTTCATTCATACGCCATGTCCACCCCATTTTCCACTTGAGTTGTGCAGCTGGCTGTAGAATGTCTGTTGTTTGTTTGTTGTCGTATCATAATACTTCTTTAGTTGTCTTGTGTTCTTTTGCTTTTGCAATTGAAGTGGTTTTAGTTCTATTCATTTGAAAACCATTTATTTTGATCTATAGTTTAAAGCTGTGGACACGTATTGCACTTCTTACAGATTTCTGTTAATTAATACTACATTATCAGTAGGTCTAAAATAGTTTGACTTTTATTTCCTTGTATGACCACATGACCAGCCAGTTTATACATTAGGATTGAGTATTTTGATTCGTTTACCGCATGAGTTTCCATGACAGTATCCAAGTTGCATTTACAGAACTAAAACTGTAAGTAATTAGTTACCTTTCACAAATGACAATAAAAAGTGACTTGTTAAAGAGAAAACGTTATTTATGACCAATCAACATTATAATATGTTATAGCACAAGTAAGTACTGAAGTTATTTCTACTTTTGCTTCTTTATCTTTTCCCTTTCATGCCATTGCAAGGATTTTAACTCGAGTCCTCTATCCATTTCTTAATCTGTCTTCTGTTTCTGGCCATGTTGCTTACTTCCGTAATTGTTTTTCTACGTGTACGCACTAGTTCTCTCATGCAATTTTGCCACTGTATCTTGATCTGCCTTTCTTTCTTATTCCCATTATCCCGCTTTCAGTTATTCTTCTGGGTATTCTATCTTCTGTCATCATTTTTGGGTGTCCGCACCAGCCTAGTTGTTTCTTTTCTATCTTGTTTACCAGTGAAAGTAGTTCTAATTCATTTCTTATGCTCTTACTTCTCACCCTGTCTACTTGGTAGTTAATTTTTTCCTATTATTTTATTATTAATTTGATGATAATGATTATTTGCTTTTTGTAGTTATTTCAATCGTCTAAAAATGCTAAAGCATCACGAGCGGTAAAGTTTGTCAACCTCAGATAGTATTTCTTTTTTTGGCATATTTGCGTTATTTCATAGCTTATTTCCTCCTTTATTGAGCATTTTCACCAGGACGTTGTCTGACGCTGTAGTTTTGTGTTGATACCTTCTAAACCTATATTTTGTATTTTACGTTCGGTTTTCCTTATTGAGTACCACTGGGATGTTTTTCTTTATTTCGCAAAAGCCTGTATAGTAAGTTGTTATTTCTTGTATTATTTCCTTTAAATATTTTATGACTTTGCTTTCCTGTTTTTTATCGGCATTTTACCTATTTCCTCCTTTTATAAAAATAACAATGTCTGCATGTCTGCATCTAATTATTTACCAGTTGTCAAAGGAGTCCCTCAAGGTTCTATTTTGGGCCCTTTACTATTTATTATTTACACATCAACTTTTTACCAATGTGTTCAAACTTGTAAGTTGAAAATGTTTGCCGATGACTCTCAGTTGTTGCACTCTTTCTTCCCAGATAAATATAGAGAGGCTGTACGTGATATCAACTTTGACCTCAATGCTATCAGTAAGGTGTCGCGGCAGCACTCTCTGGTTATTAATCCCCAAAAGTCAGTGGTTGTATTGTTTGGGAATAAAGATGCTGTAGCTGACCTGACTGATAAGATGCGAGTAGCGATTGATGATCTTCCCATTCCTATTAAAAGCGAAGCTAAAGATCTTGGTCTCGTCATAGATAATACATTTCGGTATGAAAAGCATATTACCAATTGTATTAGAAAAAGTATTCAGGCACTGAAGTTAATTTATCCCCATAGACACGCTTTGTCAATTGAAACCAAGTCGCTACTTTGTAATTCACTTGTTTTATCCAATTTTTCTTACGGTAGCGAGATCTATGGCCCTTCTATAACTCAGGATTCTTCTCGTAAAATACAGAGAATTCAAAATTCCTGTTTACGTTTAATCTTTGGCATTAGAAAATACGAACGAATATCATATAAACTAAAAGACTTGCAATGGTTAAATATGCAAAATAGACGTCACTTACAGTATGCTACTCTTTGTCACAAAATTATTCAAACAAGGCAGCCAGCTTACTTATATAATAAAATCAACTTCAGGACAGATGTGCATACTCTAAATCTAAGATTTAAAGGAGGCATATCTCCTCCTTCACATAGAACAGTGTTATTCGAACGGTCTTTTCAGTTTCAGATTTATAAGATCTACAATGATATACCTAAAAAATTTAGAAAACTCCATCACATCAATTTTAAAACGAATATGTATAGCCATCTATATAGAATACAAATAAGCTAAACGTCATGACAGCTAATAGCATTGATTATTGTTGTTAAGAAGCAAATTGGGACTATTAGTAAACGTGCAACGACATCACTTATCTATTATATATCTATATGTAATTTTTTTTTTGTATTTAATCCATTAGTTGTAGGCAATGTGTCCACGGTATTTATCTACATTATTCAAGGCGCCACTGGAAGAGCAAGGGTGGGAAACCACTAATTTGAATTGGCGCCTTGTGATTTCTTCAGTCAGTCAGTTTATTTTGTGTTTTATAAATATTGTATTATATATGTTTTATTTGTGGTTGAGGAATAAATATATTATTATTATTATTATTATTATTATAATGTTTGGTTCTTTATTTTTTAATAGTTTTCAATAGTTTTCGCAATAGTTTTATGTTTCCTTATACATTTCCTCAATTCTTTTATTGCCAATGTATTTAATTCAATCCATACTACAATGTTATTGCCTCTAATCGATGCCGAGATTATTCTTCTCTTTATCAAGTGATTCAATAAATTGCAATTCTAGGCAATAAGAATTTACGAGAAATTAAACGTCAAGTGTAAAGGTAATTTGCTAAACATAACCAACAGTTTTTCAAAATGAGTGTATTTTGAAATTATGTAGCAAATTCATAATAAATATTGAAAGTGGTCAGAATTTTCGTGAATACATACGTAGATGACCTCCCATCTGACTGCATCAATTACCCGTTGTAGTAAATGACAATTATTAATTAATAACTTTTACATTACTTCTATTTCCACCACAAATCTAGAATGGAAAGTTACTGAATCACATTAAAATAATATTGCATGTGTTATACCACTCATTTTTTCGTCGATCCTTTCTTCTTCGCTACAACTGTGTTGGCTGCTGTAATTACTGTTGCATTTAGTTTTAATTGTGTTGTACTATAAATGTAACTTTTTCTTATTTTCGCAATGCTTCTTTTAATAAATTCTATCCTCTGTAGTACAGTATATGTGCAGATTTAAGTTTTATGACCAGTATATCTTGTAACGAACAAAAAGCGTCGTATTTCAAGCTAGAGTCATTTGGCGTTATTTTTTAATCGGTCAGGCGAGGCGAGGCGGTCGTTCTGATTTTGTGCGCATTTTTCGTGCCGAGAGCGCGTCCTTGACTTCGAAACTCGCTGGCCATTTCCTATGCACTTTGGTGGTGTCGATTTTTTCAGAGCTTATATGATGTCTTTTCTTCAAACTTCAACCCGATTTCGACTGTTAGGAGGTAAGTTCCAAATGATCTTTCGAGTCTGCCTTCTTATATTACCGAGTGGGTTTAACGTTTCGGGAATTTCTAGCTGTTCTTACAGGGTGGGTTTCTATTCTCGATCCCATTTTACCAGCCATGTTCCCGTAGCGCGATGTTTCGACCCTGCCATAAATGTTGTCGCATCCTCATGTTCTTGTCCTGTGTCGTACACGTGCTGTCAGGATCAAGTTGTATGCTTCCGTAAGCTACCGCTTAGCACGTAGCTATGTCTCCGATTTTATTAAATATACTACTGTAGGAGCTGTCATTGTCTCGACTGATCCTCCTCAGGGTTCCTTGGGTTTTACTTTGCATATTGTGTTATTATATATTGTTTGAGGCTTTCGCGGTTACTCGAATTATTCTTGTTAAACTGGAATTCCGGCTTAGACTGCGTAGTTTTTGTAAAAAAAACGCCCAGCATCTTCTAGCTTAATGTGCCTTGCACCTTGTGAACTCGAGCAAGAAACCGCGCGATAGCCATGTTCTTCGGTGGCTCGTGTTGTTTGCGAACCTTGATAACAAGGATATATAGGCAGATTCGGCTTTGTTGCTCTTTGTGTACCCATATTGACTAACGTTTCGCATGACGTTGCAGTTTGCATCATCAGAGTGAAAGTTGCTCTAAGAACTGAAGGTAAAAAGGTAAAAGTTCAAAGTTATATCAATTCCCCCAACTGGGAGAGGGCTGCTGTAAAGACCTGGCGTCCCTCTTCAGCCAATAACGGGAATTTCAGGATGCGTGAGAGAAAGCAGGGGTGGAGAATGGAAGAGAGGCCAGAAAAGATGGAGAAGTACTTCCTCGGCATTCGCCTCAGAGAAGGTAGTCTGTTGACTTAGGAAAACCACCTAAAAATCTGAATCAGAGCAGATGGCCACTGGAATCGAACCCACGACTTTCCGAATGCTAAACAGACGTGGTAACCACTAGTCTAGTCTAGTGGAGCTATTTAAAGTCCTCTGTGCCAGCCGTTCGGAGCGACATAATGCTGATTGGTCGTTCAAGTGCAGCGCAGTTGAAACGGTGAGGCGTGGCCGTCTGATGCACAGACCAAATATGCCTACGTATCCTTGTTCTCAAGGTTCTCAAACAACACGAGCCACCAAAGAGCATGAACATTGCGTGAATCCTTGCTCGAGTTCACAAGGTGTAATCCACATTGGGGGTTTATCTACAAAAACTACGCGGTCTAAGCCGAAATTACATTTTAACAAAAAACATTGTGTGATTTCTTGACTTGTAGTCTTGTAGGCTGCATTTTCCGTTGTGCTGATGCACACTTTTATGTATTTTGTTCATTTAACGTAATTATTATTGTATCCATATGTATATTTGACTGCTATATTTTTAGTACTTATGTTTAAAGGATGAACCTGGTGTACTTAACTCCTTTTGTATTGATGAATAAGTTTAATCTTTTGTAAAGAACAGCACCGCCGTCTTCACTGTTTAGCTAGCTAATCCTCCCCAAATGTGCTCATGTAGTCACGATGATTTTATTTTAGCTTTAAATTTGGTATGAACCATACCTCGCATTACGGTAGATATTCCACGTTATTTTGTTTAATTTACTTTTAGTTCTTTCATGTTTTGTCAGTTGAGAGCGTTTGCACATTATTTTTGCTCTATTCATTTCCCTTGTTCTTTCAGTTTTATTATTCGAAAAACAGTTAGATTCGACCTAGCAATTCTTAACACCTTTTAACCAATAAAATAATATAATGAGTATTGAGCCGTGATGTCTGAACTGATAGCAATATACCAAGAGAACGTTTATTGGTTTAGAATTGAAAGATGAAATCCCAGCCGTCTGTTCCGAAAAAGATACTTCATTTTTCTATATCTTTACTACCGTCATTTAAAAGGCAAATGCAGTATTACAATCACGAAAAAAACTCATTCCAAAATGTCTACGTTTCGGGGTCCTTAGATAACGAAAAACATGTTTTCCCAATTCCGTTTGTTGGCCCGTCTGTTGGTCCGTCTCGCCGTCCGTCTGTTCGTCTGTCCGTTTGCCCATCTGTCCATTTGCGGGTCTGATGTAAAGCTGCAAAAGCATTTATGGAACGAAGACGATATTTTGCATGCGAATGATATGTCTGCTTGGCTCAAAACTGAATATACTTTCTGTCAAATATATGGTAAGTACCTTAAAAAATGAAACGTCGTCTATTTTGGCTTTAACGCAGGAATAGATGAGAGTAGTAATTTGCACATAGCTTAGGTTTTTAACCTTAATAAAAATGTAACCCAGCAGATACATGGTCAATATCATAAACTGGATATAAACATGCAACGATCGATGCGTCCCTTATACTGTAGAGCCAGAAGCGATCCAACTACTCTGCCGGGGTGGTCTAGCGGTTACAGCAGCGAAATAACAATATTATTAATCAGATTTCGCTTAGTTTTACACGTGGGAGCGAGTGTGAAAGCCCGAGTTTGAATTCCAACGACTGCATTTTTTTTAAATTTGCAAATTGATGTAATTCGCGCTAGTATTGTTCCGCGTAAATCCCTTTACATTTTTTTACATATTACCCGCTGATAAAACAAGAACTAAAGTATATTCAGGCCTGTTAGCCCGATATGGGATTAATGTAAAAACCGGCTAGTCCAACTCACGTGCCTGTTGATTAGTTTTCCGCAAATTTTAATCTCTCATTTGAATATTTTTTGAGCTGCACGTCATAGTACAGAGTGTTATATCGTTGTCTGGGATAAACGAAGATGTAGTATCCGACGAGCCTGCTAGTCCGATATGGAATTTTGGTTAGCTATATCTGTAGTTCTGGAAGTGCTAATTAAATGCAGATAGGGGAAACTTACAATTTCGTTCATCCAGTTGACAAGGGCCTGGACTTGATAGGCGTTAATCCGTTATCGAACTAGCAGGCTTGAATATAATTTATCTTACAAATGTAAAAATAATAGTTTTTATTGTTGAGAAATTCCAAGGGCAAATTTGTAAAATACGTCTATTGGTTCATGAATTGGAAGATAGGTAGGTATTCCAAAGTAAATAGCCTCAGCCACTAAATTTGCGGTTACACCTCATTTCGATAAAACCTATCAATAATTTAGGACAAGATATTATTATTGGGATTGTTTTCGACGTTCAGGTAATTTATTACATTTTAGTAGTATTACTGGAAGATATTGCTGGTCACAAAAAATAAGTATTATTAGGCGCCAGTTTCAATAAACGCATTTTCTTACTGGTAGATGAGTAACACTGAAATCTAAGTACATTTTTATCGAATCTGAATATTGTACTCTCCAATATGCTCAAAAGTAGAAAACTTCCAGAAAAGCAATTCCTGAACAACTTTTCTAACTAAACCTTTCGTTTATCTTGAAAAATAAGAGTTCTCTGCTTTGGAATTAATTTCCTATTTTCTAATGTCTTCTGTATACGACTCGTAATATTTAAATTTTGATAAGTGCATTTTCAGTTTGAGAAGATGTAAAAACGTTATGCCTGTTACTGTAACTCAGGAGCACTACGCTCTTACGAAGAATTGCCTTTATTATCACATTAGCAAGCAAATTTATGAGTCTCTCACTCTCACTTGAATGCTGTTTGGGTTTAAATGTTTAAATAACGTTTGAGTTGCTATATCATAAACATTCAATCAACTTAATCAAACATTAAAGTACACATTTAATTACTTTTACGAATGTTCGTGGAACTTTAGACCGTGTAGAACTTGCTAGAAGTATGAGCTCACACGTTTTCCAAGAAAACTTCTATCAAATTGAATTGACTATTTTGTTTTTGAAAAATGGGGTGTGTCAGGAATTTTTTTTTTTTTGAAGTGCATGGCTTCCAATATATAATATCATCAATTTTCAATCAGATGTTATTTTCTCCTGTTGCTCTTTTATTGCCACTCTAACATTTTCTGTCTTGATAAAGTAATAAAAAATTTGTTGATATCTACGTAAAATATGTATTTCAATACTTTTCCGGTTTTATACAACTCAGTTAAGCTGCTGTTCACGGTTGTCGATGTCACATGTAATATCTATTGCCTTCTTTTTAACTCAAGATTATATTTCCTCTCGAAGGATATGTCTTTATACACTTTTTAGTATGCCCCTTCTAACCGGTATAAATGTTACTGGAACACAAAACGTCGGTTTTCGTTTCGTTGATTCCGACATTCTGTTATTTTATTGCCGTCCCATTTCAAATTGTATATATTTGTGTCCTTATACTGGAAATATGTTTTTATAGCATTGTTCAGTAGTATTCACTACATATATATGTTTCAAATAATGCTGTGAAAATATTAAAATGTTTCAGAACCTTAGTTAGTAACTAAACATTAAATAAAATAATAATATAATCCGAAATGAAATTCTAATAGTGACAATATCGAACACATATTCAGAGTTATCGTAGTGCCACCGAAATTAATCGAACCATGGCTTAGTAAATATTTTGTTAATGTAACGTATTAAAATTATGCACCAAATTATGCGACTAGCCAAGACCTACAATAATTTTTAGTGTAATGAAATGGTTGATGAATTCACAGATTATTTATTGACACTAAAAGTCTATAAAAGAAAGTGTAAAAACGTATATAAATAATATATATGTTTTAATACCTACACATTACTGCTATCAAATTTGAAATTTTTTATGCATTTTTACTTCCTTTTACAATAAAGGAAGTATTGGATTCACCCCAAAAATTTGAAATTGAGTTTTCAACAGAAACAGAAACTTATTTTTTTATTGGCCTGTATGTGTGTGTGTTTGTTTGTGTCTGTCTGTCTGTGAACAGAACATCTCAAAAACGAAAAGAGATATGGCGTTTGTTTGATTCACACAGATGCGTGCATCAAAACCTTTTTGATTATAATTAATCATGTAATTCAAGTCATAACTGTTCTATCTCATTCAAAGGTCGTGGTAAAGTCAAATTTGCATCTTGCCGTATTTGTTTGCCTCTGTTAATATTGGAAAGGAATTTGTAAGCTTCCCTTAATGGCTTTTAAGCGGATGGATACATTTTCTAATAGAACTTAAGCCGACTTAGCATATTTGGGAATCATGTGTTTATGGATTTCGTTCAATTGCCTCATTGAGAGAGCTTAGCATTAAGATTCTTAGAATAAGTATTTATTCCTACGTGCGACGCTCCGATTGGCTACGCAGGATCGCCTCAGCCAATAGTGTTTGAGCTTTCCCCTCCTTGATGAATTTGCGAGTTCGGCTCGTTGTAAATTCAGCGTCAGTTAGATTCAGAGTTTCGACTAAGCAAGTTCAGCTATGCTTTGTGCTGGGTTGCGGTCGTTCTAATTCCCTGGTAAAGACGTTTCCAGGTTGTTTTGTGTTACGGTTACGCGCAATTCGCTATTTTCGCGTGGCCAATCCAAGCGTGTCACAACAGTTGAAGCTTTTGTAAAAAACCATCGGTCCATCAGTGACGTTTGTAATCGTTGTTACTCAATATACTCGTGTTTGTTAAGTCTTGTTTCACTCCAACAACTAACTGAACCCAAGTCAAGGGTTATTAAGTGGCAGTTCCCGGCAATCCCATTGAACCGGAATTCGCAGCGGATTAACTGGGGGCCCCATTCGTGGAAGCCTCTTTTCAAGTTAATCATACAAAAAACAGCGTTGAAACTTCATATATAAGTTTTGTCTACTATGTAGATACGACAGCAAGCTTTTGAAGAAAATCGCATAACCGAAAGTAGGTGTTTACTCCTGTGATTTTCCAGTTTGCAATAATTTTAATTTATTAATCCTTAGCAATCCTCAAGAGTACACTTGCAATGATATCGTACCACGCATTGGCAGAACTCAAAGATAATGGTTAATAATTTTTGCAAAACTTAAGAAGGGCTGAACTCAGTTTTCTGACTGCAAAACATTGCGTATAAAAATATACTTTTATTTTACACGATTTCTAACTCAGTGTAAATATTATATTTAATATAACAACAGTATTATTTTAATTTTGTCCATGAGGGTGAAATATTATGAGTGAAATTCATCCTTGCCAACAAACATTTCAATTCCCGTTTTTGACAAACTATTTAATTGTATCAGAAACACATTAAAAATTCTTTCGCAGCTCATAAAAAAGGCACTGGACAAGGCACGCCATCTAAACTGAAAGTATTTTTCTAAACATATGCTTAATGAAACTTAAGTTATTACACAAAACTCCTACATTCGAGCTTAAAATTGACCGCAGATTTATTTTGAGCGCATCTCAAAGCTTGAATGGGTCCAACTTCATCTCGATCCTAAATAATGTCATACACTTGTTATTTTTAAAATCCTAAGGCTGCCCCCTTCATAAATTGCAGAGTCGAAACCAAAATACTGCCTATCAAGGCCCAGAGCACATGTAGTAATGTTATCTTTGATAGGGATCTAGGTTTATCACAGATTTGAGCACCCCCCCCCTCTCCCCCCAATTCTGTACGTATCTCATTTTAGCAAAAAATGCAAAGTTTACAGTGTTTGCTTGCATTTTGTAGCATCTCAAAAAGCATCCACCCACTCATCTTGCTGTGAGCATAATTTCCAGTACGAAGAAAGCTCTCTGCAATTCTTCCTAACTTGTGTATGACGATGCAAATCGGTACAGGTACGTTGAATATTTTGTTCTTATGACTGCAATTCCAACGTTTTCTTTGCTTGTAGTGCTTGTGTCAGTTCAAACGCCTCCTTCTCTTGATTCGGGCATCAATTTTACAGCTCCCGACAACCATCGGGCCCCAAAATCAGCTGGCATCGGTTAGAAGTCACCGAACCAACACCAAAGGTCCCCCTGGGATAACATCAAGCCAAATAGCTATTCAGTTACTTATGTTACGAGCGCTGTTTAATCGTTTTCCACAATGCACCACACCTGTATGTTCTCACAGTTGAAACGGTACTGTCAGTTTATAAGTAACACGTAAATCACTTTTTGAGCGTGTAATGTCTTTTATTCTTTGCCAAATATATTACAATGGTCCCTATTCGGATGTTGGTTTATCGGGTTTGTGCAAAATGAGTATTTCAGGCGAAATTCACCTGAATTTGCCAAATTTAACCCTACTTTTCTTCGGGAGAAACTGATATCTCACTTAGTTACCGCAATGCTTTGTAACGCACTTTACATTATCTGAGTTAGATGACCTACTTTTAAGATTTTCTTTAAATTTGTGTACATTTGTCTTCTTCGTAATAATAAGCTTGTTTAAAATTGAAACCTACTTAAGGATATATTGGCCTTGCATGAATATATTTAATGCCAGCAACGTTCGTGGGCAAACAAGTATATTATGATAACAATTACTTTATAATGCTACCTTTAACGTTTGGAACGATATATAGCAATAGTTAGCTTCCCTAGATTTGAAAGCAGCGTTTAATCAAGTGCCAAGGCAGTATATATACGATGCACTAGATGAACTTAAAACAAATCCAAAATTGCAATGAGTAATTAAAAGCATGTACAGCAACATGACAGAAAAGTTAGACTAAATGAAACAACATCGGACTCTTTTAAAATAGAAAAGGGGGCCAAACAAGGCAACAGTTTAAACCCACTTCTCTTCGTGGCCTACATGAACCTAGTTATAAAACGAGACGAGAACAAAACCAGGCCGTCGAGACTACGGTAGTATACACAAGACCCTATATACTCAGACTATATTGCTTTAAAATCTGGTTTGTTAAATGTGTTAGAAAGAAACATTAAAATATAGAAAACCTGTCTAAATGAAAAATAAATAGAAAAAAAAACAAAAATAAGAGTAAGATTCTACATATTGCCATAGAGAAAGAGAAGAACACAGAAATGTAAGCATATGTAAGAACAGATGGACAACAATTAGAGCTAGTAGGAAAATACGAATATCTAGAAACTATGATCAATAAAGACTATAGGATCAATCAACAACCAATCAACCAACTTAAAATTACATCCATGCAAAACCATTTATACACCTAAAAGGTAGCAACGAGTGCGATGTTGTATAAGCATAAATCGAAATTAACAGCTGCAGAAATGAGGGCCTTCAAAAGATAATAGAAAAAATCCAGAAGAAACAGGGTACGTAAGAGAAGCGTTAGAGACGAGTTAGATTTAAATTCTCTAATGTAAGAAATATAGGAAAAACAACTAAGGTGGTATGGTCACCTGCTACGTATGAATGAGGAAACGGTACCAAAGAAAATGTTCAACATGTCCAGTGGGAAAGAACAGTAGATGGAGTGATAAGGAAAAGAGGGCAAACCATTACAGGGGTACGGATAACGGTTAGAGAAAGGAACGCCTTTAAGAGGACCAAACACAGTAAGATATAAACTGCGACAAAGAGAAAGAAAAGAAGAAAAGGCAAATGAGTGTGAAAGTGTGCTGTTTTGTCTAGTTAGTTATTGGTTTAAACGATTATGCGAAAAAAAAAAATGTGATAAGTTGCAATAATTCGAGGAGAATCTGCGAGCGCGGCCATCTTAGGTAGTGAATTAAATTAGCTAATATAAAATGTACGTACTACCGTGGTCAGTTGAATGATGTTGGGTAGTTTTCTGGCAATTACAGATGATAAACGCCAGAGGTTGCTCGTACTGGACGATTATACGAACGAGAGTTTGGATCCCGTAGAAGCATGAAGTTCCGCCTGGTGGTTCGCGGAAGCATGATAAGTTCCGCAGTGATAATGTAAGGCCGCGGAAGCACATGGTTCCCCAATATACTAGCAAGATTGACAGTAATTGCTTTACTGTGAAAGACTAGTAGTACCCAGGCTTTTTCAACTTTGTATGGGTTGTAAAAATAGTTAACCTAGTGGATTATTATTGGGCAGTACTAGCGAAAAGTACCGAGTCTAACTCAACCAGTGAAGGTAGCGATGAGGCTCCAAAGGGTTGATGCTGACTGATGCAAGGCCAAGTATTGCAACGTCGCTGCCGGAAGTGCGGAGAGGCCAGGGGGGCGGCCACCCCCGTGAGTACAATTATTATTATCGATGAGATTTACAGATCAGTAAGTCTGTGCTTTTTTACATTTAACCGCATGCCTCCGCCACTGTACCAAGAAAGGCCCACACTTGCACTGCTATCACCCCGTCGTCACCTTCTAGTCATGGGTGAGTTGCAGTCACCACTTTGACATATTTCAAATGTATCGAAATTTGAATTTTAATATAACACACAAACTCGCGTCTAACAGTTAATTGATTCGAAATAAAAACTAAAACAGGATTAATTTTCATAAGAAGCACTAAGTAATAAAGTTGGTCACCATTATTCAAATTCTCACGAATTTCAAAGACTAATTTATCAAACTTCGAATTTCGTAGTCACCCTGAGCTTTAAAAATGTATCTGTCAATGTCGAAAATGGTTTTGTCAAATTGTCACTTATAATACCATGCGTAGTCACAGTTATGTCGAACATTTTTGCTGTGGTATCACAAATGTCCATTGCGCTTAGGATATTGAACATGTCAAAAAATTATGTCGCCAGGATCACTAGTGGTTACGTCGAAAAATAATGCCGCTTGGAACCACTAGTGGTTATGTCGATATAATTCTTTTTTATTGGCTGAAAACAGAACAACGCTACATTGTCATTGGTCTATTTGAATTATTTGACAGATGTGTTGAATTGTCTTTTAAATCGAAACCTTCCAAGATTGCCTACGTATGATTGCTTAATATATAATAACTACAAAGTTAGTGCAGCTATATTTTCATTTTTTTTTAGAAACTATATTTTTATAAGCGTCTAAACAAGGAATACCATTATTTACAACAGAATTGAGACCATACAACTCACCCATTATGTTAATTTCTTCTATACCAAACAAATTGTAAGAGGGAGGGCTCTGATATAATCCACTGTGATTGCGTTTAGTAGAGATAGGTACTCCTTGTTTAACTAAAAGCAAATGCGAGCAATTTAAACGAACTACACTGTCCCACCCTATTAACACACGCTGCGCTAACAATTAAGGCAATAGACCAACCGCTTGGGAATAATTATAATTATTTCCCTAATTACCATCGATTTTTAGTTTGTCTGTTTTACACTGGCCAGCGCTTCATGTTGGATTTTTACGAATATTCGCAGCGACTGCTCTTTTAGGCAGAGATAAAAATGGGATTTTCATGGAAACTGCTACACAATCCGAAAAATGACGTGTCCTTGCTTATGTACATATCTGATATCAGGACACAGCTTTACGCAAATTACCCTTTCTTTCTGTTTGAATATCGTTAGGTTAGTGGTATTTCCCCGTATATTTACTCTCCACCCTTATGCACAATACATAACGACAAAGGCAACAAAAAGGAAAATGAGATTTGACGTAAACAGAGCACGATCTAGACTATAATACAAACAACATTAAGTGCTTCGGAAAATTCGATATGAGGGGATGGATGGCCATTCTGAGAGCAGTTCGAACCAAGGAAAATACAAAAAATCAGTCACTACTAATGTCCCAAGTGTAAGCTTAAAGCAATAAAAATAAGTAAGATAAATTTGTCATTATATTAAGGACAAGCTTTATTGGCCAATTTAAATTTTAAATAATTATTCTACGTAAAACCTAGTCTTGAAGAACTGTAGAAATAGATACAAATTTTTAAGACCATTTTACGTTAAGAAATCACTAATTCATTATTATCCATCAAGTGTAAAAAGTTTATCAGCATAGACAAATTCATACAGTTCTTCAAGGAATTTTTGCTGAAAGGCCGCTTATAGGTCTTTTACAAGTATACAGTCATTGACGTACATCTCCCACGTATGTAACCATAGTAAAAGTCGGCGGAGATTTGGACCATTAAGTCACAACTTAGCATTATGCCTGCTATGTATATGAAATATGAGGCAGTTTATCCGGAACATTTACAATATAAATGACCGCTGACTGAGCTATACGTTACTTCTAAATTCGTTGTTTTGGACGCCTCAAAAAGTGGCCGCAAAGCATCTTTTTGTTATATCCTTGTAGATAATATATGGCCTTTTTCATTTTATTCACAGGAAACTGACAATTTTGAACCCCCGTCCAAAGTGCAAGCTAAAAGTGACAATGTTTTTGGTGAAAATGAGTGGTCTGGAAATATGGGTTGACTAAGACAAATATGTACGTTTATGTCATGGCTCAAATAGTTAATGGATTTATTAAGTAGTATTACTTTCTGTATTCAGTTTCAGAAATAAGTGAAGAAGAAAGGGAGGCACATTCAAACTATTATTTATTTATATTCTAATTTATAGATAATCTTGAATAACACACAAGATTTTTTTCGCCGTGAAACTATTTGTAGAAATTCCTTGATAATTATACTGTGTCAGGCTACTTATGCTCATACTGTATAATACTCCGTAACTATGACGTCAACAGCTGTCTCACTAGAGATATAATACTGTAGCGTACCAAGATAATTGACTTAAAATGCCTGTCGTGCAAAGGAACGGTCATAAACTCAAACTTGACACTAAGTGCAGTTCTAAATCTGTAAACGTCAGTGCTATCTAAAACGTGAGTGATGAATAGCCTGTAACTGTCAGCGCTACATATGCGAACAAAAAAGTGTTCGCGAGGTGCAGTGTTTGCAGCGTGAATCTTAAATGCCAAATGGGATTTGTGTCGGCAGGCAAACAATGCAGACTAACTTGTCAAAAACGTCAAAGTATAAATTCGAAAAACAGCAGGACGGATGTCACAAGCGTAGAGGCACCCGACGACAAAAGGAAAGGTTACGTAAATATCCTGGTGACCCAAATGTCCAGGCAGACAGCAATGACCAACCCTGGTCACAATACAGTCATAAATTCTGGAATATGAAAGAAGCACACGCAATGATCAGACTCGTTTTATTATCGGAAGTCATCCCAAACCTGCCTATCACAATAGGGCGAATGGTCGGCTAGACAATGCTATTGTATCCGAAAGAATAGCCGGCGCTTCTTCCATTCAAACACTTGTTATATAAACTCGAGTAGCCTAGTTTTCGAGATCCGTTTTTTCCCAGATCAGTATTGATCACATCACTTGCGGGTGTACGACTTGCACGTATTGTGCTAAGTTAGTAACGAAAACGGGGGTACTTACAATTCGTATTCGTAATTTTTCGTTATATTAACGGATGTGTACATGTGTGTATGTGTTTATTTGTGTAAAATAAAAATAGAGGAAGGTTATTGTTTTCTACAAACGTGTGTATTTTACTGAACTAAATTCTACAATAAAAATTTACTAGGCATCAACTAAATTGGAAAACAGTAACCAAAATATGATTGACTAATCCCCTCAGGTAATATAAACCAATCCCATCAATCAATTTTCAAAATTTGAACCAATCAGAGTCGAATACAGCGAATATTTTGCACAAGTGCAATACCCGGGTAGTTGCGCAAGTGCAATATCGAGTATTTGCGGGAAGAAAAGCAAACCAGCTAGGTACACAAGAAATTTCAGAAATAAAACTGAAAACTCTTTAAAAATGAATAGTGTGGTATACAAAAGATGATATTTCTTCGAGGAATAGTCCTGCAATAGTCCCCGCGTGCATCCTGTATAATTCGAGTATTTCTCTCGAACGCTTCGCGTTCTCGACAAATACTGGAATATACAGAATGCACTAGGGATATAACTACTGAATCTTTTAACAAGTAGCCGGAACAACTGGGGATATAATAGTTTTAGAATTAGAAGCTAAGTAATAGTTAGACCGCCTTGCAGCTCAGATCTCTCCTTTTCCTTTACCATCTGTTCTATTTAGAACACCTTTCTCCGCCGAACTGTTTTTCTTTATATTCTTAATATGGTGTGTGCTAGCGAAGGTATTCGCCTTCAGCGATATAAAACTATGCCTATGTTTGATCATTTTTAACGTTCGAACAGGCCTCTTCGATCTCATTTAAAGCTCAGAACAAATAAACTCGTAATATATGTGATTCGTTGCTGCTATATGTTCTATTTAGAGATTAATTACCTTCGTCAGTTTCGACCGCCCGGCTAAGCAAGTCATCTAAATTTCAATCACTCTAAAACTTTGTGCGCTGTATACACACAGTGCCTATTGATGGTAAAAGTACTGTCTTAATTTAATTGTTGCATAACACATTAAACTAATTGTAATAATTGTAAACCATTGTGAATCATGTGCTAGCGCTCCGACAAATAAATTACTAATTTTCTTATTACTTGCCCACATTTTTTTTGTGTTTTTATTCTTGTGTCTCCCTCTATTTTAACCTCTGAAAATCAGCCTGAAGGTGAAAACGAGTAAGTTCAACTTCTAGAAAACCAGTCTAACGCTTTAAAGCAACCGAAGTTGTAGATGATATTGCAACGCTACAGACGAAAAAGCACCGATATATGACCTACTTACAAAAAAGGTTGTTAAGGAACTGCACACAATTAGAACAAAATATCTTACACAGCTCTTTAACGCTATTCTGCACATTGGGTACGTCCCGCCCCAGTGGAAGGTAGCTCAAATTATTGTAATTTTAAAACCAGGTAAACCATTAAATGACCTAAATCGTATCGACCAATCAGCCTATTGCCTATAATACCCAAGGTGTTCGAAAAGTTACTACTAAAGAGATTTCGGCCAATTATTGTGCCCAACGAATCAATTCCTGCTCACCAATATGGCTTCGGACAGATGCATGCTACAACCGAACCAATGCATCGTGTCGCTCAAAAGATTAATGAAAGCAAGGTAAACAAGCAATACTGCTATGCAGCGCTTTTAGACATATCACAGGCATTTGAGAAAGTCTGCTATGTTGGTCTGTTATATAAGTTGGGTGTCCTTTGTCCCTAGATTACTGCATCATCCTGAAATCCTGCCTACATAGCCGACGCTTCCTTGTCAAGCTCGAAACTGAGTATTTAGGACTCTACCAATAAACGTTGATGTAGCCTCAGGAAAGCGTGCTCGGACCACTGTTATATATATTATGCCCAGCAGATATTCCTATTGCACTAAACGTTGTAACAGCAATCTTCGCAGATGCTACTGCAATCCTAGCCTGTGACAGTGATCCAGTAATTGCTACATAACTGCTGAAAACCAGTTTAACAGATATACGAGCTCGAAAAAAAATGGAGAATGAAAATAAACAAAATCAAGTCTATTAATGTGACATTTATCACAAGAAGAAGTATATCCCTCGGTCCATATAAATAATCAACAACTACCAACAGGAATAAGTTAAATATCTTGGACTACATCTCAACAAGAGATTAACCTGGCGAAATCACATATTTACTAAGCTTAAACAATATTATAGCTACTATGGTGCAACTTCAAACTTACTACCGAGAAAAAACTCCTGATATACAACGTGATTATCAAAGCAATCTGGTCGTACGGCATCCAACTCTGGGGCGCAGCATCTACTTCCAATATCGAAATCCTCGAGCGATTCCAAGCAAAAGTGCTGCGCATGATAATGAACGCACCTTGGTTAGTGCCCAACACAGTTTTTCGCTAGGGCCTCCAAATCTTAATGGTCAAAGAAGAAGTCAGACGCTTCAGTGTACAGTGTAATCTCGGCTAATGTCCATCCTAACGTTTTAGCAACGAATCTTCAAAACCAACCCATAACCAATAGAAGGTTACAATGATCTGCTTGCTAGATTTTAGTGTTATTATTATTTAAGTTAGTTTTTGTTTTAAAGCTTAATATATTTTTTCCCGCTGCTGATCATGTAAGTCAGTGATACAGCCTTAGTAACAAAACGTGTAAGTCGGTGATTATATTTGTTTGCTGCTATTTCTTGACAACTGAACTTAATACTATTATTAAGTTCCTAGGATAATAAAATTAGCAAAGCAAGATGCAGATTTGCACGTTTTGTTTCTAAATTGCAAGTGTTTATGTGACATGTGACACTCATAGGTAACACGACTGACGAAAAATGAATCCTGGTGACAGGTGATAAAGCAAACGATTTTTTCAAAACTCTAGGAAAATTTTGATAAGCAGCGGGAAAAATATAATAAGGTAACTCGGAATGTACCTATCGCCTATTAACATTCTTGTTACTTAATTAGCTATTCCTTAATTCACATAACGAATAAAATCCTGTTGTTACAGTAGATTCCTACTAAACACTCTTCTACATATCATTTCTTCATGACATTTGCTGCATGTAGTTGGTATAGATTTCAAATAAAAGTGGAATATTAAAAAAAGTTCTTTTCGCACAAATCACTGCACGAATTTCGCTTTTTTGTATTTTATAAAACCTAACGTTGTTTACTAAACAATTACTAGCACAGAAACCAATAGATCGTGAACATTACCTTTTGACAAGTGTACTGTGTACTGTTGTGTCAAAGGACGAAAACTGGTTTTAAAAATTGCTAAGGCTGCTATGTTATGCCGCAAATACATGACTGTCTACAAGTAGATAATAGATGTTGTAGACTATAATTTTAATTTTGTATGTAAACAATGCAGAAAATGATAACAATTTTAATTATAGTATATATTTTTTGAAGATTGAGAACTACTTGGGGTATTTATCAACTCTTTTTTGCTGCCAGTACACAAGGTGAAATATTTTCTGCAATCATCTTCAACTAAAATAAAATCTAACGCATCAAATGATTTATATTTAGTCATCTCAATAATTATGTGGTATTAGCAAAATATACCGACAAGCGTGGTAAAACTGCACGCACATTGAAAATAAATAAATGTGTAAATGAGAGAGTGTGTGCTAAGCAAGAGGGAATTCAATCATAACGTCTAAATCCAAATACGGATGGGGCCATAATTATATATAACAGCAATGAGATAACATGAACAACAAAATAGAATGCTCGAGTAAGAAAGAGATAACCATACGAAAAAATTATTTTTAGTAGGCATGTTTGGGTGACATCTTTCATAATTAAATGTGCGTTAGGTCTATTCGAATATTTGCGACTATGTTTATCTCTTTCTTACTCAAGTAATACGTGTTATTTTTTTGTTCATGTTATCTTGTTGCTGTTATACAGTGAGCGCCAAAAAGCATTGGTCAGTTTCAATTTGTAAATAACAATTGTAACACCTAGCGCGCGCAGGCAGCACGGATCTACACCACTCAACAGTCCCAGCCGACGCCAAGAGAGGGCGCCAAGCGCACCGCTCGCTACTCAATTCCAACGGCGCTCGCATAAAGCTCCAGCACGGTTCCACACCGCTCAGCAGTTTCATCCAACATCTAGAGAGGGCGCCAAGCGTACATCTCGCTAATCAAATTCTAACGGCGCTCGCATAAAGTCTCGCGCCACCAAATCTTCAAACAAGCTTACAGTGATAGCGTCTTTATAAGAACAACACTGCTAAAGTTAATTGTATTGTATGTGCTAGGCTTATATCGAACCTGAATTAATACAAAATAAAGTATCTTAAAGGAAGCTTGGGGGATTTTATTTTCTCTCGACCCTCCGACAAGTGGCGCCCAACTAGTGGAGCCATAGCACAAAACAATTCATATCGGTTCCTACCTTCGCGGCAAGACGATCACCAGGTCACAGACGCGGAAGTTGGTGATGCCTGAAGAAGAACAACCGAGGGCGGCAGCAATTACGATGGAGGACATCAGGATGCTACTGCAGGGGCTGCAACAAGTTCGAGCTCCGACGTCTGGTTCCTTTTCGAAATGCACAGCCCGGTTCAACGGTAGCACTGATATACACCCATTTATCGAATCGATCGCCATCTACGAAGACTGCGAGGGGCATCAGCGAGGAGAACGCACTCCGAGGACTTCCAATGCTCCTGGAGGGGCCTGCAGCTACTTGGTGGATGGGAGTCAAGGATCTAACAAAAACATGGGAGGAAGCACTCGCTTCACTACGTCACACGTATGCACAGACGCAGCCGCCGCACAAAATTCTCCGAGAAATCTTCAGCACCGAGCAGGAGGAGACCACAGAACTCTTTGTATGTACAAAGCGGGCACTAATAATTGCTAAATACCGCCCAGTTGCCGGCCTAACGAAGAACTCCAGCTGCATATGATCTATGGACTTCTGAACCAGCGAGTGAGGAAGAGCATCCCTAGGAACTCGTTTAATACATTCGACCAGCTCCAAGACGAACTCCGAAAGGTCGAAGATTACGAGACCCAGAAATAAAACGAGACACGTCTTCCAGCACAGCCGGACCAAGAAACAGGTGCACGTACTGCAGGTACTTCGGCCACACGAAGGAGGAGTGCCGAAAGCGGAAGAAAGACGGGGCGAACAATTCAAAACCACTTGAACGTCCTTCAGCTCCAACACACAGACCACCGGCAGCAGAAATAAAATGTTTTGGATGTGGACAGCCAGGGACGATCCGCAGCAACTGCTCACGCTGCAATCCACGAACCGAAGACACCGCTGATATGGGATTTTATCTTGCCTCCGCCAGCTTGGTGCGACCTGAGAGAATCCGACCTATCGTCCCGATCGTGGTCTGCGAAACGCAGGGAGGCGCATATTTGGACACCGGCGCCAAACAAAGCGTCGCCGGCTCCACGCTATACAGTGTGTTAAGGAAGCACAATTGCCATTTCATAAAAAAAGAAGCCAACGTAGTCCCTAGCGGATGGTGTTAGTAGAAGACAGCGCGTTCTCAGTACAATCATCCCTGTGCGACTTCAGAATAAAACAATCACGACCGAGTTCATCATCCTTCCGGACGCTCCAAATAGGACTCTTCTCGGGATGGACTTCCTGGAAGAAGCCGGGATTGATCCTAAACTTATCCAGGAGATGCTATCAGTTTTCCGAGGACATGAACACGGCCTATCCATTCTTGCCTGAGGCACCACCTTCATTTTTCACGAAGTACCGTCTACAAGAATGCCAGCAGTCAGTGCCTTACGCGACAGCATCGACACCTCCTCGGAGTGACCCTCGATGGCTAGCCGTCAAGAACAAGAAGCTCTTTGGACCGGACTCTTCTCCCATCGCACCCAAGTTAAACCACGAGATCAATCCCGATGTATACGCTATATTCGCGGATAGCATCTCCGAGTTTTACCCGCAAATGGACGAAGGAGCAACTTTACCCAGCCCAACCATTTTCCCACACTCACCACGGAGGATTATGGACGACAAAGCCATGGAATTCCTAATGATCCAGGTGGAAGACCTTGTGCTACGTCCCGAAGAAGGACAAGCCCTGGAGCTACACCACCGGAAAATGATCAACAAGATAATTGAAGCCCACTCTATCGTCTTCCAGCCAGGGGGAGAGGCCACATCGTTCGCGGAACACAGAATAGAGACCCTGGACCATCGTCCAGTAGCCGTTCCTCCGTACCGCATGCCGCCCCACAAGCAGGAAATACTGAAAGCAGAACTGCAGGACATGCTAGCCCAGGACGTCATAGAAGAGTACGAGTCTGCATGGCCGCCCCAGTAGTTCTGGTTCCCAAACCCAAGGGTGGAGTACGAGTGTGCATCGACTATCGAAATTTAAATAAGGTAACCATCAGTGACAACTATCCACTACCAAGAATGGGCGACCATAGCAGCTGGCCTACCAAATTGGCACCCATACGGTTCGCCATTAACACCGCTCGCTGCCAATCAACTGGACACACCGCTGCATACTTCACGTTCGGAAGAGAACTCCGCACAACAGACGATGTCACCAGGGATCAGCGTGCCATCATCCAGTCTGAAAATTTTATACCGGAAATCACGCCACGTCTGGTTCTGCTAACGGACACCCTCCGCCAGGCGAAACTCATTCACGAACATCACCAGGACAAGAATAAGGACTACGCCGACGCAACCCGGAGAGAAGCACCGCAGTACAAACCAGGAGATCTAGTACTGATTACGTCAACATCCGCTCAGCAACGCTGCCAAAGGGGTAGCTGCTAAATTCATGCCAAGAAGAGATGGTCCTTACGTAATACTCCAACAAGTATCGCCAACGTCATACGAGGTTGCCACCAGGGATCATCCAAACACTCGTCTCGGAAAATATCACACCTCGGCGCTACGGCCATTCCAGGGACCCAACAACCAGGATCCGGTGCAGCCGATAAGAAGAAGGGGGAGACCAAGGAAAAACTAGTCTTTCCTGCCACCTACGTCGGGACGCCTTGGAGGCAGAGGGGGAGTTTGTAACACCTAGCGCGCGCAGGCAGCACGGATCTACACCACTCAACAGTCCCAGCCGACGCCAAGAGAGGGCGCCAAGCGCACCGCTCGCTACTCAAATTCCAACGGCGCTCGCATAAAGCCTCCAGCACGGTTCCACACCGCTCAGCAGTTTCATCCAACATCCAGAGAGGGCGCCAAGCGTACATCTCGCTAATCAAATTCTAACGGCGCTCGCATAAAGTCTCGCGCCACCAAATCTTCAAACAAGCTTACAGTGATAGCGTCTTTATAAGAACAACACTGCTAAAGTTAATTGTATTGTATGTGCTAGGCTTATATCGAACCTGAATTAATACAAAATAAAGTATCTTAAAGGAAGCTTGGGGGATTTTATTTTCTCTCGACCCTCCGACACAATTTATTTGCTTAAATTACACAGTTAATCAGAACTATTTCTTAAAGACTAACTGCCGGTCTTATAAAAAACCACTAATCTGACGTTAACTTTAATTCGCTGTTAAAATAAATAAAAGCGCATCAAAATTTGTTTACTAATGAATAAAATGTCATAAGCACTGACGTTTTGATGTGCTTTTGTTTATTTTAACAGCGAATTAAAGTTAACGTCAGATTAGAGGTTTTTATAAGACCGACAGTAAGAATGGGAGATTCACTTATGAAAAATGCTGTCGGTTAAATAACCCCCCTCTTCTTGAATGCACTCTTTTAAACGGTGGCCGAAATCTCTCATCACACGTTGCTGCATATCCTGCAGTATAGCTTCAATATTTTCCCGAATAAACATTTTAAGCTTTTCCAGATTTCTTATCTTTCTTGTAAATACCCTGCTCTTCAAGTAATCTCAAAGAAAAAATCAGGAGTGGTTATGCCCTGCGATCTCGAGGGCTAATGAAGGTCACCATAGCAAGAAATCAGTTTATTTGGAAACGATTGTCGTAGGAGATTCGTATTAATTCTTGCGGTGTAATTTGTAGCACCGTCCTGTTGAAACCAATATTCATTTACTATCTCCTCCTCTATTTGCAATAAAAAAGATCTTTAAAGCATGTAATGTCTTTGAGATGTAACCGTTACCGTTTCACCAATTTCCTCGAAAAAATGAGCCCCGACAATCTTTGACAGTGAAACAGCACACCAAACTGTCACTTTCGGAGGATGTCAAACATTGAAACAAAACTCCCAAGTTTCCGATTTATGAAGAAATTATCATTGATTCCATAGGTGAAGTGTATGGGTTTTTATTAGTATTGAAACTGACCAATGCTTTTTGGCGCTCACTGTATATATAATTGTGGCCCCATCGGTATTACATGGAGCACATTATTTATGTTGTTTACAGGTCCACACCAAAATCATTCCCTACGTAAAATATAGACGATAATTAATATATTACGTATAAATTCCCATTGCTTATTTTGATTACTTAACCACATAAAAAAAAGTATGCGCTTTTGATATGTTTTAACATTGAAAATGTTTAACGAATTGAAGATGTGACAGTAGTACGGTGCTCTTTTAGCGATTTCTGTGACGCTTGGAAAATGCACAGTTTTTAAGAATCTGTATAAGCTAGGTGAATGTTGTTGGTGTCATTTTGAAGCTCTCGTCAAGGACGAACGTTCTAGAAGGGTTGTGAAACTGTAAAAATAGAGGAGGCAAAAATACGGGGGTTAAAACGATTTTTTTGACACGAAAGCGTTCGGTGCTGGTACATCGCATATTTTTTGAAAGATCTAAATGTGATTTGGGGCTAATTGGAAAGAAGATGAACCAACGCGCATCGTACTGGCTGGCTTTTGGGGTCTGCGATGCACGGGGGGAAGTTACAGGGGTATGAAGCTGAGGTGCGTTTGTAGTAAATTGGATGTTCGCATAAATAGGGGGAAAAAAATAAATATCGAATTTTGTTTTTGGCAGTATGTGAATGAATCTATGGGGTTTTAAGACTTTTGCGGCTCAGGTGGATTTGGGGGTTGCAAAATGGGGAAACCGTTATAAATATCAGAAAAACTTTAAAATTAATGTTTGTGTGAAATGCGCTGTTTGGAGACTTTCTACTGGTCGCTTTAACTTTGTAAGAGAATTTGGGAGGTGAGAATTTGGCGGCTCAGACGGGCTTTGCGGTTGCAAAATGGGGAAAACCCTTATAATTATCAGAAAAACTAGTATTTGCATGAAATGATCTGTTTGGAGACTTTCTACTAGTTATGTTTATTTTTTAAGAGAATTCGGAATCTGGGAATTTTGGGGTCCAGGTGAACTTGGGTTGAAAATAGGAAAAACGTTGTAATTATCAGAAAAAACGTTAACATGAATATTTGTGTGAAATTCGGTGTTTGGCGATTTTCTGCTAATCAATTGTATTTTTTAAGAGAATTCGGGATGTGGGAATTTTGAGGCCCACTTGGATGTGGGGGTTGCAAAATGGGGAAAACGATATGATTATCAATAGTAATATAACAAGGGCGAGACATACTTACCGATAATTTTGCATACGCCAAGGGTGGAGTGCTGGTTGCAATGAAAACTGTCCCGAGGGCTTGCCCGAGGGCAGTTTTCTAAGGGCAACCAGCACGATGACTCTTGGCACGGGCAAAATTATATGTAAGTGTGTTTCCCGCGTTTATATTTTGGAGATTATTACACCAAATCCGTATACAAATTATGATTTAAAATTGATCTAATAATGTCAAAAAAATTCAAATTGCTTGTTTCCTGCATTTCTATGTCTTATTATGACACATCCACGGGGGTCGATAATCATCCCTAGGGAGCTTATCGCTTGGTAAGCAGCCCACGGGCGCTTATCAGGTAATCAGTTCGGGATTGGTCGATTTTCAACAAACGCATGGTTTTCATTGGCTGATATCAGTCATGTGACAGTTGTGTGTAATAATCAGAAAAATCTTGAAATCAATATTTGTGTGAAATTCGTTGTTTGGTGGCTTTCTATGGGTCGATATTCAGGATGTGGGAGTTTTGTGGCCCAGGTGGATTTGCGGGATACAAAATGGGGAAAACGTTAGAATTATAAGGAAAACCTTAAAATCAATAGTTGTGTGAAATTCGATGTTTGGAGATTTTCCACTGGTCTATTCTATTTTTTATGAGAGTCGGTGATGCAGTTGTTAGGGGGGAGGGAGATTAGCCTACTTTCTCATTTTTTAAATAAGGAAAATGTGCAATTTTTATTTATTTTGGCCCTTTGTGAAATTGTAAATTTGCAAGTAAATGGGAAATAGCGTGTCGGATTGTATTTTATTCTAACATGAATAATATTACGTGGGTTAAGGTCATTGCCGCGTTGCACTTGTTCGCAGAATGGCAGTGGCCACTGGCAGGGTTGAGATGTTAGTGTGAGCTGTTTGTACTAAAACTTAATGAGCGATTCTAATAGAAAAAATTGACGGGGACTTTAAAAATATAAATACGATACATATGTATATATACGGAAAATGCAATGTTACTTAGGTTATACAATGTAAAAACAAATCCGTTTAAAATATATTTATTGAAAAATTAACACCAAACATAAAGATACATATCAATTAAACAACTCAAAGGTCTAATCACATCTAATTCCTTTTTCACAGTGCCCTGTTCCTCCTATTAAAAGCATCTATGCTGCAGTTCTTATATTTGCAATTAAAGCACGTTTCATGAGTAAACAAAATAAACTATGAATAATATTAATAATATGTGGCGCCGCCGATCGGAAGGCTTGTACCTCTCAGAACTCCTTTAAAACAGCTAATAAATGTAATGTTAAGAATGACTCATGTAATCAATACATCTTATAAAGTTATATAAAAAAAATTGAATGTAATATCGAATTCAACATATTTATCTGTTGAGAAATGTTTGTACCACCCTATACATTGTTTATGCCCCCTCCTTTCTATGTATTGGCGTCCGCCCGTCTGACTCAGATTTGCGACAGCTGCGGACAACGCATAACGTCTGCAGTAAGGGGTCCCAGTTTCATTATAATATTACGCTAAATAAACGACCTTCTTGCGTCAAATTAGTGTATTATTCCATACAGTCCACTGAAGTTACATTATGTAATTGCAAATTAATGTTAAAGTGTACAAGATGCTGAAAAGGTTCAAAACTGTAGTACGTATTATTTCTTAATGATCTGCTATGCATTAGAACTTCGCAGTAACGTTTTGCGTGGCGTATAATAAGCAATAATAATACAGATGTGAACAATTTTAAAACTTTTTTAATTTCTATCCCTTGCAATTTTTTCAGATTTTGGAAATTTTGTGCCAGACTTGAAAATTATCAAAATTTATTTTCAATACATTAACAAAAATTGATAAATTGCAACTTCTTAAATTTTTTTATGTAGCTATACGTTTAAGTTTTTTTTACCTGTCTCCGACAGATTGTGGGAAGGGAAATTAAAAATAAAAAAGAAAAGGGTTTAAGTAAGAGATACAAAATAGAAGAATAAAAAAACCAAGAAGTCGCGAGAAATTACAGAAAATCTATACACAGTAAAAGTAGAGAAAGAAAAGTGAAACGAATAAACTCGATAGGAGATAAATAAAAAGCCCTAAAAGCAATTATAAAAGGGGCAACAGCAGAAAGTTTAGCGGTCCTAAGTAAAAAATATGAATGGGTGGATAACGAATGCAGAGTAGAAATAGGGAAAAGAGATACTCTCAGACTAACGATGCTGCAGACACAAAATGAAGAAGATAGAAGAGCGTATATAGAACAGAGACGGAAACAAAACAAACATGCAGAAATGCAAAGAGACTGCACAAGGAGAGAAAATTAAAAATAATGGAAAATAATATTAAAGACAAAGAGCTGCGGAAAGCATATAAAAGTATAAGAAAAGAGAAGCGCGAGCTAAAGCCAACGCCAGTATATTACAAGGATAAAGGAGGCCGTCTGATAAGGGAAGAAGAAAAGAAGCAGCTAAAACTATGGAAAGAACATTTTGAAAGAGTTCTAAATCCAACAGAAGAAGAGACAGAAGGAAGTGAGAAAGAAGACATCAGAGTCGTAGAAAGTGCAGAGCCAAAAAACAATCCTCCCTCACAAGAAGACGTAGAAAAGGTAATAAGAGAAACGAAGAACAATGAAAGCCCAGGGCAAGGCAATAATATTCCCGATTCACAAAAAAGAGACAACACAATATTCGACAATTACAGAGGTTTTGCCTTGCTGGACACAGTATATAAAGTAACAGCGATGTTGCTGAAACAAAGATTGAAGTATATGCAGAAAAGAATATCGGAGAATATCAAGAAGGGTTAGGAAAATCCGAGGAACAACCGACCAAATAAACTGCTTGACAAAATTATCGCATCACAAAAAAATATTCTGAAAACTAAATTTTTCATATTATTATAAGTGTTAGAGCTTTGCAATAGTAAAAAGGACTATTATGAAGGGATATTTATTGCGACTAACTACACTTTGCAATAACAAATCGAAACAACTGCATCTGTTCTGCAAAGACTAGAAACCTTTAAGAATTTTTTTTCTGATTTTGTCCAGCAGTTTATATCTGTTAAAACATATAATGTTGAACTGTTCTTAATACAAAATACCATTAGCAATGCTGTTTATAGACTTTCAAAAAGCGTAGGACTCAGTGAATATGAAGAAGCTATACGAAGCCTTGGAAGACCTGAATATCTCAAAGAACATTAATAAGGCTGGTAAAAATGACAATGACAACAGCTATTAACTGACAGTGAAGAATGGGTATTGGAAGAATTTAGAGTTAAATCTGGACTTAGGCAAGGAGATCCACTATCCAAATTACTATTTAACTTAGTGCTAGAAAAAGTAATGCACAAACTCATATCAAAAGCTGACGATATAGTCCTAGCAGCAAGAAGTCCCAAACAAATAAGAAAGATTACCATAAAATTGATCGAAGCAGCGGAAAATATGGACTGAAAATAAACCAAGAAAAGGCCAAATACATGGAAATGGGCAAAAGAAGCAAAAGAGGTGTCAGAAGTAGTCAAACTACGTAGATTACAATGACTACGACACCTGGAACGAATGGAGGACTCGAGAGCTATGAAGAATATACCCTGGAAAAAATTTGAAGGAATCAGAAAAAGAGTCAGGCCGAGGAAAAGCTGGTGGGATGTTACAGAAACATTTAAAAGATAAAGGCATAACACAGTGGAAGCTGAAAACAAATGAGCGAAAAAAATGGAAGAAACTAATAAAGCAAGAGACCTGAAGGTCTGGAAACGCGTAAACTATATATGTACTTTTAAGACTTTCGTCATTTAGTGTTTGCCCCAAAAATATTTTTATTCCTTACTAGTACATTATTTGTTAATTATACCTGTGAAATAATATATAAAATTATATAAACAAGTCCGTAACAACCGGGGCATTATGAGCGGGCATTATAATTCATAACGCCCGCTCATCGTTAGCGACTAACTATTATTTAAGTTATTTAAAATCGCTAGCAAGACATACAATTTTGTATGTACCACCGGTATTACTTGATAATTATTATGCCCTCCGGTATAAACATGCCCGTAGTACATAAATAACTATTACAGTCTACATTTCTAACACCAACTGCAAGTGCTAGTAATATGAAGCAGATTCACACAACAATCATGCAAATAAGTATTTGAATTTTGTTCAAGAGTTTGATATGTTGATACGTAATTAGTGATTAGGTTATCGATTGTAAAATTCATGAGCATTTACTTCAAAATATACACAATAAGATCAGATAATGGTAGTTAAGGAAACAAAATGTTTGTCACAATAAACTTTTTACGGCTACAATATTGTACTAGACCCAATAAACCATTGCTTCTGTTATATTATAATAATGAAGAAGCTTTCAGCTGTGATGCTAATAATAAAAAAAGTTTATACGTCTTACACGTATAACAAAAAACTGTTTGAGGCTTTCGGGGTTACTCCAATTATTCCTGTTAACATAGAATTTCGGCTTAGACCGCGTAGTCTTTGTGGATAAACACCCAGCATTCTGTGGTTTAATGTGCCTTGCACCTGGTGAACTCCAGCAATAGCGATGTTGTTTGGTGGCTCGTGTTGTTTGAATACCTTCAGAACGAAGATACTTAGGCAGATTTGGCTTTGTTGTTGTTTGTGCACCCACATTGACTAACGTTTAGCAAGACCTTGCAGCTTGCATAATTAGAGTGAAGGAGAAAAAGACAAAAGTTAAGGTAATTTCAATTCCCCCAACTGGGGGCGAGCTGCTATAGGGACCTTCCGTCCCTCTTCAGCCAAGAACGAGAAACTGTAGGATGGGTGAGAAAAAGGAGGGGTAGAGAATGGAAGAAAGGTCAGGAAAGGTGGAGAAATTCTGCCCCGGCATTCGCCTCGGAGAAGCTACTCTGTTGACTCAGGAAAACCACCTAAAAACCTGAGTCAAGGCAGGCGGTCGCGGGAATCGAACCCATGACCTCCCGAATGCTAGGTAAGAACTGAACGTATATGTGGAGCTATTTATAGTCTTCTGTGCCAGCCGTTCAGGGCGAAGTAATGGTGATTGGTCCTTCAAGTGCAGCGTAATCCGTGGGGCGTGGCCGTATGGCCGTGGCAGTTTTAACCTTTAGATCGTGTATCTCAGGAGTCCACGTTTTACTAAGCCTAAAACCATCTGCCCTGTTTATATTATTTGGATGTTTTTCTATTTCTATCACTCGTGGGAAGTAATGAGGTATTCTGACAAGTACTCTGGCGTGCCCATTTATAAATGTAGCTCAGCTACGGCTGATTTTGTGATGCGTTTGGGTTTGTAATCGCCTTTATGTTTTTAAAGTCTTAGGTCAATGGAACAACCAGTCTGTCCAATGTAACTCGAGCAGCAAGATAAGGAATGTGATATACGCCAGCGGTTTTTAAACTTGGAATTTTGTCTTTTACTGATCTGAAGCGCTTACCCAAAGTTCCATTGGTCGTGAACACAGTTTTGATGTTGCATCGTTTTAGGCCACGTTCTATCTTATCAGTCGAACCTTTAAGGTAAGGTAGAAATGCTAATCGTTGCAGAGGTGGGGAATTTTTTTTAGAATTTCAACTATAGACTATAAGAAGAATATAAATAGCTCTACGCCGACCTTTAGTTCTTAGTGCGGCTTTCACTCTGATGATGCAAGCTGCAAGGTCTGTCGAAACGTTAGTCAATATGGGTGCACAAACAGCAAGAAGGCCAAATCTGCCTAAGTTTCATAGTTCTGAAGGTACTCAACCAACGCGAGCCACTAAAAGGCATGGATCCTTGCTCGATTTCACAAGGTGCAAGGCACATTAAGGAACAGAATGCTGGATGTTTATCCACAAAGCCGAAATTCTATGTTAACAAAGACAAAAAAACTGTATGTCGGAATTAATTACAACATACTTAAGTGATATATTTTTACTACATGGCATGATAATTAAAAACGGAAACTTACAGAAAAGGGGTGACACTATTTCAGCAAACATCTTTATTATAATGATTTTCCTATTAATATCAATGATGATTTACTGTTAGATCAAAAGTGAAGTTAACATTTTTAAATATACCATAAGACCTAAGTAGATTCTTTGCTGAAACTTTCTGAAACACCCTGTATAATACTACAATCTCTGTATTAGTTAGGGAATTTGTTGTAGGTATTGAAATGGTGGTACTGAAGTTCAAGAAAAATTTTATATTCTTCATTTAGTTTTAGCAATTGAATATTAATAAATAGTCAAATTGCACTCAATTTAAAGAGCAAAACACTTTTTTTGTAATAACATCGTTCAAATGTATTCATGCTACCGCACCAGTGCAAGTTCCTAACAAAAAATAAAAATAAATCTTGATGTTAACTGAAATTGACCATTAATAAGAACGAACACCAAACGTCTGCTTTATCTTCATATGCGAGCAAATTTATATGTACTGCTATCAAAAGCCAATTTTTGTTTGTAAAAATAAATCTCTCGGAACTCTTTTTAAATTTAGAAATTATTCGAAATGACACATAAAATGCGACTTTTGTTTCTGCCATTAACGTGCATTAAAATGCGTATGTGTAAATACCCGCCATCTTTAATTTTAAAATACAAATTATAATCTGTAACTATTGCTTGGACTGAATGAAAAATGCATAACAAAGTGCAATAAGGAAACTTACCGTCTGGTCGAAGCAACATCTCCCCGTTCCACTGCCAGCAGGAACTTTTTCTCATCTAGGGATAATTGTGCCATCTCTTGGTGGGGCCGGATGACATTTTCTTCCTCCATCATGCCATGTATGGAATGTCTCTGTCACACAAACAGACATTTAATTACTTTCGCTAGTTGTTTTATTGCCATAAAAACTAAATAAATTGTCTCGGAAAGTGGCAGAGAAAAATATCAACGTACGCGGATAGGGCATGGAATCAAAATGAATCACCCGAACGCGGATGCAAAAATAGAAACGTATCGTAAATATTTCGTCATTACAATTTTAGCGGTTTATGAATATAATGGATTTCTCCTGTAATTATAGCAAAGAAGTTTTTGCAGGAATTCCAATCTTTAATTTTTAAAGTAGCAAGTGTAAAATTAGCCCAAAGGATTTTTCTTTGAAAAACATTTAATTAGTGGTCCTGCTAACTTTTTACCAATGCTTTTCATAAATGAAAGGTATACAAGTTTTCGCCACGGAAGGAAAACAAAATAATGAGGTGTCAGCTGTGTTCCAGAAAAACATCGCTATGCATGTGTTATTCTTCAGCACCAATGTATTTTCCAGTGGGGAAATTAGTTCTATTTGCCAGCCGCAACAATGTATCGCATCGAGATAAAATTGCTTGGAATTGCAAAAGTTTTACCCATTTCCTAACGATGCGGGTTATAGCAGGAATTGTCTCGTTTCCATAAGTTCCACTTCAAAATATTCCATTCTGAAAGCTCAATTAACCAGATTTCAATCAGTGTTATAGCTACACAACAAATATAATTATAAATAGCAGCATCTATCAAATAAAGTGTTATTACTGAAATAGATAATTTATTAAAAAGTTAAATAACAAGATTTAAAAAAATAAAAGTATGTCAATGCTGCTGAAACGCACTACTTATAAATAGAAATCCTGCCTTTTAGTGCATATATCCCTTGTGATATTATTAGTGAAATACGAGTAGCATTTTTTTTCATCTGCAATTGACAAGCAAATTATAAAGGGATTGTGCGGTGGGAAGAAATGAAACAAGGGAGAGAAAGAAAAAAAGAGAGGAAGAAGGATGAGATACGTCGTAAACTACAAAAAATATATTGGGATAAAAATGACGGGATTAGGACAAATGCTTGAATACAGGAATACATTATTGGTATCGCTATAAATAATAAATAAGCCGTTACATCTGTATACGTTATTCACGATTATTTTTTATATTTTATAGTTATAAATTTCACCCCAGAGACCAGATGCTGATATGGATTAGATTGGTGAAAGATGATCAGTAGCTACAACTGTGCAACCTAAAGTATTCTATGCAGATACTACAGAGAGGAATCATTAGAAAAGGCTGAGAGAGATATATCACTGATGTAAATAAGGAAGCACGCCTTTATTCATTAACGATATATCTGATTTAATGTCGTCAATTTCCGCATAGTGAGGTCTATTGGTAATATAATTTGTAAACCGCTTTAAGGCCACACTTTGAACGTCATACCGTTATAGTTTGCTCACTTATTGAACGCCTTTTCAGAAATTCAATTGTTTGGGATTAAATAATGTATGTTTTATAAGTAAAAAGTTTAGTCTTTTCAATTATTATCTTAGAAATCGTATTTAAGATAGCAACTGGTCTATAATTGTTTGCAATTTTGTTTCAATCTTACTTGTGTATGGATTTTATTTTTGCAATTTTTAATTTATTAGAAATGTACTTCCCTTCTATGAATTATTTATCATAGCAGTTAAACGTGAATAAATAAAAAAACACTTACAATAAATTTCCACTGATACCATTCTCTGTCATAGAGTTTTGAAATTTTTGATCCACACTCATTACCTCACTCTCAGTCACAGCATTAAGAAATATTGTATTATTTATATATTTAACTCGAATCAGAATTCAACTTTTTAATAGAGGTTACGAACCATGGTTAAACCTCTATTGTCAGAAAATTATTGATTGAAAATAATAAAGGTCAAAATCTAAAAGCGCATCCGAGGAACGAATTAATGATAATAAATAAGGCAATGACACAGAATAAGAATATGGCCTTAAATCGACTTTATGTGTGCAAAGAGAATCATTTAAACACGATTGAATTTAAAAAAAAATCACACGTACAAGATTCAGACATAAAAGTAACTGGAACATGAAATATTAAACGCTTATATAGAAAGGAAATTGAAATAAAACAAGAATCCATGAAAGCAAAGTTAGATATACTAACAAGAAGAGAAAAAAAAAGAAAGTACAGGTACAGTAAAACCAGATGATGGAACTTATAGTAAAATTCAGCAACGAACAAGAACTAGAGCAGGACTAAAAAATTATGGAAATTGTGAATTTATCTTAACAAGAATATTAAATATGGAGTTAGCAAAACTGCAAGATAATAGTATCTCTATAATAATTGCAACGGTTAGCAGCTTTAAAGGAAAATTATGTTTAATCAAAGCCACCTTGGATACACTTCACGTTGAAACAAAAACATACGATTTAATTTGGATTCAAAGCAAAAGATCGATATAAATTAATCAGTTAATATTCAAAATTTGTCATATTACGTAAAACATAGTTTGACGTCACGAATAAGTAAATGTGGTGGGGTTACCGCTGAGAAGCAGCATACTAGAGCACTGTAGGTCCGCCGGAGACTCGAAAAGCTATTGTCTCTCTCTATTACGTTATATCGCAATTATATCGCGCACTGTCCCAGTCATTGCGTTTGAAATTTCAAAGCCCTTTGCAGCAGAAAACCACTGTTTGCTACGGTTTTCAATATTGTGCACTATATAAATGCCGTTTGTGGGGTTACTACGCTAGTATTTTAATAGTTTGGAACTACACGCACCAACAATAGTAAGAATATGTCTGTTTTTCAGAAATTTTCACCCTATGGAGCAGTCACACAACGAGAGTTTCTGCTTTTGCGGTAGATTCGCTAATGCAAGCGCGCTTCTTGACTGATATGTGACGTCACGGTGCGGCTATGTCATGCTCAAGCATTTTCGCTTGAGTTTTAGTAGGTTTATATTAAATATGCAATCACTTCTTAATATAGCGTTAAGAAACAAAATTGTTATGATGCCTTATTCATACGGTTTTAAAGAACACATTTATGGTGCAAGGGCCCTATTGTATTTATATAGAGCAAATGAAGATGGTAGCAAGAGAAATAGGGACAGACTCTGAGAAGACCTGCAACTAACCATGGAGAATATCAGAAACAGTGTTTGTCATACTGAGCTATCTAAAGAGTCAATATATAGTATGATAAAAAATTATGTTCACATAGTATGGGTATGGCTATGGAATAGTTCCTAATTTATGAATGCAACTAGGTTTATTTTTAAATGTGAAACTTGAGATTTGATTTTTAAGTAACTTTTAGCCATACTAGATGAAAATAACTTTTGATCGCTTAACCTTCAGAAATAGGTTCGCAAATAAATTAATATTGTAGTGTTTTCAAGCTTTATTTTATTATTACATGTATCCAAATGATACTAAGTTTTATCAAATTTGCTTGACTAAACGATCTCATTCAACTGACACGAGATTGGTAAGCATTTTCAATGCGAAAAAATTAAAACAGCCGGACTGGCAATAAACAACCTCCAACTAAAATAAACATGAAAATGTATATCTATTTTTGTGTATCTTTATTTATATATTATTTTTTATTTCGTTTCCATTCTTCAGGTATTTTAAATCTTTGCAAAAAGTTACATGACAACTTTTAGCTAGCTATTTGATTATCAAGTTAACTCTCCATGACGAATGTAGCGAATATTTAACATTGCATAAGAATTTCTTTACTACTACCTAATTAACGTAGGAATTGCACTGGTTTACAGTGTATCTAGGATTTAAGTAGACGTATGTGCCGATTTACTAATTACTCATACGAAGTCCGTTTGTTTCCATCACGTAAAAAAATTTCACAATTTAGTATTAAATTATTACCTATGTATGGTTTTATTTCTGACGTCAAACTTTAGGAGAGTATCTTCATTGGCCTACAAAATAGAACAGATTATAGACGGTCAGTTTAAAACTACTACAACTGATGTTGAAGATGGAGCCTAGAGCGTTTTTAAAAGTGCAATGAGAAACTTTATAGGATATTATAAATCACAGAATTATTAGAAAATTGTTCTAAAATATGTTGAAAGGCTTCGCTATATGGATATTGCAGTATGGGAATCACACTTTCTGCATAACTATCTTGATTTTTTTTTAAATCTTCAAAAATGAGCGAAGAATAAGGCAACATATTACATAAAGACATCTGTTTACTTCTGGTTTAACTGAGAACTCAGATGTTACCCTTAACCCTTAAGTACTAATGTTACGTCTGAGAGACGGAAATGTTCGAAGCGCCTGTTATATTTCCCCCTCCAGTTAAGATTTATGGTTGATCCTTCATCTAACTTCGAACTACCTAAAAATAACTCCGATTTTAAAATTTCGCTACGGTGGGATGTTTTGTGCGGAAATTATTTGTATTTAAAAATAAATTCCGTCTCAGAGACGTCACGTTAGTTTGCACGCTACTATTTTTGCATGATGGATCAAAAACCAACTTGCTCAAATACGGTTAGATCAACAGACAGTTGCTTGAGCAGCAAGTGTTCCAGTAGTATAATGAATTAGACAGTGAGTACAGTAACGGAGAACCTAATATTGATGAAAATTCTGCTATACTTAATGTGTTCATCTTGCACTAATTCTGTATAGTTTTAGGGTAGTGTGAAATTTAATACGTATTTTTTTTCTCACTTTTTTTTTAGTTAAGTTGTGTTAGAATACCATTGTCTGTTGAAATATGTTTGCTGATAATAAAAAAAAATATTGAAAATTGCCTTTTTCTGTAATTAACTTAACGCCTACAAATTTAAACACGGTTTCCTATTTGACTCTGCAAATACTAATATTTTTATGAATTTATATTTTTTATGTGATTGAAATATGCTTGATACATCATTGCATAGTACTTTATGTTTAAAAATTTTTTTTTTAATAAATTCATAAATAACTATATGACCGTCTCTGAGACGTCATGTTAGTACTAATGCACCACAACAGAGACGTTAGTACTTGAAGGTTAACCAGAATGGGACATAACAGATACAGGGTAAATGTTGTAACATGCAACGAATGACGTATGTTGTGTTTAATGCAGCTGCATCCTAGAGATACGAAGGATTGTTGTATTAAACAGTGGCCTGCTATGAGTTGTTTAGCGGACCTCTTCCACTGTCTGAGTGACTCCCGTCATCAAGCGTGCTTTCGTACGTTTTCCTACGTACAGTAGTGCCTACCCCGGGATTTCATCCGGGTACACTGATTACTTGTGGTTAAGGGTCTGTCAACCTTACCACTGGGTCACCAGCGGGGCCATATATTTTGGTATTAAACCTATATAGGTGTTAGCTATATTTTATTTATTTATTTATTTATTTTGGTACTCAGCCAACAGCCGTTAGGCCAATTATAGGCGTCGCTGTACATTTTATGGAGACTTCCAACCCCACTAACGACTGTCATGATGTTATTATGACATCCGTGACCAACTATTTCCGTGGCAGCTGTACCACGAGGCGCCGAGAGCAGCAGCCGTGGAACTCCCATCCAAGTTCTGACCAGAAAGAGCATCGCTTAACTCTACTGATCGAACGTGGACGCTTGTCCAAGCTACACCACCCGGGACCCATATATGCGCAGTAGCAGTAGCAGTAGCCTGACTAATCGAACCTCTGCCAGTACTATGTAAGTAGCTTCTTTCAGCTCTTATGCTTCTATGGAACCTGTTTTTCCCTGACCCGGGTTCAAATCCCGGGGTAGGCATTACTGTACATAGAAAGAACATACGAAAGCATGCCTCATGACGGGAGTAGAGCAAGAACTGGCAAAACGTTGTTTGAAAATCACGCAAACACTGGATAAAATCCGCTGAACATCTCATAACAGGCCACAGTCTGATATAGCAATCCATCTTGAAATCGATACCGACCTAAAATCAATTTAAAAATGCCCTTAGAGGAAAAACCACCCTAAATTCCTCTGTACCACCAAAGTCAAGGTAACACGTCTGAAACCAAGACTACCGCATACAATGGGATAACATATCAATAGTAGCTAAACAGGCAACAGTTTATATAGGAGCATAAGAAGCTGACAGAAGCTACATACATAGCACTGCGTCCGTTTTTCCGCGTCCTTTTGTACCGCGTCCAAATTTCCGCGTCCTATTGTTGTATATGCTGTATATTACGTTTACGAAAGCACGCCTGATGACTGAAGTACATCAAGAACTCCAGAAACGTCATGTGAAAAACGATCAAGTTACTGCCAAGCGTTAAAATCGCATTCGCATGCGCGAATGTTCAAATCCCAAGGCCGCAAATTGATTTTATTTGAAAATTGATGTAATTCGCATATCCAATTGTTTCCGTTTCTTGTTTTCACTATTATTAAAAACCTGAAGATATTTTTACCGCTAGTTTGCTTTGATTTTTAAAATTATTAGTGTCACAACGTCCACTTGCGAGGAAAGTTCTGAGTAAAGCCCTTACAAATTTTTAATGATTGATATTAGAAAAATTATTTTAAATATGGGCAACAGTAATTTTGACATTAACGATAAGTGTGTTTTCAAAATTAGACAGATAATATAATTCTTTAAGTTGGAAACATTCAATATTTTTCAAGGGGCGACTTACGGAACTGTGTTTGGGATTGTTGGGGTGGAAGAACTCAAAATTAACACGGTCTATTACTCAACGTTGCTCGAGTTTAATTCATTTTTTTCTCTAAACCTATTTAATTAACGTGTTTAGACAGCTAAAATGTTATTGCAATTACCTTCTAACAAGTATGTATGATTATTTTATTTATTAGCAAATGAACAGGTGAACCAACATTTTAAGCACTTTCTTTATCAAGGTTGGGTAAATGCTTGGCTAAGTAAAAAACACTGTGCACACCTTTTTTAATGTATTTACGACATTTCTTAAATGTTTTCGCTTTCGTTAAAGCCTCTCTTCATCAAAGTTTATTTTCAGGTGTTAGACATCTCTGCAATGTAGATATCAATACGAACAACGCTCATGGAATGAACAAGAAGATAAGAAACCTAATAGCTAAAGTATACAAGTAAAAATGGCATCATAAATCCAAATTAAACAATATGAATGCTTAACGATATGAGAATAATTATATTTGTTCTGAATATAATAAATAATGTATGAGGATTAATTTTAATGTGTGTTCCATTCACATCTGTGATAATAACAGTTGTTTAATCATTGTAGATTCAAATACATTATTAAAACATAGAGTTACATATTCTAGCTTCCGATGTTGGTTAACAGATAATTACTATTACTTCCCTGCTTCCTTGGATTAAAATGATATGGATAGAATTAAACAACCATAAAAGTCGAATCTTCTATGAAACTGCAGTTACAATATTACAAACTAATCTATTAACCAGCCCTTAGTAATTATTGTTTTTAACCTGATGATCAAGTTCGCACTAATTTCTTAATCGTTTTTATAGTTCACATAATTGTTTTCCAAAACGTTTTATTGGCCACGCCATATCCCAAATCGTTACTATATTGAGCAAGTATTACATGTTGGTTGCCCAAAAGAAGTTTTAAAATAAAGGGCTAAACAAAACACATATGAGCTGAAGCGTGTGGTTTCCTGTGGGAGGACTCGGCTGTTTAATAACAACATTTACTTTCACCCCTCCGCCCCGTGAGAGTGCTTCTATGGTGTCAACGCACCCTTGAAAAAAGAATGCTTTACAAAAACTGTCCTCTTAGAAGCTGCTACAGTGAGGTTAAACCGACAAATCGTTTTACAATTTTACATCTTTGGTCTCGGATTCGTGTATAATTAGATCGAATTTCTTGCGTTTCTTACCGAAATGTGTAAAATGCCACAATTTAAGTCAGCTAATTAATAAATATTCAATGAAAATTGTGGTTTCTAAGGATGTCACATAGAATTATCTCTTAAGTTTAAACCAAGAATCTAAATTGCGGATAGCCCTAATTAAAAATATTACAATTTAATAATTAAACAAGCCTTCAGATATTACCTGACCGATTACACACTTTATTGTGTAAATTTTAATAAATAGATGACGAATAAGTATTAGTTAAATAAAGAGGAGTGAATACTGGGAAGACGACCCACATATGTAATTGTAGAAGATAAGTATTATTACGCTATTAACAGAATATAACAGCAGTTTCATATAAAAAAAAAGTTTTGTCACAAACGTTTTGACACAAATTATTTTTCGCATTTCTAGAAGGAAAAAAGCTCTAGTTACCATTGGTGATAAAACAATATAGTGCGCCTTGCTCACTTATACCGAGTGATTATTTTAAAAACTCAATTGCAGCAGGCCCATTGCCAACTGATTCAGGCTAGGCAGGGCCTGCTGCAATTGAGTTTTTAAAAAAATCACACTGTATGTCAACCAACTGTTGTAAAAATAATTTTACCCACGCCTACATACAAAAGTGGCAGTTTTCAGTAGCCACGAAAAAATACAATATCACTCATCTGCTTGTTATCAAAACGAACGTTTTGATTATGAAAATAATGCACAATTCACAGTTATCAGTGGTCTAAATATGTCATTTTAACCTAAAAACCACTGAAAATCTCATTTTCACATGAAAATACGAATCCAGAACTGTTCACCCATGAATAATTCATCCATAACGATGTATCCCCGGACGATTCATCTCAGAACGATTCATCCAACGGACTGCTCATCTAGAAGAGTGTTCATCCATGGGCGGTTCATTAAAAGACACTTCATTCAAAATAACATTAAATTAAAATAATGGCAAAAAATTATTGTTAACCTTGCTAAGCTAAGCTAACCTAACCTAACGTAACTCAACCCTAACGCATTGGATGAAGTGTCTTTTGATGAGTCGCCCATGGATGAACAGTTCTCTAGATGAGCAGTCCGTTGGATGAATCGTTAGGGAATGAATTATCCGGGGATCAATCATCTGTGGATTAAACGTCCGGACACCGAAAACTACTGGCAATCTATTCGCATAGTCAGCTGTCGTTTATTAAATTATAAATATATGTTTTTTGTGGTCGTCAGAAAAATAGCGTACATAAATCGCTCGAAAATGTATTGTAACCTCGTGTTTTAAGTCACTCGACTTCGCTACGCTTCGCCTCTTTTCTCAAATATACTCGCACGATATATGTCGCCTCCACGACTTGTTATGTCATATCAAAGAGTATGTAGTTACATACTCTTTGGTCATATACTATTATTTCATACTGTACTGTATTATTATCTTGACGGATAACGGATAACCAAAGTGCGTTATATGACTACGCCCCACGGATTACGCTGCACTTAAACGACCAATCAGCGTTACGTCGCTCCGTGCGCCTGGCACAGAGGACTATAAATAGCTCCACACCGACCTTGAGTTTCTTAGCATTCGGGAGGTCGCGGGTTCGATTCCCCTGGCCGTCTGCTCTAATTTAGGTTTTTAGGTGGTTTTCCTGAGTCAACAGAGTACCTTCGCTGAGACGAACGCTGGAGCAGTACTTCTCCACCTTTCCTAACCTTTCTTTCATTTTCCACCCCTCCTTTCTCTCACCCATCCTATAATTCCCGTTCTTGGCTCGAGAGCGAGGCAAGGTCCATATAGCAGCCCGCCCCCACTTGGGGAAGTTGAAATAACCCCGATCCTTTACCTTTTCTTACCTTGAGTTCTTAGTGCGACTTTCACTCTGATGATGCAAGCTGCAAGGTCTTGCGAAACGTTATTGAATATGGTTGCACAAACAGCAACAAGGCCAAATCTGCCTAAGTATCCTCGTTCGCAAGGTACTCAAACAACACGAACCACCAAAGAGCATGGCCATCGCGTGGATTCTTGCTCGAGTTCACAAGGTGCAAGGAACATTAAGCCAGAGAATGCTGGGTGTTTTTCCATATAATAAACTACGCGGTCTAAGCCTCAAACAATATATAATTTTATGCTTAGAGAAGAGAAAATGTATGATTACTACTAGTGTCAAAATTCCAAATTTGCAAAAAGAAAATACTGAAATAAAAGGAGTTATAAAATCGGATTAGCTAAGTACAGCATTTCATAAAATTGGCTGTATACAAATTTAAACTAATAAGCCGAGAAATTACAATATTTAACAAAATATAGCTGGATCAAAAGACTGGGATGAGAGAATAATAAAGATAACAAATTAGAGATACACAGAACACTAACTGAATGTTCTTGAAACTGTAGTAGGTACCGTTCAAAAGAAATAAGAAATACAAAAAACATTGCAATTGCATGAAGAAGCATGAAATATCGGAAAGAATGGAAAGAAAGCGTTAAGAGGAAACGATTTCAGTTCTAAAAACTGAAGCAATAATACGAAGATGCTTTACTGTATTTTTACTTATTTTGTAGAAGTTGTATGTAAAGCTGTGCCCACTTCTTTTTTAGATATCTTTTCTATCTGTTTTAATCATGAAGCAATTTGGTTAGGCATTTTACAGCGCATCCCCGAATTGTGTGTCTTATATTATTTATAATAATTATGAGAACTTGTTTCATTCGAAATATGACAACATTCTGAACATAATGCGACTGAGTAAATCTTTTGTATATTTCTATATTTGAAGATAAAAACTGATTAACGTCTTGGACATATCGCAAACGAGTTATACACTCCATTAGTGAGCACATCTTAAATAGTCACCTTCTTCTTTATGCATATGGCGTCTTCCTTGAGAAAGTCATTTTGCAAAAGCCCACAATCAGAAAGCTCATTAACTTTTATTCAAACTTTTAAATCATCTACAAGCATCAAACAGTGGGAGTGCTGAATACATGTAGGTAAGTCGTTTAATTATAATAAAAAAAGGCGGCCGAAGTTATCTCGCTATAACACACTCAGAGTAACAGTAGTGAAGGATCTGAATACCACGTGTGTATTGATACGGTTTTGAAAATATTGCAGCGTACATGTGGGTTGTTAAAAAAGCCAAAGGATTACAGCTTGTTCACTAAAACAGCATGGTTGCCCTCATCGAAAGCTTTAGAGAAGTCTGAATAAAATAACGTCGACTTGCATATTTAAAGCTTCCGACAGATCCCGAGTAAGAAGGAGCTTTTACTGTGAATCTCGGTGGACTAAAACCATAATGTTTGTCTGAAAGCAGAGGTAGTGCATGATTTCCATTTTCTTTTTCATAGAAGACGCATTCAAATATTGCTATAAGTGCGAGTGGTCTATAATTTTCAACGCATTTGCAATGTTTCTTCCTATAGATATCATATACCTATTCTAGTCATCTTCCAGTTTTAGGATATTGGATAAGGAGCGGTTCAACTAAAAAAAAACCTATGGAAGCTTTATACAGGGTGCGGCAGAATAATGTTACCATTTTCAAAACGCCGTAACTTTTGAACAAATGAAAACACATTACTTATTCTTATCACAAATTTAAAATGACTACACAAAATGTCGTCGGGGATAGCTTCAATTTTGGCATGAATGCAGTTTTTGAAGTCGTCTATGTTGATAAAACGTATGAAGAAGAACTTTCTCTTTCAGCTAACTTCATAGAAAAAATCTGGGGCTGTTAATTCTGGTCCACTTGATATCCAGAAGATATCGCTGAAACACTCGAATGCAATTCTTACCCGTTCAATATTTTTGCATTGCTAACAGATTTTCCACTACCCATTACTTTATTGTTATGGACAGATCCATATTTTTGCTATGTTATGACCGATCTGCGAATGGCCAGTAGAGGTGGTGCACCCCTTCTGCCACTGATGTCCGCTAAGTCCAACCGAAACGCACATTGTACTGCCGTGATTCACCCCAACCTTCCACATTGCTGGACAACCAAAATTCTTGCTTGAAGAAGCCAGGGATCTAGTTATATTGACATATCAAATCCAAAGGTATGTAGCGTCTATTTTATGTTTGATCTTTAAGATCTTTGCATCCTGCCCAAACGTATAGAGTTTTAAAAATGGTAAGATTACTCTGGCGAACCCTGTATATGTAAATCGGAATTTGATACTGCTACCAGATTTTTTTTATTTAATACACTTTATTCAATACCTCTCAATAAACGCCCCTTGACTATAGCGATTTTAACAATCGTAAAATCAAAATTACACAAAAGTGACTTTCTGATTACCATAACTCAACTAGTGAATTCGCAATAGCGTTTATTGTCATCTGTGTTCTGATATCACCTGACAACCGAAAAGGGTAAAATAAATATATAAAAATATTGGTTTCTTCTGGGTGTATTGAGACGTGTCTGTAAAATCTTGTACTGCACGCGTAGTGTTACCGAGCTCTGTAAACTAGTGGTTACAGGTCTAATTAGCATTCGGAAGGTCGCGGGTTCGATTCCGTTGGCCGCCTGCTCTCATTCAGAATTTTGGGTGGTTTTCCTGAAGGTACCTTCTCTGAGGCGAATGCCGGGGCAGTATTTCCTGACCTCACTTCCATTCTCCACCGCTCCTGTCTCATACCCATCCTATAATTCCCGTTCTTGGCTGAAGAGGGACGCAAGGTACCTATAACATCCCGTCCCCAGTTGGGGGAATTGAAATGACCCTGAACCTTCTACCTTCCTTCGTAGTGTTACTAGGTATTATCCACACGAGAAAATTAGCTCACACGGCATATGATCTTTTTCTCTAGTCGGTAATATCCACATAACACTACTTATATAGTAAATAACTATCTTACAGTAGTGACTTTTGATGTACTGTATGTAATTGTTTTGAGTGACTAAAAACAGCTATTACTCACAAATGCTTTATTATACACTGCCACCTTCGAAATCTCACTCGCGTACAATGACTTATTTTTCTCAATTATACGCACTATAAATGCTTTTCTTAAAGCATATCCTATCACAGCAGTAATGTTCAAAATTGAATCAATGCAATATTACAATTATTTTCTTCGTCGGCTTAAAAGGATTTGAAATATTTAGCAAACGCTTAAATACTTTTGGCGGTGTCCAGAGATGTGGCAAGGCATTGTCATCACTGCCTTTCGATTTAACCTTAAGTTCAAAAGAGCACCAGTCACTTCCTACGTTTACAAGCTCATCCAAATATCCTCGCGTCCAACCTGCAACATGATCCTCCCACCAGAAGACTAAAAATGAAGAAATGGCCTATTGATCTAAAAGGAGGTTAGCTCTAAAGTACGGGATAACATCGCTGGATGGATTCCCTTTATGTTATTATAGCCATATAATTAACTCATAGAACTCAAATTTATTATAATTAATTAGTTCTGATTGTTAATATTCAAATAAACAAAAAAAAATGTTCAAAAGATGATTTTTGAAGCTTTCACGGCCATTGTCATTACGTAACTCTTCAATCTCAACCATGACACTGTCCAATCCCGGAAGTCGTTTGTTACGTTAAGTTCAAAAGTTTGCACAGTTATGGTGCAGTCGAGCAAACAATATGTGGTGGAATCAACAGAGAGAAATAGAACTAAACTTACGACAGAGAATTATAAAAAACACTAAGTTATAGTAACCCAGAAATTAATATGTGAGATACAAACTGAATAATCTTAAAACTGTAGAGGGTGGAAAACATCTGAAAAGATTAATATAGTATGTAATGTAGTATGAACGTCTAAATAGGATGCCAGAAGAGAGATTGGTTACCATTCGAAAGAAATAGGAAATGCAAAAATCAAGAAGAAAGATTTTTACATGAAAAGGAATGGAATAAAAGCTTTAAATGGCTATTGCTACATTTATCTCGAAACAATATTATACTTTTCTAAAAGTTGGTTGAAAAATCAAATGACGGCATGTATTTGACGCGCACAAATAAGAGGGGGCTAGTAGAGAGCTTGTTTTGTGGGGGTTACGCTCGTCTAGTCCCAAGCCTGGGCCGTTCATATGTAGAGTTGACCAGGAACAGTCAAGCTGAAAGTGTTTATCTGTTTATGTTTGTTGTCAGCGAATCGTTCCGTAAAATGTATTTATTTCTTAAAGCCTTATCGCCCCACTTTGGCAAGTTTACGACGATTGTGAAATTTTTCTAACCTCCTCAAAATTCCGGCTACTAAGTTTGAAATTCCAAATCTCATTTCGTCTTGTAATGCTATCGAAATTTCATACCCATCTCTGATAGGATTTAAAAGAACCACTAACCATTCGTCAACACCTTGTATCGCAGCCATTCCAGCATATCGACGCATGTGTAATTTTATTGTAGATTTGAAATACACTGAAAGATTTTCTACTTGTTTATTAGGGTGTTAATTATCGTCAACTTTTGTACGTAGTTTTCAAAGTAAGTTGCATGTTGTAAATTCAATGTTAGGACATATCTCCGTTCCTAGTGCAATAACGCCTTCGGCGTTCTCAATAGGAAAGCACACCAGCTAGTTTTGCTGATAACGAGCAGTATGATTCTCGGGGATAGGTTCCTGTACGATTTACTTTGTAAAGGACAATTCAATACTGCGGATTGTGTAGACAAGCAAGTATTTTAACCTTAAAACTTCTATGATATTTATGCTTCCGAATATTACCATGTAGGGACACTAGGAACCCACGCACATATTTTTGTTCAGATTGCGTATCTATCTTGTCTATATATAAATTAGTGTTAAAACTTTACGTAGCATTATGCTATGGAGTGTAAGACCCCTCTCCCCCCATCAAGCTGAGCTACTCAGCACTCCTTAGGTATCGTAAACAGCGCTTTGCCGGTAACATATTGTTTTGATTTATTGGAACTATATCCCGCAACGTATAGCAAAGTCGAATAAAATGTGTTCTTTTTAACTGTAGTGCGACCATCCATATAAGTTATTTTGTTGATTTTAAAAATTTAAAAATTAAAGAATAGTGAGATGACAATCTTTCAAAACTAAAAGAAAATGGCACTTGTTAACTGTAGTCTGATGAATATTAGATAATAGTGTCTCGTTTTCTATAGTTAATATTTCACATTGGTTAGCTGCGTCAGATACGAAACATTACAAATGCATTTTGGAATAGTTGTCAATAAATTCCAGAAGACTAAAATGGCCTAAATACACAACAGTAGTATTATGTAGCTCTTCATGGGCTATGTACTTTTAACCAAAGCTGTTGTTCAACAAAATCGTGGAGAAAAATTAACAGGGCAAATTAATATAAATATATTTTATATTAAGCATGGAAAGCCATTAATAATTTGACGCCAAAGTTCCAAAGACAGTAGAATATTTTAATGAGAGAAAAACTGGCCCACGTGGAGTACCTACTGAATCTATGTAAACGGCTCAAATGGTATGCTCACATTCAACTAATGACATAATATCGATGACAGAAGACATTTTATGGAATCGTAAAACAGGAATGAAAACTAGAAGACCTAGAAAAGCATGGAAAGAACAAATATATGAGGCAATAACCAGTAGATGATTACAGAAACAGCTTTACCCAAATAGCTTCCACATCACTCTCAAAAACAGTCATCTTAGTACGCGACAAAGACTTTTTGAAGGCTATTAGAACACCACAGCCACAATATTTATCTGAACAAAGTTAGTCGCGATTGCGCCGATAAATAACGTAGCCATGATTAAATACATATTTCGTTGTGGAACACTCCTTCGGTCAACCAGGTATCGAATAAAATTACTAAACGTAAATTTGCGTTGAAATCAACCGCTATATGGTACTGCTTTAGTTTTTAGTCTTTGCACACTTTGAAAGTAAATGCAAGACTAGGTCACACTGGCAAATAATGTTCAAATCACTAACATGTTGAACTATTAGAGTTTTCTATTATAAATTTTAATGGAAAACGAATAAGTGCAAACTTTAGATCAACGAACTGTCTATTCCAAGTCAGGAAGTGACTAATTTTGGACGTAACTCTACGAGCGAGTTATTGGCTACTGTCATAAAATAGCTGTCGCGAGTGACGAATTGCATACGCAGTTGCAATATAAAACCAAGCAATTTAAAACACAAATATCAGCGACCTAATATTGTCTGCAAACGGTAGGGGCTCCGAGCGTTAACTGCAGGTAGCCACTAACTTTTTTGGACAATGGAGTCGGCTGTTTAAGGATAAAGGACCCCATTGACCTTCCGCAGAAATGTAGACGAGTAATAAAACCTTTTCGCTGACGCAAAGATTTCGGACAATAACTACCTATCAATTTCGTTGACAGACGTTCGGGTTTGGCAAAAAGGTATTACAGCAATTATCCGGTTTACAATTCAGGTAGAGCGCCTAATGGCACATTCTCAAAAAATCAAGAGTTTCAAGTAGCTATCAGGAGCGATTATACTCCGCACTGACGCAATTGACAAGACGTGGTTGAATCTCCAGACGGGAAACTATATATTAACGCCGTATTCCCAAATGGAACCCAATATGTAGAATAAATGAAAAAGAAGAAACTCAAGCATTAAATTAAGCAAAAAGTACTTTTAATCTTCTTAATTAGTTTTTTAGGTACATTGGCGAAATAAATATCTTTATTTTAAAATTCCAAGTTATTTTATTAGGACGTCACGCCCTAACTTTTCACTTCAATAAATGAAAACTCCCATTCCGTGTATAACAGAAACTTCTTGTAAAGTTTTAGTACAAGGCCTATTCCGCAAATTAAGCCATTGATTTCCAGATTACGACTCCATTCCTTTGCGGCTGTCGCATTATTCCCTCGCATTCCCCAAATAAGCCGACCGTAGAACAAAGCGTAAATCTGGCTTTAGGTAGATGGCCATCCCTCACCTTTCAAACTTAATTACATTTATTTAGCAGACAGACTTCGTGTCCCTACACAGACACTTGAGCTTTAAATCAGATTAAACCAAAAGTAGGGCTTTGCACTTCTGCTAAGACTACCTTATAGCGACGGCACCCCTCAAGGGACCAGCTAATGTTTCGTGTAAACCAGACGCTGGACCTAAGCTCCGGCACTTAACACTTACATGATCGACATATTATGGAGCCGTCGGTTCTTATGTGAACAAAGTAAACAAAATTGTAGAATACTAAAACATGAAGTTAAATCAATTGAGCTTTCCAATTAAAGTCGTAAAATTTATCTTGCAGTCTATGAAAACCGTACTGCTTTCAAGAACGTTTAATTTGAACTTCCTGCTTCGTGAAATGTTTTCATTGTTTGCTTTTGTCGACAGCTTTAGAACTTTGTCATTTAACTATACTGTTAATGGGTAGGTAAATTCACATGGTTTAGAACCCAAATAGCTGCATCGATTTCACATAAATTTGGATTATTTGAGAATTATCCTACCTACTCTACCCTAACAAAAATAATAAAAGAACAGTAAAAATACTGAAAATAATTTTGATTTATCAAGAATATCTAAGCATTTCTTTTATCTAAACTTACTACTATACAGGGTGTTTAGGGTCTTGAGATTTTATTTTTAAGGGATGATTAAACACCTTAAAAGAAGGTCATTAACGCCAAAATGCCTCAACAAAGTTGTATAATAAGAGAGATATGACTTTTTAAAATGTTTTTTTAGATTATATTTTCTTATTTTTAAGGGGTGATTAAACATATTAAATTAAATTAAACAAATACACAGTTTATTTTAATTCTTATTTTTTTAAGAAAACCATCTTACACTAGGTGTTCGAAGTTATCGCCATGTTGTTGAACGCAAAGTCTAGCTCGACGTATGCATGAGTTGGCATAACTTACAAGGTCTAAATCTTGCCGTCGAATTGTTGTCGCAGCTGCTTTAACGCGGTTACGAAGATCAAAATCAATTATTTTGTTGGTGTATACCATGGTCTCCATAAGGCCCCATAAAGGGGATTAAGGTCTGGTGACCCAGAACGCTATGGAGCAGGACCACCTCGGCCAATCCATTTATTTTCGAATACATTATCCAGATGTTGGCGAACTAAACGATTAAAATGCGGTAGTGTACCATCTTGAAGAAACCACATTTGTTGACGTACATTCAAAGATACTTCTTCTAGCAGTTCTAACAAATTATTTGGACAAAAAGAGAGATAATCATTTCCAGTCAATCTGTTTGGCAACACAAAAAAGCCAGTAAGTTGTCCGTTCCGTTGACTAATCCGACCCAAACGTTTATCGCAAATCTGTGCTGGAAATGATTACGACGAACAGCATGTGGATTTTCAACTGCCCAGATATCGGTATTATGACAGTTGTTGATGCCGTTACGTGTAAAAGTTGCTTCATCAGTTGCCAACACAATGGAAGAAAAGTTTGGAATTTCAGCACGTAAAGGATGATCTGCAGGTTGTAATGCTTGTACTTTTTGTACATGGAAAGGATACAATTATATTTTCACGCAGTGTGCGCCAGAAAATTCGATTTGAGACACCTACTTGGCGAGATATTTCTCGAGTACTACTGGAAGAATCTCCTTCAACAAGGTTTAATATTTTTTCTTCGGCATCCAAAATTCATTGGTGTCGGCAAGGCCCACCATCCCGACCTTGACGTGTTTGCAGTACACCAGTTTCTCGTGCACGGAGTACTAGAGAAGTGAATTTTTGTGGAATCGGAGTTAGCCTGTTAGGAAACCGCTCAGCATATAATTGGCTTGCAACAGCAGAATTGTGGTGTACTTCCCCATAAATTAACAACATGTCAACGTATTCACTGTTAGTGCGATAGACCATTTTTACGTTCCTTATTAGGATTTATTTGGAAGAATTTATGCCAAACAAACAGTGCAGTGACAACTACTGAAATAGCTTGACAGATGCGAAAAGTTATTGGCATCAACCTACTTAGTAAAAAATTCAGTGATAGCTTATCGTTTGAATTTATGTTTACATTGCACAATTTTTTGAATAATTGTTTTAACGTTAATCGTTTTAGCGTTCATTTTTTGATCAATTGTTTTTCCGTTAATCGTTTTGTGTTATCGACAATCATTTTAGCATCAATAACCTTCTTTTAAAGCACCTCTTAAAAATTAAAAAAAACGTCTAAAAAAATTTAAATCATATAATATCTCTCTTATTATAAAACTTTTATTAAGACATTTTAACGTTAATGACATTCTTTTAAGGTGTTTAATCACCCTTTGAAAATAAAATCACAAGATCGTAAACACCCTGTATATTAATAATAATTAACAAATACTACTAGATGTATACAGTTTTTAAACAAATTTTTCAAATTAAGTAGTTTTACGGAACTAACTGCTGATTTCTTTCAAATTTAAACACACACTTGTAGTGTACAACTGTAATAAAATGTTTTTCCTCTTATACTAAAATGACATATAACATACTAACATACACGTCGCTAAGTGACATTTTAATCACACATTCATAACGTGTGACTGAAGAGCCTCTTAGTCACGGGCTAAAGTTGACAACGATGTTTTAGTCACGGGGTGAAGTTAGGCTCAGACAGTATTTGCTTTATTAACCACAGCGAAAACTAAAATCAAGTTAGTTTTCAACAGCCAAATTTTAAGTTCGTCAAACATAATTTAACCTAATATAATATCCAAATCTTAATGATGTCTTAATATGATGTTATATTGTCTAAATTTGTGATCCTAGAAAAAGTATAGTATGTAACACATTATATAAGCTCGTCTAGACACTCGTTTATTAAACACTCGCTTCGCTACTCTCCGCTCGTGCCTAAAAAACTCGTGACTAAGGTGATGTTTATAAAAATTGTTACATAATATACTATTTATACGCAACTTCCTCTATAAACCGTTACAATGTGAAACCCAAAACATGGGAAATTTTGGAAAGATATTTTTGTGAAATTTGCATAGATTCAACAACTTATTATGCCTGCATCTAAGTGAAAAAATGTTAGCAGTAGCAAATGTGATATTAATTATTAATTAAAGTTTTCTCATATACCTTAATATATGGAGCTGCAGCGGTTTTAAAACATTTTCTTTGTCTATTCGTGATTACAGTACCCTTGACAACATTAAACGTCGCTGTGGGTTTCGGTAATTTGTAATCGTAATCTGATGCAGCTTTGCTTCTATTGGTTGGTTGGATTACTCCACCTTTTTGTTGAATCAGGATTTGATAGTATTTGGAAGCAAAAACCGGTTGGCCTCTTAAAACCAAAAGGTATGCGCTTTATCTTTATCGTGGTTTGACGTTTAATCGAATGTATTTCTATGTCTTTTCTTTCCCTTTTTTGAAGTAACCCCGATGTACACCACGTTAACTTAAAGTAGTAATTCTGGAATGTCGAAGAAGCCATACATTGGTGTCTACCGGCTAGAGTTGCTCGTCGCAAGCTGGAACAATCTACCGCACCTAGTAGAACGGTTCCCTTTCCGCTTGACTGCTATTTCTACGATGTTTCGAAGCAAATGGTCTACGTTTCAAGGTTAGGGTTTGTTTATATCCGCCTTTTAAATATCCATAGAAGCAGTTACCATTCTTGCATTTATCCTTGCGATTTGGAACCATTCATTTTCTGAATTTCTTAATTGTCAAGAATACTAAATGGAAAATTTTACCGATATGTGTCTACCCAGCGATTGTGCTTACCTCAGATTAGTTATTTTATGTCCTCCTATAGTTACGCTACCTGCTCATTCTTCTAGAACTAATATCGTAACATGTTCCGTATAGGTAACTGATAATAATGAAGAAAAAGCACAACGTGTGTCTAACGACTTTCATATTATTCCCTTAGACTACTCTATTTACTCTAACTACGATGTTTTCATATAGAAGTTCAATAACTTCAATTAGATATCTTGGTACTCCCATGTCTTTAAGTGCCGAACACACGTTGTTCCAGTTGAAAATTTCAAAGGCTACAAAGAACAGATACAGTGAAGTATAATACTCTCGTAGCTTTTCGAGAAGCTAGCTGATATTTAGGTTATACTCTCTAGTGCATCGTCCTTTTATGGGCGAAATCTACCATGCAAAGATAAGTGTTTATTCTTTCTTTCCGAATATTATTTTTTATTTTATTTTATTTTGGTACTCAGGCAACAGCCGTTAGGCCAATTATAGGCGTCTCTGTACATTTTATGGGGACTTACAATCCCACTAACGACTGCCATGATGTTATTATGACATCCGGGACCAACTATTTCCGTGACAGCCGTATCACGAGGCGCCGAGAGAAGCAGCCATGGAACTCCCATCTAAGTTCTGACCAGAAAAAGCGGTGATTAACTCTACTGATCGAATGTGGACGCTTGTTCAAGCTACACCACCCATCTATAGTATAACTTTGCCGGCGTAAGGTATTAAGATAGTTATCATATATGGTGGTTTGTTCTTTCTTGTCTAACGGTACTTCTGCAGAAGTTGTCCGTCTTCAAGGCATCCGCACGCAACCGAGATTCGTTGACATAGCTGGTATAAGAGCTGTTCTTCCTGTTTTCCGAAAAACGTGGTTATATTTTAAGAGACTTGCGTTTAAGAGAATACTGAGTTCCATCTCAAAGCCGTGAATATTGATTCGTGCTGGTCTTGTAAGAGTATTCGCTGTTATATATTAAATTTATAGAACAGCCGTCGTGAAACTTCTTTAGGCGGCCATATCGGTAAAATTAATTCCTGTACAGTCTTGTTTACGCTAAGTGGGGTCTGCGCTTTGGAGGCGAAATACTTAAATTTAAAAGAGAAGGGGTTCAACACTCGAAAGATGAGGGAGTGCTGTCGAGTCCGCTTAAATATGGGTACGTGATGGGATTTTATTGTTAATTAGGGTGTTATTCCCAAATTTGGTTAGTGCCGGATATGCCGATTACTTCCCCAGCGCATTTTAAGTACGAGCTGCAGGCCACTACCTGAATTTTGACTATTTTCAACTCCAATTTCCTTTCGAACGTGTGTGGGCGGTATTGAAGACAGCGCATCACCATCTAGCATATTTTCCCGCAGAATCAATTACCGTGGGCGCCCTCCAAAGGGGGCCATTTTCCTATATTCAGGCACTAAGTAGGTCTTCACGGAGATAACGGACGCTTCAGTCGAGTAAAAAGCTGGCACGCTTATCTCCAGGTCAGAAATTGTACCTAATTCGCATGTAAGAACAGTACGTAGTCATAAGTGCTTCAACGGCTTTTAAGCGATTAAATTAGAATGGTGTGCAATGAACTTTTAAGCCAACGTCAATAAATAATTGATGCATTTGCACCATTAAGCATGTATTACATAGATTTGAAGTCAGATCTTTAATGCCCATCGAGTCCTGCGCCCAAATACGTATAACTGAATTACGAAGCCTCTTTCGGGCTACAACTGGTGGAATAATTAAGCCGGCGTGTGCTAGTGCAAAGAAGAATTCTGAGTTAGACTGTATGCATAATGACGTCACTTAGGGTGCTATTAATTTCTAATTTTTATGTATAGAAGATCGTTGATCTCAATGAAATCTGTGTGCCTGTTCAATAGAACGATTTAAATAATTTTATTAGTGTATTTTCTTATATTTTTCTTCAAATACAAAGCATTGTGGTGCTCTAATACTTAAACTTTGAGTTAGTACGGGACACCCACGTATTTCTCATCGTCAAACCGACCTCTTGCCTCGATTGCAACTAGACGGAGCAAGTTATTTTTGCCAGGCTGATTGATTTTGTGGGTAAATGATGGTTTAGCTGAGCTGTAGAATTAGTTTGTCAGTTAATGTCGTGCTCTCGTAATTGCCGCTGTCAGCAAATCACTGTCCTACGGTGACCTTCTTCTTCATCAGCATTCAATCGTCCAAGCAAGCCTCTCCTACTTCCATCCACATTTTCCTATCCTGTGCTTTCTGTAACCAATGCGTACTTGCCGTTTTTCATCTATCCATCTCTTATTTGGCCGCTTTTCTTTGTTTGCCTTCGCCTCCATCTTAGCATTCTTGATGTCCACCTATTTCTATATTGCCATGAGAAGTTCCCGACCCATTGCCACTTAAGTTGAGAAATTCTTTGCACGACGTCCTTGATTTTTGTTTTTTGGCGTATCTTCTCATTTGTCACGTGTTCTCTTTAACTAATACCTAACATCATTCCCTCTATTGCCCTTTGCGTGATGGTCATAGTTTCCATGCCATATGTTTTCACTGTGTTGGGATCGTTTAAACACTGTCGTAAGTTCTCTTTCAATGTTTGCATTATTTTACCGATAGGTATCGTAAATTAAATTACCGTTGGTATTCTTAATTGGCCACTTTAGGGTATTAAGCTTTTTGCAACTTTCTTTATGGAAAGTTTTTTGTACTCAGTTTTGTTCATATGATTTTTTATATCTTTACATACGTTTTTATAAAAATCCAGACTTTTGTTTTTGTTTCAAGCTGTAGAAACTTTGAAATTCTCGAGCGGCTCTTTCATTTTAAGCTTGCAGGTTTTTTGGGTTTTTGGAATTTTGAGTCGTAGTTCTGCGACACATTTTTTTAAATCGGCAGTGAAAGACGCCGAAATCATGAAAGTACGAGAAATCGGCAGTGAAGTAATTCGTAATCCATTGATTTACGACTTTCTGGCGGGGTGACAGAAAACGTCAACATAACCTATAGGAGTTGGTTAGAAAATGTGAATTTCACGATTTCGCCATAAAAAAACATAATGTGCATCTGCGCTGAAGTTCCTTTTTATTCCTCATGCGGTTTATTTGCCTTGGCCCTACGGGCCTCCGAGACTAAATCCACATTCGTGATAAAAAGTTAAACTTCAGTGCCTTGGTATACAAATAACTACTAGACATACTTCTGCTTGAGTGCAACTTTTATTGTTCTTCTCTAGCAGTTTTCAATTTGAAACGTTTTATTGTTGTGGTCGTCTGATGGTCGGAACCGTAATCTTTGTATTGATAATAATAGAAAACCTCCAATATCATCTGATTATAAGATAGTCGATCAGATAGCGAAAGTGGTATCACGGTAATATGTGATTTATGAAAACTGTATTTCGGTACTTTCGGTCAAATATATACAGGATGAGCCCATTTAAAAAATAAAACTTTATCTATTTTTGCTTTAACTTAGGCATAGATAAAAGTATTGATTTGCACGTAGCTCAGGATTTACTCTCGACAAAAATGGGACCCAACAGATACACGATAAATGTTGTAAAAAAACAAAAATGGCAATAACAGGCTGTTGAAAGTAATTCCGTTGCAGCGCAGTAATATGAGGCACAGCTAAGTGGCAGGATGCGATCGATGGGTGAGCTATGCTTCTCGTTGAAATCCCTTCCATAGGCGGTGAAATCGCGAATGCCGTCTATGATACATTTTTTTTCAAATTGATGTAATTTGTATTATCAAGTGTTTCCTGTTACTGTTTTAGTAGTATTAGGAACGTTAAGATATTTTTGCTCTAGTTTCCTTTGATTTTTCAAAATAGTGTCACAACTTCCACTTGCTAGAGAAGTTCTGAGTTAAGCCCTTTACAGACTTTTTGAATGGGTTGTTACTTCATAACAAAATTAAAAATCACTACAACCCTAGAAAATAAACTACTAAAACTTACAACAATGCACTACTAATTTTCTTAGAGTATGATGCTACTGCAAGTTGAATCTAGGGCGTGTTTGTCGTATTCCTGCATTACCAGGAAGCTTATATACAGACATACATCCTTGGCGCTTTGCAGCACCCTTAGGACCATGGCCTCTCAGGTGAGTTTCCCAACATCGGATATAACCAGAACAAGTTCGTTATCCTTGCGCCTGGTCCTCCCGGAAGTTTATTCAGTTTATAGCAACTTTTCTTCGTATAATTTTCAAAAGTTTAATTTTTTAGAATTTTTAGAATTTTGATTACATACATCTTTCTACAACATTATTTTTGTATATTATTTGGAGTTACGAAGGCTATAAAAAATCGATAAGTTCTAAATCTACGTTTTGCAGTATTGGTGATGTAATTTTGAAACAAATAATGGTCTATTGAATCGTTAAAAAACGGTTAACCTACTTTTTAATGCCATAATAATGTGTTAATATATGATATCTCACTGAAATTGAATCTCCACATAGATTTTGTTTCTATAACTAGCAATCTTTACGATACCTATTGCATATATAACAATTACCGTGAAAAGTTCGATGCCATGGGTATTAAACTTTTTGCCGAGTATTTTATGGAATTTGAAAAGACAGTTACCCAAGAAGAAACTTAAGCACTACTTTATGTAAATTCATTAAAGGATTAAACAAAAACTATTAAATGGGACGATATACAGTTCAACTAACAAAGTGAATTGAAATTATTTTCCCCGTTAGCGAAGCGTCTCTGCATCAGTTATCCGAATTAACAATATCACTGTCCTTTACGATAACAAAATTGCGCCATTATTATGCTACAGTATTATTTAGCACCTAAGAGATAAATTTAATAACATAGGAACTCAATTGCATTTATCGCTGTACTCGCTGATTGACGTTGTTTAGAAGCAATTTATTCAGTTGAGCTTCTCTCATTAGCATTCCACCGACACATGGTCATATATGCTAAGTCGAATGCCTAATTTGCTTAATTATTTGGCCAATACTGCAATTGAGCAAATTAATTTAGCATTTGGGCGCATTAAGGTTTGACGCAGTTCCTTGACTGAGCATATCATTTCGGCAAATGAACGAATTCGGCAGTGAGTCTAATACGAGTATATATGTTAGACTCAGTTGCCAAATTTGCTCAATTGCCGAAATGGTTTTGCCCACTTTTGGAACTGAGAAAATTAATTCAGCAATTGGGCGAATTTAGGTTTTAAGCAGAAGAAGAATAACAGATATTTTAAAAGTTATTTGTACATGTAACAAAGCAAACAATGTATACTGTATGAATTGAACAATTTAATTAGAAGTTCAGTAACAAATCAGTTTATATGCATGACTTACTTAATATGCGGTGCTTGTGTTTCTATAAAATTTAAAGCATACTTTCAGTTTATTAGAAGTTTCTATATGAGATATTAGAACAAAATAATACGAAAAACTATGGCGAAGTTTCTCAGGCTCTGCAAAATATGTGTTGAATATAAGCCACAAATTAATAGCAAACAGAACATCTAGTACGTACGATGTGTTAATCGTTAATTTTGTACTTATTTCGATGTCAAAACCAATTAATTTGTAGGCGACAGCTGCCAATGAACTGAATTCACTAGTACATATTTGATGTTCCCACGCCCACATACGAAAGTGGCAGTATCTTTACAGTCAAGTATCTTCCAAAAATTATAAGATCATTCACCCGGTCATTATAACGAACGTGTTTGTTATGAAATTACTACTCAATTGCCAGTTTTATAGTGGGCTAGATATACTACTTTAACCTAAAAATTTGTCAACCTAAAAACTACGAACATTGTCAGTCGTTATTCATTAAATTGAAGAAATATGTTTTTTGAGGTCGTAGGAAAATATCGTACATAATTGGCCCGAAAGTGTATCGTACGTGCATGTTTTGGATCTAAAAAAGTTTACTGGACGGAAAGTTGACCGAATGGAAAGTTGATGAAAAGGATTGTTTACCGAAAGGGAAAGTTCGCCGAATGGAAATTTTACCGAAAGGAAAGTTTACCGAAACACAATTGACCGAAAGGAAATTTCACCGAAATGATAAAATCCTATATATTGAGACGATATCAAGCTAGCGGTATCTAGTTCTTTATTGATTTATTTTTCTTCGTTGAAGGCAGGTGTTACTCGTTCTATAATTTTGAATTTAGAAGAAAGGTTGTTGTGTTGATTATTTATTAATTGTTACTTTTCTCAAATATGGCATGATTCATCAAAGACTATAAAGCATATGGGACAGTAAAGTGTTTAGTTATAAAGAATCTTAATTTGAATTGTTCACGTAGTTGATTGTGCAATTAGAATTTATATGTAGATTTATTTTTAAACATTATGTAATATGGGTATAATGTGGGATAACAGATAATCAGACTATTTAGTCAATAAGAACATCAGGATTTTATGAAAAGAAAATAAGCAGGCAGGGAAATGTTTAGGTTGGTTACGAAAATATGCTTAATGTCGTCTCAATATATAAGATTTTATAATTTCGGTCAAATTTCCTTTCGGTCAATTGTGTTTCGGTAAACTTTCCTTTCGGTAAACATTCCTTTCGGCCAACTTTCCATTCGGCCAACTTTCCGTAGGTAAACTTTCCGTCGGTAAAGTGTTTTGGGTAAACTTTTCGAGGCCCCATGTCACTCGGATTCGCAACGCTTTTACTCGTTTCTCAAATATACTCGCACGATATACATATGTCACTTTCGGGACATTTAATGAAATGTACTATTTTCAACACTCTGTAAACATTAAAGGCAAGGGGTAATAATCAAATAATTAAGTTTGTAACATTTTCATATTCTGTATAAGAATAAAAATATCCACAGAAATGATATTAAACCCTTAAACTGAAAGAGAATACTAAATATTTAGTGCTATTGCGAAAGTGAACAGTTCAGAGGATGTTTTGCAGCATAACGTTCACGTACAAAGAATTTCATCTTCAGATAAATGGCAAAATTTCAAAAAATTGCTATTATTATATCATGCTATATAAAGATATCATACTCTCGCAGAACCTGTAGTATTAAAGTTTTATTATACTGCAGCAGTTGAAAAAAAACACGAATAACATTTTAAAGCGATTTCTATCAATTCAAAGACCGAGAAAAATTTACCTAAACGCTATTTACTTATTCCACAAACACAACATCGCAGCTGGTGTTATTTGAGTTATATTTTCATTTAATATTGTTGCTAAAAAAGGTCGTTCAAAGAACATTCATTATTCACAAATATAGAAACTAAAGGAGAAACGAAAAGAGGGTTTGCAATAAAATTTAGTAACACAACTTCATTTAACTTTCATACTAACATTTCTTTGAAATTCGCAAAGTAAGAGTATTTATAAAATATAAGCAATACCTATTCGAATCACAGCAAATGGTTCTAAAATTAGTGTCTGTTGGAACTTTCAACAGAAAAACCAAAGTAAATTAACGCATATAATTCAACAACGATTTTACGAAAACATATTTTTCAACATAGTTTCATTGCTTGAGAATGCAGTAAAGTACTAGAACGTTATAATAACAAACACCTTCAAAAAAATAATCATTTTATTTTGTGTTTAAATGGCCCGCTACAGCTTTTGTCAGTTCTTTATCGTCTCTGAATCTGTTTCTTCTGGAGTATTTTTAAAATTCCATGAAAAAGTAATCGGAAGGCCTGGATTTCAATCAAGAGTATGGTCTAATATTTTAAAGCCGCAATATCCTATTGCTGTGCGACGCCACTATATTTGATTTATTCATCTTGCCATTTTTGTGAGACTCTTTATAAAACTTCGTAAATAAACTACGCTATAAATTGGGCAACTGTGTTGCAAATTGGCATACAATTTTCGAAGACATATGTGACTTGGAGAGGTTAAATAGATAACATGTAGCTAAACAAGAAAGTACATAAACTAGAAACATAAAAACGACCCCTCGTATGTGTACTCATATTTAAATGTAAATAAGTGACATCGAGAAAGATTGAAGACCACGTGAGCAGTTGCATTTGGGAATTCAACAAATTTACAATTCTAATATAGCATGCAAGTAGCGATTTGACATTTTTGTGCATTGCTGTTCGTGGTTTAGCTTTGAATTCTCACGTTGCGTTAATTTCCTTACTCTTCTTCTCAGATTTCCCATCCAATATCTTTATTGGATCTTAGCGACCACATTTCTAAATTTTTCTTTGTCACTTGCGGTCTAAATTAGTTCCCCTATTGATCTTAAACCAGTCCACTGTCTTATATTTCTAGCCTAGGACATCTGCTTTCTTCCTACTCCCCTTTTTCCTTCAATTTTTCCTTCGAACAGTAGTTGGAGAAGATTGTATTCCTCATTTCTGATGATATGCCCGAGGTATGCGGTTTTCCTCTGTTTTACTACTGTAAACAGTTTGCGGTCTTTTCCTTACAACACTTGCTTTTATTTTTATCAACAACAGTTCTATTCAGAGCTAAGTTACTTATTTACTTCTGAGTATATGTTAATTTTTTAATATGTGGCAAGCCACTGCTACTTGCAAGACGTAGTTTTGTAAACGTGGCTGCCAACAGTGTTAAACGGGTTGCCTACATTATGTGGTGACGTGATCCAATCATACGTTGTAGATTACGTTCCTAATATTTATTATAATCTCTTAAACTTTTTTGGGAGTTCTATAATCCATACTGTTCTTTTGGTATCTCCCCACATTACAAAATTAAAAAATATTAATTTACGAACATTTCAGAAAACGAATCTGCCACTGTTTTCAACGACGTAATTAAATTAGAAATTAATAAATAAAACTTTTTTACTATAGCTCAAGGTTAGTCAACCTCCAATAAATTGCTTGATACTGACAGTCGAATGCTTGATTTGATGTTTGTAATTTCGTTCGTCAATGGGCTTTATCTTAAGAAATCGATTTTATTTATCATGATCCAGCATTATCAATAAAACTGTGTCATAAAAGTATTCAAATCTTTCCAAAATCTTGTATAGAGCCATCATTTTACATTCTGAACAACTTTTCTTAATGATATTTTACTACAAGGGTATTTAATCTACAGTTTTGTATCTACCGCTAAGACGTGCTCGATTTGAAAAAATCGAAAACATACTTAAAATTGGTTCCCAGTCAAACAGGGCTTAAACTCCGAATATGAAGTTGGAATTACTTTTATGTCATTTGCATTTATAAGATCGCTTTTCCGTAAACATACTATATACATAACGGGTTGCGAAACTTGGAGCCTTTAGTATCTATTTGGCACTGCAACCCAACGTATACATGTCATCGATGCACAGATACCCAATCTAAAATACTTACTGACCAGATTGCTGCGCTTGGTTCTAATAGCTGTGCGTTCAAAAGCTAGTAATATAATAACAAGCAGAAAAATAACATTCTCTACTGTACCGAGCACCATCAGAAAATCTGACGTATTTTATTAAGTGAGTACGAAAGTTTTAGTAACAACTATGATAAATATATCTTTTAGACAGAAATTGGGTATTCATATTGGCATGGTATGTGTACGTTAAATTGCAGTTTCAAAATGCAAAGGGCTCCAAGATTCGTGACCCACTACGCCCCTTTATTTTACAAAGTTATTGCAGCATATAACGTATATCTACTATTTTCAAACCCAAATTGGTACTTAATTATATTTTGTCTAAATATGTCTTAGTTGTATTAATATACATCTAATTCTTATACTGTCCAAAGAAACATTACCTCTTTTGGAAGTTGTCTTATTGACTTACCGTTGTATTTCAGTAAAACTTTGACATTTTTTAATTACACAATTCTGACATTTGAAATTATGTCATGATTAATACTCCTGTTGTAACCTCGACTAACTAGTTCGGAACAATGAAACTCCCTTCTCTCAGCTGAATGGGGTTATGTTATTATTAACTAGTTTCTTTTAACTTTCAATTATAATAATATCGCTACTTAAGCAGTAGAATATGATTTTTATTTATGAATTACAAATCAATTCAGGTACCTTTCAAACTTCCTTTTAAGATTTGATAAGTTATACTTTGATAGTAGTTTGGTCTAACATACACTAAATTATCTAAACGTCAAATACATTTTAATCACTTAATCTTATCTTTCCAATGTAAATAAAATTATATGATAGTTACTAAAATTAACCTACTAACCGAAATGTTAGATTTCCAAATACAAATGCCGAAACACGCCGAGCATGCGAATCACCACTAATTTAGAAAAAAAACTTAATTTGTAATAACAATATTTGTTATAATTGAATAGGGTTCTTTCTATGTAATATTGCACCAAACTCGATTTCAAAATGATTCTTCTAAAACTTTATAGAATGTTCACTGACCTTGGTAGCTGTTTCTTTGGTATCTGATTGCTTAACAGCATCTCTATGCTGTTGAAGATTCCCTCATCAAACACCTAGTTGTTCCAGTCTGCCTTAAAGCTCGTTGTAGCTCTCCACAATTCTATTATTTCTAATAGACTTCCAATCCAGTACACGAACACACTTTAGCACTGACTTTACGTTATAAATTGTATTCTATTATAATTAATAACATTAACATTTATATTCAAAATAATAATAATTGTGATACTTTATCAGGTTTGATTGCCGAGAAAGCTATTTTACTACCGCTAATTCAAACTTTCAACTATTATAAGCACACAATTGAGGAAATTCAACCCTCAACGTGATTTTACGTGAATTATTGTTATTTTAATAATTGATATTTCCAATAAAAACGCATTTGGTTTCCCTAATAACTGCAACCAGTCATTCATACAACTCTTCTATTCATGTACTGTATTAACCGTCTGAATATTAAAAATTGAAATAAATATTACATGCACTTGCATGGTGCATTACAAGCATTTGACCGAACTGTTAAATATTTATTGAAAATCAACTGAAAATCGACTATTTACGCAACAACGATAACTGACAAAATGAGGTCGGTAAAAATATGCGTCTTTACAATACCATTATGTTATATACAAAGCATGACACAAATCCTTTAAAGCGTTTTATTATTGTTAATAAAAACTTTGAAGCTCGATATTGTTAAAAATAACAACTTTATTAAATTGGTTTGTTTTCAACGCAGGAATCTGTGGTAGGTTTTTACACAGACTTCATAGAAGCACCCTGTATAAGCTTCTAAACTTAGATACGGCGAATATATTCAAAATTCAAACTACATACACGACTTTACTTTTGCTGACTAGACATGAGGGTACACAGAAACCACTTACGGTTTGTTTACAGCATCATATGCAATACGTATCTGTTTGCCTTTACTCACCAAAATTATTCAGAAAATGGCGTTCTCCTTTATGCAGATAAGGCAATGTGCAAGTATTACGTACCATAAAATACAATGCAACTAACAGTCATGTCTTGTTCGTGATAGCTCAACCGCACTTTCTTTTCACTTTATTCAAACTTTATCAGTCGTGGGATGCACTGGAACTTTACATGTCATCTGTCGGAGATCCTTAAGCTTTTGCTTCTATAGTAAGAAATTAAATTATAAAGAGATAACATGCTGTCCCGGGAGAGCTTTGAGGTTCGTGAAAAACTGTTTCATGACATAATTTGATTAAATGATGGAGCTTTCATGCTGATGAGATTACAACATGTAAAGTTTTGTCGATATGGTCTCTCGATGTTCAGCTTTCTGGCTTCTGCATTGTCGACAAGCTCGAATAATATTTTATTCTAATTGTATAATTTAGTTCAGCCACATTGTGTAATTTAAGAAACTTTTGATATGAAGAATAAATCGTGTTCTTATATTAATTGAATGTCATGTATTCTTTATACAATCAATTGTTAATTTTCGCTTATCCACTCAATGCCTCTCACGGTAAAGAAAGTGCTCGTAAATGAAAAAATGGCGTTAATAACACTTTTCGGTTAAAAATAAATCAAAACATTTTCTCCAGCCTTTTTAGTTTTTAAAGCGATTAAGCTCTTAAAACGCAAGGACGCTTGCGAAGCTAAAATAATGAAAATTCAATTTTCTCAGTTTGAATTACCTTTAGGCGTATGCATTTTAACATGAATCGAGCTAGCGCTAGTGTTATATCTGCTGTTTCCATATGTAGCTGAAATTGTTGCATATTTTAGAAACGGTAGCTGTGTAAAATTAGTAGAGCTTCAATTTCAGATTTGTATGGGGTTTGAATGCATCGGTTAAATCAAATGCATTTTCAATTATCGTCATCTGATGATATTGCAAATGTGTAAAATAGTAAACTCATGACGTAGTCCTCAAGTTAGAAATTGTACACAATTATTTTTGAAACGATTGTTTAGGCTTTAGACATATACCACAGATATGTGTTTAGATAGATATGAATATACAGGGTTTTGTCCAACTTTTTTGTTACGAAACCTAAAGGATTGGTTAAATTAGCAAAGTTGAGCAGAATTTAGAGAATAATCTGATTTAAGGTTTAATGTCAAATAATTCAATAAATGCTAAAACAAAAATACGTATAGGAGACCTAATCCTCTAGATGGAGCACACACAAAACTTATATAAAACATATCAATCAGAAGCATCGTCTGCAAAAACAGCGATGTATAAAGATCTCTATAAAAATACCGGTTATGTAAAAAATGTGGTTCCGCGAAATATACAGTTGTAATAAATACATTTTTTGTGAAAGTAGCTATATAAAAATAGCATTCTCCACAGTGTTTTCTAATTTTCCAGCAAAACGAATGATATTTGGAATGAATCTAAAATTTTACTTGAAATTGGCAAGACTGTAAAAGTCTATGTCAAATTCGAGGTTAGCAGGTTGTTATGCGTTTGGCTGTACTGAAGTGTATTGTTGGTGACACTGTAAGCCTATGTCAAATTCGAGGTTAGCATGTTAGGTTTGCGTCAGTTTGTGTCACAACCGATGGAAAATCTAATCTGCTAACCTCAAATTTGACATAGACTTACGGTCTTGCCAATTTTAAGTAAAGTTTTGGATTGCATTATAGGAAATTCAAAGCATACTAGATGTAATTCTTTTTAAGACACCCAGTATTTTATGTGTAGTCTATCGAAATGTCAACGCCGAATGGTATAAAATAGACAAAATGGCATTTTATTCATTACGGTTTTATCCGCTTGACCGGCTGTATAGGAAACTAAAATTTGGCCAATGAGTTCCTTTTAAGAGTTTTCCATAATTCGCTCCGCATGGGGTTAAATGAGGTAGATGTGGTATTCTAAATATCTCCACATAGCGGGAACTACCGCTGGTAACAAATTCGAAAAATCAGTTTCTTTTACAAATCCGGTCAACAAATCTGGTTTTTCGGAATTTACGCATCAAATGGGTTAAATGGGGTACATCTGTTTTTCGAAAGATCGCTATTACAAGGCAGCTACTGCAGGTACGAAGTTGAAATACCGGATCAGTTATTTTTACAAATCGCCACAAAGAGGAAACTACTGCAGGTAAAAAGTTAAAATTCATTTCAATTTTCAGGACTTATTCTCCGAAGGGGTTAAATGGGGTAGATCTGTTTTTCTAACGATCGCCATTACGCGGTAACTATTGCAAAGAGCTATTTGATGGTCCGACTTCCTACCACGTACTGCAAGAAAAAGGTAGACATTTAACGACTACGACAGGTGTTATCGTGGTAGCCGGGGGGAGTACTATTTTTAAACTCTAGAGTTTCCGGGATTCGAACCCTAGCCGGCCGCCTGAGAGGCGAGCATTTGCTCGTTGGGCCATCCACTCACCAAGGCCGTCTCATTTTTATGAAACGACCACCTGTTGAATTACGTCGACAAAATTAAAATTACTTTTAACTGTGATTTTTAATAAAGGGTTGGCATTATCATTTGTCAGATTTGTAATAATTTTGAAGTTTGAAGTTCAATTTAACAAAAACCAACATTTTTGAAAAATGGTACGTCAACAACGTAATTTGAGGGCAAATATGTCAAATTAAGATCAAGGCACCCTAAAGTGAATAATCTTTTGCAAATTTGAAATACGTCGCTTACTCGCCAAAAAATTAAATAATTTGCCTACTGATGCCACCACTAATCCTCTAACTGTTCTGAAAGCTAGAGAGGGTGAGAAGATCAATGAGACGCCCTGATAGGGACTTTGTTGCTATAGATTTAGTTGACCTGGCATCATAACTGATCATAACCTCTAGAAGTCAAGTTAAACTGATTAACATTAAACATTGTTGCCGGTTGTATTTCTAAGGTATAAAGCGACGTTTTTTTACAGAGCGATCAAAAATAAAATTGGTCGCGGCAGCTCATGAAAAATACTGCCTACACTGTACTTTGTACAGTACTAAGTATATTTGAACTACAATTAACTGAGTTATTTGTTCATATGACTTTAACACAGTGTAACAAGCTATACAAATATGCAAAAATATGTAATTTAAACCAAATATATACATTAAATTGATAGGGAACATTATAATAAGAATAGAATAAGTTAAACAAGATGTTGAAAATTTTATTGTGTAAAAGCTCCCGCGATCAAGCTTATTTTTGATCTCTCTGTATAATGTATTATAGTAAAATTTAAAGAAATAACAACTAATTTTGCCAGTTTTAATTGTAAAATGTACTAAATGAAGCAATTTTAAATATATAAATTAAGAAGTATCTAATACCAATTGTTTTACAGGAAAACTTAACAGGGAAAGTACAATTTAAAGGAAGAGCAGACGTATAAGTAAACGAATAAGAAATAAAATAATATTATCTGGAAGAAGCTATTTGGAAGCGGAAGGTTGCAGAAAACGTTACAGAGAACGAGAGGGAGCTGTTTGCCGACGCATTTCTAACGAAAAGAAACTGTTTGGTGGTCTATTTCACAGAACGACAAGGAGCTATTTGGAGATGCATTTGTGAGAGTACAGGGAGTAAGCATCTAAGAAGAAAGAGTGGGAGCTGCTGGCTAATAAATTTAGAAGTAGAATAAGCTATTAAGTAAGGTGTTGGAGCAAGACAAGTAGGAGGTATAGAAGTAGATATACCAGATAAACATCAACGGAATTTAAGATAAAGTACCTACATTTGTTATTAAAAAGCAATCTTAAAAGCTAGGTAAGTAAGTTAAGAAGTAACACACATTTATGTAATAGTAATTAAGGTATTTAGAAGGGTAACCCAGTCTTAACATTCGAGCATATTTTTACCATTCGAGCAAGCGTAGCGAAGCAAGAGTGGTAATTTATGTGAGAAATGTTAAGACGGTTAGCCCTCGAAATGCGTTCATTAGTTTATTGTTCACTGAGGCAATAATTTTGAATCAATAATAATTATTAAAAACTGCTAAATCGAAATCGGACTATAATGAATATGTGTGATGTTGCTATAGTGCCTGTCGTAAACAAAATAAAAATCTTAGAATGGAAACACAAAACGAGTTCCTCGTTATCCCGGATGAAATTAAAAAGATTGCCGTCTCCGCCACGGAGGAAATTGTCCCTTCGAGTGGATGCATGTTAAATGTATCTTAACATTCGAGGACGCGATCATGTTAAACACTGTTTAACATGTCAATGAACAATAAAATAAATAGAAAGAGTTGCTTATTGCTTATTTTGAGAAGAACTGTTTAATAAAATGTGATAATTCAAATAGGTTGACAAACTTGGTTTTGAATTTGAACATCAAATACTATTTGACGTAAAGTAATTAAAATGCATGCCGTAAACTCAAAGAAAGAAGAATTCTGCTGAAATATATGGTGACTGAACTAGATTATTAAAATATAATTTTTCACATTTTTACAATTATACTGAGTTTTAAACTATTTAAACAAAGAGTACATAAGGATTAAATATTTTAACTTAAGGCAAACCGACAGATAAATTTTATGCGATAGTATTTGACATATATTTTGATAACACATAATTGGGTATTTTATTATATTTATTTTAAAGAAATGTAGCGATAATATTGCAATACATTTCTTTAAGGAGAATTTTAGTCTCAGAGCGATATGCGATTTTGATCATTTCTGAAAGCACGTAAATGAATTTGTTTTACCTCTAAACTATCAGCGTTGCTATTTAAATATTTTCTCTATTAGTATCTGAAAGTTGCACCTCTTTCGGTAGATGCGTGTCTATCAAGATCGGGTATAACAATCAAGAAAATCCATATTGGATTCAATCAATATTTTGAATATAGATTAATTAAAACTGAAACATGCCATTAGTATCTTCTTCCTACGAAAATTCACTCTGTCAATTTCCAAATTTATAAAATATTGTAAGTATTGCTCAATTTAGTAACATTTTTCGTTTTTTTAATGACAATTGGGTCTGTGCGTTGCTGTGGTTCAGTATAATTCTCTTATTTATGAAAAATACTTCAGCTAAATAAATCATATACCTAAATTGTGCTGTGTTTTGTTGATCTAGTTTGAACCGAATTTACTCATATACTAAAAAAATAACGGGAACATAAATGTATTCAATATTCGTCGTCTTTCTTCTTATTATAAATAATTCACAAAGGAAATGTTGTAAGTAAGCTAACACTAATGCAGGACAAAACGACTAAGAATGGTTTAAAAAAAATATAATGCTTCCTAACTTAATCTTTTCACAACAACGAAATGCCTAGAGTTATGTATACTTTAAGTTACAATAATTTGGATCTCATCTTCCTAAACCCTATTTCGTAGTTAAACACTTTTTTCTAACAGAAATAAACGACAAACTAGACTCCGCAAGAACCATTAAGAGCTACAATTACAGCATTTTCATTGCGACATTTCATTTCATATCTGCAAGTGCAACGCTTCTAGTATCGTTCCTACTATAATTAACTAGTCTGTTTCTTGCTGAATAGCCGGCAGCAGCACAGTTAATTTGTTTTCCCGACATCAGATTGGAATTGTACAAAACATAACAGTAATGTCATTAAATGAAAAGCTACGTCAAACTTTTAGCAATTATAGTTGTAGAACCGAGAGTAACGCCCGCAATGCAGTATCCGTTGATGCAAGTGTAGCAAAATTTCGCCTAATTAACTGCAGTAAACTGCACTTCCAAGACAACTGCAAACAAAAGGAGCTTGAGTAATCTAATAGAGAAACACAATTAATCAAGACTGTACAATAAATGCTGCCAAATGCTTAGCTGTTGATAAATTATAATTACTAAATTAATTAGCAAATTTATAATATAACTTCAAGCTTTGTTCCTATATAAAGAATACTGACGTGAATTTCATTGCGCAATAACAATTTTATTAAAGGCCTTGCATTTCAAAATGTACGAATGCAATAGCTATTTACGTTATTAGACGGGTAGCAACATTTTAATGGCAGCGCCAATACTTTAAGCCGCGTCCACATTAATAAATATTTACGTTGTGCGTTGTATTTGACGCAAATTTGTGCGTGTGCGTTGAAATTAATGTAGATGTGGACGGTTCGCCGAACACAAACGCACACAAATATTTTCGTGACGACCGACGCACGCTATCCATCGCCCCGTCGGTTTTTACTTGAACTTCAAAGAGATTTGCTGCGCAACGTTGTGCTGATGTAGACGTATGTTGGTAGTGCATATATGTGTTCGCATTGTTTTAATTTTAATTTATTTTTAGGAATGAACTTTCTAACTTGTAGAAGGAAATTATTAATTAACCATGCCTTATTACCTTATTCTTAGTAAAAAAAGAAATATGCGGCCGTTATTATAATGCACCATTTAATTAGAAAAAATTAAAATAAACTCAATAATAAGAAAGACGTTATTAGATGACACAACTTTATCAATATAAAATGGCGGTAGCGGCTTGTTAACGGCATTAGCAATTGATGAAAGCACAGGACAATTCCGCAACGTTCTTCTGTCGTCAGTGGATTTTAAAATCCTCATTAATATGATTGGGCCAAAAATCAAGAGAATAGATTCAAAATGCCATTGATGTTTAGGATTCCACAACAATGTATGCTTCTGGTACTCTTGAATAAGTGCCAATGCATCTTCGTTGTTCCATTCCATATTCTGTTATTACTCTTTATTTCCACAAATGTTGCAAATATAAAACTTACTAATAATAAGAGAATGCATAATGCGCCGCGCTGCAAATCGACGAACAGGCGGATTGCCGAGACACAACGCACAACACAAATTTGTGCGTCGAAAAATGATGCCAATCCATTAAATTTGCGTCGAAAATAAGTGCGCTACATTTTGACATACAACACACAACGTAAATATTTATTAATGTGTACGCGGCTTTACAGGTTGAGCCCGTAGGGCGAGACCTGTATGTTTGGCAAGGCCATAAAAATGCTACCGGTCGTGTATCGTATAAGATTTTTTAGGATACGAGTCCGGTAGATAAAAATTACCGGCCCGTGGGGGGCCGTGTGGGGTTTTCTGTCCTCCATCGGGAGCGTCCCCAGGTGGCGGATCGGGAAACGCCTTCCAGATATGGAAGGTAGGTGGGAAATCAAATACCACCCGCGGACCAAAACAGAAGGTAGCGTCTGTACCCAAGATGGGCGGCAACCAACATCGTCTGTACCCAGATTGGGCGGCTGAAATATCGTTTGGCGATGAGCCTGCAACTCATCACAAGAAATTTATTAAACAGAATGAAAAACTCGTCAAGTGAAGGACAATCCCCGGGTGGAAACCCCACACCTCTGCTAGAGGGAGCCCCAGCGGATACGGGGGGGGGGGGGGGGCAATTCTGTTTCTGCTATAAATCCCAAACATACAAACAAAACAAGAAGAGGAAAATGACATATGCCACATGGAATGTACAGGGTATCTCAACGAAGAAAAGAGAGATTACCGAACAACTTAAAAGATATAAGGCAGATATTGTGACACTCACAGAAACAAAAAAAAAGGGAAGCGGATACGAAGACTTTGGAGATTACATCCTATTCTTTAGTGGTGTTCCAAAAAACAATAGGGCACGAGCAGGTGTCGCTATCGCAATACAAAATAAATTAAAGAACTACGTAAAAACGTGGGAAGAAATAGATGAGAGGCTAATAAAATTAGAAATAAACATATGGGGACATGAAATCATTATTATAGCAGTATACGCCCCCACAGAAGATTCAACCATTGAAATAAAAGATGCGTTCGAACATAAGTTGAATGACGTACTAAGTAACATAGGCAGGAGAGAGGAGATAATTTTATTAGGCGACTTTAATGCCAGAACTGGGAGGAAACCAAATGATCAAATAGTCGGTAATTATGGAGACGAAACAATAAACAACAATGGATCCCGACTTATAGAAATATGCCAGACATATGATCCCAAAATATTAAACGGACATTACGAACATCGGGAAATCCATAAATTTACATGGACCCAACCAACAAGAAAGCTTAAATGTATTATTGATTACATAATTGTAAAACAGACCACACATCTGAATATACAAGATGTAAGAGTATACCGAGAGGCCGAATGCGGCACCGATCATTATTTATTAAAGACGACATTGTTCCTTTTACATAAAGGAATTAATAACCGTAAAGAATCGAATATAGTGGAGAATGAAATAAGGGAATGCACCAAAAAAAAAAAAAATACAACGTAAACTCACTCAATATAGAATCGACAAATTTCCTATATAAATTAAGACTTGCCTCGAAGCTGTCAGATAATCTTACTGGTACAGCAGAACAAGAGTATGGAAAACTAAAAAAAGCTATCCATGAAGCCGCATTTGAAGCCTTAGGAGAAGATACACAACAACAAAAAAGAAGCAAAGAAGAATGTTGGTGGAACGAAGAACTGGAAAACTTGGTAACCGAAAAAAAGAACCTATACAATAAGTGGCTAACAACAAATGACCCTCAAAATAGAAGATTATACCAACAAAAAAGAAGAGAAGTAAAACAAAAAGTCCAGGACGCCAAAAACCAGGAATGGAAAAAAACATGCGACAGAGTGGAGCAACACATAGGAGGTACCAAAACAAAAGAAGCCTGGAGTGTTATTAAGAACCTGAGAAAAGACCCAAAAAAGGAGAAATATCAACATGATAAGCATGGACCAATGGCAACAATACTTTATTAAGATATTGCAAGAGGATAGGAGAGAATACGAACAAACAGAACAAGAAAAAGAAGAACCACGCTGCCACGTCGAGGAAATAAGTACAAGAGAAGTACAACAGACTAGTCGAGAAATGAAAAATGGGAGAGCCCCGGGTCCAGGAGGTATCCCCGTTGAGCTTATAAAACACGCAACTACAAGAACATTTGAAATACTCGCTTATATATTCAACAGGTGCCTCTTACAACATGACGAACTACCACAAGATTGGAAGGTTAGGTATCCTACCTATACACAAAAGGGGATCACGAAACGATTGTGCAAATTATCGAGGAATCAGCGTATTAGCCACAATGGGGAGACTGTACGGACGTATAATCAGAAAAAGAATAGAACATGAAATACCAATTGGGGAAGAGCAGAGTGGATTTACAGCGGGACGATCATGTAATGACAACATCTTCTCAATAAAACAAGTAACAGAAAAAAGGAAATTAAAAAATCTCGAGACACATCTAATATTTATAGATTTAGAAAAGGCGTTTGACACCGTCCCAGTACAAAAACTCTTCGAAATCCTCGAAAAATCCAACATCAATAAACAGTACATATTCACCATTAAGGAGATATACAAAAATCAAACAAACGCAATTAATATATCAAATAAATTATCCGCACCGTTTAAGACCACTAAGGGATTACGACAGGGATGCTGTTTGTCACTCACACTTTTTAAAATATGTTTAGAAAGTACTCTAAATAATTGGAAAAGAAAATGTCGATACATGGGTATCCCTACAGATGCCAGCTATATGTATTCCTTATTATTTGCAGACGACCAAGTAATCATGGCAGGAGATGCACATGACATCAAATATATGATGAGAAAACTGGCCGACGCCTATGAAGCCAATGGTCTTAAGATAAACTATAAGAAGACCAAATACTTAGTAATTGGAGGAGAATCAAGAGACCTGCAGATACAAGGACATACTATATCCAAGTGCGAAGAGTATAAATATTTGGGAAGTACAATATCGTCAGAAGGTAACTCAAAAAGAGAAACTACAAGTAGAATTGGACAGGCTAGACAAGCAACACAAAAACTAAACTCCTTACTATGGTCCAACAATTTACAAAAACGCACGAAAGTCAGAATATACAATAGCATTGTACAAAGCATACTGATATATAGTTCGGAAACATGGGAAATATCTAAGAGAGACAGACAAAGGATTAATGCGGTTGAAATGGACTTTTTACGACGTGCATGCAGAGTGTCCAAGATGGAACATAATTATTAGAAACACTGAAATAACGGAAAGAATGGACAAGAACAACGATCGATGAAATAGAAAAGAGACTACTTATATGGTATGGCCATGTACAAAGAATGGACCCCCAAAGATGGCCAAAAAGAATAATAGATTGGAACCCACCGGGAAAAAGAAAGAGGGGCAGACCCCCAGACACGTGGAACAAACAAGTGAAACCAGACATGATTAACAGAAACCTCTACGAAGAAGATTGGACAAACAAAAAACAGTGGCGTTTGGGATGCGAGAGACGGTCGGAGCTGTAGAATAAACTCGCTTGATATATATATAGTTTTACTACTGGTCTAGGCCTGTAAATTTTATCTACCGGACTCGTTTGTAACTATGTAAACGCTAGTTACCAATGCAGTATCCTAAAAATACCTTTTTCACTTTTTATGTCTGTTACGTCGTTGTACGTTGCGGTGTGTTGCCATAACTTTTATTACTTTTACTACTTTATGGTTCGTGTAGTTCTGTCATTTTCCCTGTGATGTGTCGCCCGAAAATGTCCGTATCGTTTGTCTGCTACACATTTATTTTTTGAAATTTTTTTATATTCATTTTTAACTTTACAATTTTTTAAAACATTTACCAAAATAAAACATAACTTTGAAGACGATTATGTGGATGATACTGGGGCGCCTTCATGTCAATTTGATATGTTCGTCCTTTACTAGGTTACGGACAGAACATTGTCCCCTCTTACTCTAAAGTGCACTTGAATAAGACATATACCATTCTCTTTGCTCAGTTTTCGTAAAAATAATTAAATATTTGACATTGATAAATTACATTGGCGTAATATAGGTAATTTAACTTAATCACAGATTAAATAAACGTGCTGGCAATTCCCCCTAATTTATTTGTACATACAACTTAATACCCAGCACTTCTCTATTATGCAGATCCTAAAATGTATTACATAGCAAATTAGTTTCTTTAATATAATATAACTAGCAGTCCAGTGAGACAAATGTCTCATTTAATAAAACAAAAAAGACCGTTTTGCAAATAGAACGCGTATTCATCACACGTACGTATGTGACGTCATTGTTGGTAGCAAACTACCAGTCGCATTCGCCTTGATAAAATTTGCCTAGAATATAACCTAAAAAGTTAGGATTAGGATAATTATAATTACGATAATAATTAGTGTTAGAGACTGAAATTCGGTTCCTGACCTGACATGACCATTCCAAACATATAACTTTAATAACTTTTTTCTCTATCTCTTACGGTTTGGCTGCTGAAACAGCGTCCCGGACGGACACGTCTATTAGATAAAGGATAATATACCTTCTGATGTTTTTTATGCAACGTTTATGGATATGTCAATTGAAAGGTAATGCCAACGTGGCAATAATTAATTTACTATTCGATTGAAAAAATGAGGAAGCTATTTGTGTACCTACCCTGTTAAAGAACAAATACGTCAAATTGACATCAAGGCACCATAGATCCCACAAGCTTCTGCTTTAAAATTGTGAAAAACCTTTCCTGTTCTCCTTGGTGTTGTAAAGTGCCTCTTGCTTATTCTACAGATGATGGTGTGCAATTCTTCCACTAGTCGTATGAGGTTGATTAATTGAACTTTTTTCCAGGCAATCTTTCTGCTCTACTAATTCTTATCATTATTTCTTCTGTCGTCCTATCTATCTTCAGCTCGCAAATATCTTCTTCTCTTTTCTTTTGAGAAACATTTAACTACGTCTGGAATTTTGCAACTACTTGCCTGAATGTGTCTAAATGTAGCTCGTAAGCTTGGCCTAATTGTCTTTCTATTTTTTTTTAATTAGTTTCAAAACACTCGATATCTACGAGGGCGGCGCCATACTGAATTAGCTTGGAAAGGTTGCAGGTACGAGTACGACACAGAAATAAAACATTCATCACTTTTCAACATAATGACCCTTTATTCTAATCCATTTTTCAGCTCTGTTATTATCATTTGTATACCCATACAAACATTACCCGAAATTTACTCTCAAAACGATGCAAAACAGCAGTCTGAAGTTCATCGTTACTTGTAAGTTTCTTCGAATGTCAACCTTTAAATCTAGAAACAGACAACAATTGCTAGATGTCATATCGGGATTGTAAAGTGGATTTCAGTAAAGCCACGCTTACGGACAACAGCAGCAGTGTGCACTGGTACATTGTCAGGTTTTTCACGCAGCAAACGTAGAAGCGAGACATAGTAATCTACACTAAATAATGTTATTTAAATTTATGCAAGGTCAAAAGAACGACATTGGTGACATTTCCAAGAAAGTTACGGAAGACTGCATGTCAGATGATAATTTTCTTCAATTAATTGCAAATGAATTATCTGACAAATAGTGGAAGAAAAAAAGAAAGCATACCAAAAATGACTGAGTACTAGCTTAGACGAAGACCTTGCAGCATATCGAGATAAAAGGAAAGAAGTACAGAGAGCAGTAAAAAGAGCAAAAAATGAAGTATGGCAAAAAACCTGCGATGAGATAGAGAAGTGTAGAGGAAATACAAGGGCGAATAAAGCTTGGCGAATACTGAAAGGTATGAGAGTGCAAAACAAGGATATGGCAGGAATAAATTTAATAAACGGTGAACGATGGAAAAAATATTTTCAGAACCTGCTGACAGAAGATAGGATAGAGTATTTGCACCCCATCGTAATAGAAGAAGAAGAGGCCGATCATGTTCCGACAATAAGTGACGGGGAAGTAATAAACGCGGTCAAACAAATGGAAAATGGAAAAGCTCCGGGCCCCGGAAATATCAATATTGAACTTATAAAAGCGGGAACAACCAGGTTATTTGAGATTCTTGCTCACATGTTTGATAAATGCATGAAAGGAGATGAAGTTCCTGACGAATGGAAAAAAGCCACTATTACCCCCATATATAAAAAGGGAGATCGGAAAGAGTGCAAGAATTATCGAAGTATTAGCGTTATGCCGTCAATAGCTAGAGTGTACGGTAGAGTCTTGAAAAAACGATTTTAGATCAGGTCGCTCCTGTACTGATGAAGCTTTTACCCTAAGAAACCTATTTAATAGAAAAAAGAACAGCTCGATCTCTTCTACGCACTTAGTTTTCGTGGGCTTACGACACAATTCCACTGAATAAGCTGTGGACAGGCATGCCATGAAACGGTGTCAGTAAGATCTTTGTGAAAGCGATAAAAAACTTCTATCTGGATGCACCAGCACAGTAAAGATGGGTACACAAATATCGACTTTTATGTGACTAAGGGATTGCTACAGGGGTGTACTCTAGCTCCAACACTTTTCAAAATTTACCTAGAGGAAGCACTAAAAGACTGGAAACGCAAGTGTCATGGAATGGGAATCACCATTGGCAATGAAACGTTATATACGCTACTCTTTGCGGACGATCAGGTTATAATAGCCTCCGACGCAGAGGACGCAAGCTACATGTTCAGGAAGCTCAGGGAACAATACGAAAAGTGGGGCCTGACTATTAATTTATCAAAAACCGGGTATTTGGCAGTAGGAGAAAATAACGTGACTGACTTGGAGGTCGAAACTGAAACATTAAAAGGTTGTAGGGCATTCAAATATCTTCGGGTAACATTCTCATCAAATGGAAAGAGTGCAGAAAAGATTAAAAATAAAATTGGGCAAGGTAAACGAACGATTCGACAACTAAACTCTGTCGTGTGGAGCAATAAAATAACAAAAAAAAAATAAACATATGATATTTCACTCCATAGTAGAAAGTATAACAACGTACGGGTCAGAAGTTTGGGAGCTGAACAAATGAGAGAAGGACAAGCTTCTTGCACTCGAGATGGATTATTGGAGAAGTAGTGGCACATCAAGGCTCGAACATATCAGAAACGAAGTAATTCGACAAACCATGGAAGTGGAGAAGACTATCCTGGATACAATCAAGACCAAGCGTTTACTTTGGTATGGGCATCTCGAAAGGATGGTTTCCGGTGGCCGAAAAAAATATGGAAATAGACTCCCCAAGAAAGAAGAAGAAGGAGCAGACCACCAAGATCTTGGAGGGAAGATGTCCAACTTAAATGAAAAAGTCGATAACATCGAAAAAACCATTACGCAACTACGGAAGAAAAATGTAGCTGCGGGTTATCGTCAATAACTTCGAGCGAAATAGTGTTCGTGTATTTGGCCTTAAGGAAGAATAAAGATATAAATGCTAAAGTGATGGAGGTATTTAATAATTCTTCGAAACTGTCAATTACTAGCAATCAAATTGACCGATGTCCAGTTTATAGTTCCTTCGTGTCCCATTTTTGTGAATGAATCTTTGTACGCTATTTTCAATTTGTTCGATTTCTATTATAAACTCCCTGAAGTGTGAAATTAATTCTTCTTCTTCTTAGTGTGTCTTATTCGTTCCGAATGTTGGCTATCATCACATACAGTATCTGTATATAAGTTTTCCATATTTTAGATTAGAACTGTTATTTCAAGCAAAACAACTCCTGGAGTCCCACTAGCGGTTGTAAAAGCTAGTTGCAGCTATAATTCGAGCAACTAAACTTATCCAAATGCACTAACTGATATTATAGATAATTCTGTCAAACTACAATCGGAAAATCGCAAAGCTGTTTTACTTGCTTTTTCAACAAATTTAGTGCTGACTGCCTTGCCGTATTCAAAATGCAATCTAAATGGACAGTTCCCTTGTGCTGAACTACAACTTTAATACTGCGGATTGATTAGCTTGTTAAATGTCAGCGTCATGCCAATTTGGGAAAAATAAAACATTATTAAGGACTATTCCGACCATTTGAGTAATATAATTATTTGTTTCAGATACTTTTATGTGTTAAGATGGCAATGTTATACTGTAATAGAGTAATACAGGGGCGATAAAATGCCTCCCTATCACACGCATCTGAGAATGCATTCTAATGCTATTTTGCTTCAGTGCAATTTCTGACTCTCGGGCTTCGCCCTCGAGTCAGAAATTGGGTGTTCATAAACAGTCGTCATCCCAGTTGCTTTGAAAAACAAAATGTTATGTCTTTGATTAATTCGTGCAACACATGAAACGTCATTGAGTACTGTCATAGCGCATTTTTTTTCAATTTTAATAGACATACGTTTCTGAAGTCAAAACCTACTGGGATGACGACTGTTTATGAACACCCGTTAGTATCATAAATAGCGTTGTGCAACCTAGTAAGTATTGTTATACCATTTTCACTTGACAATTTTATTACTTCAGTTGGTATTTCATCTGGACTTGCTGCCTTGCCAGTTTTTACTTCAGTTACTGCACTTTTACTTCTGTTTCAGAAATCAACGGTTCGCTATATAAGTCTGTTACACCCTATCGTTTCCACGTTCGTATTTTTTCATTGATATTGATAACTTCCCATTCTGTATTACATTTTGATCTATTTAATTCTTTTCTTCTACAGATTTTCGCTGCTTCCTTTATTTTACGGTATATGTTTTATACATAATCGTTTCTTGCCTTTCTTTTACTTTTTTGTAAATATTCTCCGTCATCCACATTTTCTTCTTTTTCGTTGGCACATTTTGGGCTCACGCCATCAAGTTAATTTTTGATCGCTCTGTATAAAAGTATCGTGCAATCCGTTTTGAAGTTGGATTTTCTATTTATAATAGGAAACAGTTGTTTTAATCGGGCATATCTTTGATTTAGCTTCTTCAAAACGTGTCAAGGTAGACGTTGAGATATTTAACCGCTTTATCTTTACGATTCCATAGTGTAGCTCTTCCGTTAACTTATATCGCATAGTTGTTAATTTTTTTGAGGCGAATATATATGCTTCACATTTAAATGGTGTTATTTCAAAAACCATTTGTAGATTATGTTTGTAGTTGACTGAAGATGTGCTATTGCTAAAACTTGAACTTTATTTTGTGCCACGAGAGAACATGCCACGTACCACGTCAGTAAACATTGGTATACTTTCATGCATTGATGGAATATTATACATATATTTATATTGAACAAGAGGGGTCCAGCAACACTGCCTTGCGGTACACCCACTTGAACTTGTTTGATCACAGAAAAAGAGTCGTGAACTTTTATGGAAGACATGCGTTTATCAAGAAAAAAAAGAGGGCGGTTTTAAGACATTCTGAAATTTTAAGGTGGGCGATTTTGTATTTGAGTGCTATATGCAACACGCGGTCAAACGCCTGCGAGATGTCCAAGAATACTTTGCGAGGGCCCTCACCACATTTGGCACATTATGGAGCATCCTAGTTTTTGTTATCGTAACTCGGTTACAATTGGTCTTCTCAACAATTGACACATCGTGGGGAATAATACAATAATTCTTGGTATGCCTATAGCGCTGGCATCTGTGATATTGAGCAGTATTACGTGAATGTCTACTTTGTTCCACAATGACCGCAGGTGACGGAACTATTTGTTATCTTTCCGGTTGTATTACTTCATCAAGAGCTATGATAGAACCGCTGAATCCAGGTTAACTTAGGGGATAGAAATAATTTCTTCTAATAAGGTTTTTCGGTCTCTATTGAAATGTTTGCTATATCTCGTTTTGGGGTGTGACAAATAATTCAAGTTTCGTTATACATTTGCCATTGAGTCAAGTCCAGTTATTTATGAGTAAGCAATTCAAGTTAATATATTCAGTAATTATTTTTCTCGGTAAAACTTCAACTCCTCTGGTTATACTGGCATAACGCTTTCACACCACAGCTGTGTACCATTTAAAGCTATCTTGCTGGTGTTATGTCAAATTGACCGGAAGCTATCGGAAAAAATAAGTTTTGGATGAGATCAAATATGTATACGTCATTAAATAAGTTACTAAAATAAGTAAAACAATCTTCTATTTATGTTATTATGGACACGCAAGTGTTTAAACGTCTCTTACGTGATGTGCGAAATAAAAGAATATTTGTTATAATTTACAAATTGTAGAAATTTTACGGTCAGTATTTGAACCTGCCACAATATCCTTTCTAGCACAATAAACAATAATGAGTAGGATCTTTCTAGCGGTATTAAGCACGCGGTTCTTTGTAAATGGTTACTAAATACTGTCAAATTGAGAATACATAAAAATAAGAGATATCTGAATTACTAATTCAATGAAACTGTACACGCTAAAATCAAGGATTTTCTTCGGAAGCGCATTGATCGACGTCAATATCCTGTGAAAAAGTATCGGTCCGTACCCCAGCAACCGAGAAATAAGATTAGCATCAGCAGCAAGAACGTATACTCAATGACTCTTGAATATCAGGACTCTACTTGATCCACCTGCTTATGAGAAGTTCAGGACAGGAAACTTAACTTCCCTGACGTCCCTGCCCCTTTATGTTATGCTCAAGCTAGCTTCTTGTTTGCAATATTTATTAAAGTTGCAGCACTTCAGCGCTCTTGCATAATTTATACCTGATAGGTTCAACAACGCATTTTTGTGGGGACAAAATGGAATAGAATGTTCAGTTACTTGAATTCCGTTAAAATTCCAAGCAAAATGTTACATTTATTTCCGCTTATAAAACTAGTATCGAATTTGGAAATGTTGAAATACATTGGTGCTGAGAACAATACATTTCTCAAAGGACTTGCAACGTAAATCACAAAATAATAAGCTGTGCATCGCCACTCCCCAGTACACTGAATACACACGAGGATTTCAAGACTCGTTGCAATTCTGCTTACCCTCGTCCATTTACATTCGCGTCGGCCAAATTAAAGGCAAATATTAATTTAGGGGTATGCTGTAGCTTTGTCCTTGTTTTTTATCGGTTTATAAAACAAAAGCGCTAACCAAGCGACACCTTCAATTTTTGAGTCTAAAGTAGACCGGGGTGACAATGTAAAAAGGAAATTTATTATTCTGTGTTTGTCGTAGCAGCCCGATTTTCTGTAATATGAGCACTCTTACTTTGACTTTCTTGTCGGGGAGAGGCTTCTCCAGAAGATTTGTGGTTGCTAGAGGGCCATCGTTTTTGGGGATGTCGATGTAAGTGTCGGTGCCCCCGGTCAACCCTCGGGGCACCGACCCTCTCCTCGCCTCTTCCTCATCTTCGCCTGCACTCTCTGAAACAGAAAAAAATCTTTCAGGGTTTCGGTTAGCACGACTACGGATAAATATAAAATTTTATTTTTCTGAACAAAAAGGTAATTGAATATTCTAACGCAACAAAACTGAAGCGATGACTTACAGCCGTAGCTTACCAATATCTCAATCTAGTAAATGAATAATTAAACAATACGAAATATCCTATTTCCTAATATTATTACATTCGGACTATATCAAGAATCATATCAGATGATATTCCAATTATTTTTTATTGTATGACGTATAAATGATAAAATTTTACTAATAGTTTAACATTTTCACATGTTAGGGATTTAGATCTAAAGCCGCTCAGTATTTAGTGATGGGGTAATGGGCTATTTTACCCCTCAGGCCTAATATTATTTTGACTACGAAAGCCATGCGGTGCTACGGAAAGTGACCATTTTCAGGGCTCAAATATCAAAAGATGATCCTATGATAACAAACAAACACATTTCAAATTGGAAAGCTATATTTTTTAGGATGTGTAAAACAGTCTTAGGAAAATACTTAATATGCAACGCGCTTGTTGGAAGGTCATTTAAAAACGTATGAGAATGGAATACTCGTTAACACCCACTTCCATCTTTCACGTGCGTTTTCCAACAGCATTCGTTGCACACATGTATTCAATGTACTAGTCACGTGTGCTATTTTATCATTAGAGTGTCAGAACAGCGTCTAAATTTCGCTTTGCTAGAACGCAAAGTAAACACTATAGAGTACTTAATAGAAATTAGTAAAATGGCACATCAATACTGGTGGACACAAATAATAGTGAATAATTAGAATACGGCAGTCATCAATTGTTTGTCCATCTTGCCGTTATTTTTTTAACAATGCATATTTTCTTAAAACGATGGTTTGCAGTAGAGTTCAATGCTGGTTCAACAACAGGCTTGCCAACAATCTTTCAGAAGAAAATTCGACAGGTACATATTCAGGATTGTTACATTGAAGAGTATTTTGGCAGTTTGATCATGTATACTTTAATGCTTTTAAAATTTTTATATAAAGTCTAATAAATTATTTTGCTAAAGCAAATGTTTCGAAAGGCTGTCAGTTCTTTTGATGATGGGACATTATACTAAATCAATTGTTCTGCTTCTAAATACTGAAAAATATTATTCGCTATAGCTTAGCACTATTGTGAATATTTCTTTGTCTTCAATACTATCCTACTGTAGCAGTCTATACCAGTCAATAGCTGTTTTTTGGATACAAAATGCCGAATAGTTGAAAATTAGTAGAAATCATATATGTAGGGCGCTTAACATCACTAAAAGAACCGGCATAATTATCAACTTTTGCATTTGAATATACAATTTATAAAGAATTTATTTAAATTAGCTCTAAAAATACTCAAATAAGCTACCGGCGTTCTATTAACTGCTATCCAGTATACAAGCATTACCTAACAAACTGCTTCCGGAAATGGACCGTGTCATTATTGAGGTCCAAAAACTCAACGTTCGCCCAATTTCGTAAAGGCCTTCATCAGGAGAAAATTAAAAGAGCACGGTAACACGCGAAACTCTTTTGCAAAAGAAGGAATAGAAGGGCACGGTAACTTAACGTGTAAACCACGCCATATGCGAAACTGTTCTAACAATCGGAAGGAGAAGACGAGAATTTATAGGCAAGTGTCGTCGGGGTTGAGTGACGATGGACGGGGCTTATAAATTAAAGCTTACACGTAGTAGGAAGTGGATTTAGATTATTAGAGTATTTGTGAAGAAAGAAAAATGGGGATTTTCAGATAATAGAAACTTCATCAAAACGGATCTTTAGGCGGATATGGCATTGGTGTTCTTTGATGGCTGATGATGAAACAAGACCCGACTTGAAACAGTACTGGTATTCAGAGGTACGAGTTTCTACTAAACGTCCTGTTTCACCAACGTAACCCCATTCTTATTTAGCAGAAGGATTCGCGAGGCAATTGAGATTTACAAATACCTTAATAACCTCAAGAGGGCCTTTCCCTTCTTTCTAGGTGAAAAACGCTAATTCTAAACCCCGTTCACTGTCACTCAACCGGGACGACTCTTTCCTACAGATTCTCGCCGTCTCCTACCAATCGTTAGAAGAGTTTTGCCTCTGGCGTGGTTTATACGTTGAGTTACAGTGCTCTTCTATCCCTTCTCTTGCAAAAGAGTTTCCCCTCTGGCGTGGTTTACACATTAGAGTTATCGTGCTTGTTTGTTTTCTCCCGATAATGTCCCTTACGAAAGTGATCGAAACGTTGATGTAATCCCAAAAGTCGTTTGTTACGTAATGACACTGACCGTGAAGGCTTTCGAAACCATGGAGTTATTACCTATGCAACAGAAGACAGAGTTGGTATTGAAAGTACGACACTGTGTTCAAAAACAGTAGAAATGAAGGCATTAAGAACGATGCTTAAAGAAACACTAATGAATGCATACAAGGTATCGCAAATTATGTCAGAAAAGAAGAAAATAGTGAAACAGACTAGTACAAAGAGCAAAGAATTACAGACTTGAGAGTGGACTTTCTAAATCATATAAGGCATACTGAAAGAAACATCGGGAGCAACAAAGGCTTACATTGCACAATAGGATGCAACCTACTTAAAAAAAGCAGAAGAATCTTATTGTACATAATTACTGTTGTTCTCTAAATAAAGAAAATTGAAGTATTTAAAACCCCCGATTTTCCAGCCACACAAGATAACAGAGAACGTTCAGTTTTTGTCGATTCAAATTTTTGATGTGTTTGTTAGTATATGTGTAAGGTGTACATCTGTACACTCTTTGGTTGAAAATATTCGCTGTTCGGTTTATAGCCTTCCACTTTTCCTTTTAGAAATGTTGAAGTATTTTGAAACATTGTAACCCAAAATACACTATTTATTTTTAGCTTTAGTTATTTTCCAAATTATTTTAATTTTTCGAGCCGTGATTCTCATTTTGACCGCGTCGTCGTGGGAGGCGCTTGTATATTCCACCGGTTATTGGAGATCTTCCGACTATTTGTTTCCAATATCTAATAGCTCAAACATGCCTTTCTTTATCAGTCCAATTTCGACCTTCGTCGTAAGTGCTTGCTTTTGGATTCTGGCCGAATTGTTCTAACATTTGTGGTATTTCTAGCTGTCCTGTCCCGTATTGTGTTCTCGTTTGCTGTATCTTGACCAGAGCTAGTACCTGTTCCCTTCTCTCTCTTGTACTGCGGGGTATGCTGGAATAGTATCCTATCCGAAAATCCCTTCGAGGGCCTCTTGCTTCTGGTCCCAAAGTTTAGTCATTCGTCTGAAGATAAGACCATGTCAGGCCCATCGCTTTATCGTCGTAGACCCTCCCGCTTCCGTAGTCATACCTGCAGCGATCTATTGCGAGCGGCTTGCTGCGAGCTGTTGGCCAAAATAACGCAAAAGGCTTCGTAAAAGTACAGTTTCTGGCTGTGAAAGAAGATAGGTTTTATTTATTTGTGTAATGTGTGACGCTTTCTCGACGGGGATTCGTCAAATCCTTTTCGATCTTTATTTTGCCTTTACGAATAATTGTAACTAATATTCTTGCTGCCATACGTCACGTTTTGTTTTGAGCCTTGAGCCAAATTCAATGCCTTCAACTGGCACCCTGCAGGTAGCAATTGTAGTTTTTGGTGCGTTAATCTTGAACATTTTAGTTTGCCCGTTTCATTAATTGCGTTTGTAATTCTACATTTATGTGTTACATGTATTTACGATTCTACTGGACGTTTTATGCCGAAGAAGCTGTGATATTCATATTTGTTGTATTAAAGACTCATTGGTGCCCCTTTATAATTTTTAATAAATTTAAGATTGTGTAACGAACCCATGCCGTCTTCAAGATTTGATATCGATATTTAGTTCTTTTTAATACTTAACGATGCGTTCAGCATTGAATATTTACTCCAAAGGGTTGATGATTTTAAAACGATGATTTTACTTTAAAAAGTACGCAAGCTGGCAAGCAGCACCTTCAGGCATTGCTTTACTGCCCTTTTTTCTATTTTAGGAGTAGACGAATATAATAATTTTTCACAGCTTTCGCCTGTCTTTATATTTTTTTTAACTAATGCTAAATTTTTAAAGCTAAAGCAGTAGCGAAAATGGCGCTGAGCATCTGTGCAGTTTGTTTCCGTTTGTTACATATTTATTAATTTAATGGTAATAAATTCGTTTCCAATGTTTCTATATACACACTTGATATTCCAGAATAAAGTATGAAAATTTTCATATTTTTAAGCGTTTTAGTGTTGCAGGGGCAGACAAAATAGTGTGTATGACTCCTATTCAAAGACCTTTGTCGATCTTAAACGATTGCAGCTTGGGACGAAGTCGAATTGTCGTTTTCGCTGACAACGTTATACTTTTAACACTTGTTATACAAATAACTATTTCCCCATTTGATATATTCATTATTTCAATTTAGAACCTAAAAGCACTTACTGGTCGTCGCTAGAAGTCCATTTCTGCGGCCAACAATTTTCTTTTTATTTATTTTATTTATTTGCTAGGCTTCACACCCATATATTGTAATACTCTTGACTATGATAAAACCCTGGCAAAAAAAAAATTGTAAATGTATTTATGTATTTATTTTATATCTTATTCGGATCATTCCCCATCTATAATCATTTTCTCTAAGTACTCATATTCGTTGCATATTTCAATTTGTACGTTGTTTTCTAGTTCCAATTTTGAGACTTGGTTAAGGTGGTATTATTTTAATTTTGCAATGTGACAAAATACTAAATTATTCATCATAGATTATTTAAATTCTGATGATCAGAATATACATGTTATGGATTCTTTCTTTAATTTGTTTAAATTACGAGTACTTGGCTCCTTGATTTGTAATGGCACATCTTTTTCAAAAACTTTTGAAGAGCCATAAAAAATACAAGCAAGATGGCATTCATTGAAACTAAAGCAGGAAATAATGTGAATTTCCAATATAAATTTTAGTCAAGTGCTTTCCTGTATTCATGTAATTTATATCTGCATGCTGCAAGTAGCAAAAAAGCTATTTAATTGAAAATTGCAATACGCTCCATATTAATTTAAAATGCATGGCAATTTTCCGTTCCAGGTCTGCAATCTACCAGGCGAAAGCAATTAGCTGCAGAAGTTGATCACGGTTGCCCTTACTAAGCCGCAGCAATATAAAAAATTGTATTTTTTTTTCTGAATTTGGGCAAACAGTTCGTAAGGGTAATGTCTGTATGCTTGTTTTCTGTTTTGAGATAAGTTATTTGTATCGTAGAAAACTCTTAATGGCTGAATGAATTAAAATGTATTTTTCATTATACTGTTTTGAAAACACCTTGTTTTCATTTATTTTTGGATTGACGTAAAGGTGGCTTTTTCAAAACCGAGCACGGAAAACTTTTCCCAGTGTCCGATTTGTTTCCGTGGGCTGAATCAATAAAAAATAAATCGTTACTATTTAAATTTTAATCGTGTTTGGTACTATTTTTACGAGGTATTATTATTACTTTGAGAATACAATTCATTAATCAAGTGACCATTTTTAAACCAATTGGAAGCATAAAAACCCTTGGATACATGTGTACCACAGCGGTGATACAAAACAAAAATTCGTATCACCTTATTGTGGTCTGTTGCTACGCAAAAGTGTCGTTAGCAGGTTAGGTTTTGCGTCAGTTTGTGTCAAAACTGGTTAGCAGGTTAGGTTTTGCGCCAGTTTTGACACAAACGCGGAATGATTAGTAATCGGTGATAATCATACCACTTGTGGTACTATGGCTGAGAACATAATTCATGTATCAAGTGACGCTATTTCAACCAATGAGGTGCATGCAAATGCCTAGTTACACATTATCACAGCGGTAGTAATTTATTTTCGTAATTGTTTTTACGGGTGATCATAAATGGTTGTGACTTTTCTTCTTCGGTTGGCACTATTAATGTTGGTTACCCTGCTGTAAATTTTAAGCCTATGTCAAATTCCAGGTTAGCAGGTTAGGTTTTCCGTCAGTTTTAACACAAACTGACTCAAAACCTAACCTGCTAACCTCGAATTTGACATAGACTTGAAATTGACAGCAGGGTAACCAACATTAACAGTGCCAACCTAAGAAAAAAAATTAATATTTGATATTTTGCATTTCATTCAATATATTTACTTTCCAAATATAATTCGTGTAATGATTACTGATCGATGATTTTTTACTCGTTAAAACCGAAACAGCAAATTTAACTCAATAATAATCATTCCACTTGTTATATTACAACTGAAAATACAACTTACTTCCTATCTTTTTTTACTTTATTTACAGATAAGTATAATAAAAAATATGGTTTATTACACGTCCAGAAATTGATTTTCCGTGCTTAAATGAATTTGTTACGCGCGCACGGAAAAATCCTTATTTCCAGACTCCCTAATGAAATATACTATTTTGTTCTACTGCATCGAAGAGCTATCAATTTCGGCAGCGTTCAGATCCCGAAAACTCCCACTTTTTTACTTCCTTTTACGATAAAGGAAATATTGGATTCACCCCAAAAATTCGAAACTGAGTTTTCAACAGATCTTCACGTTTTAGAGTCCCCTGAACCCAAAAACATATTTTTTTTCATTGGTCTGTGTGTGTATCTATGTGTCTGTCTGTCTGTGAACAGAATATCTCAAAAACGAAAACGCCAGACCGTTGAAACTTCATATATAAGTTTTGTATACTATGTAGATGAGACAGCAAGCTTTTGAAGAAAATCGCATAACCGGAAGTAGGTGTCATTTTTCAGTTTTTTTCGATTTTTTTCAAAAACGGCCCTAACGATTGTTTTCAAATTTCACATTTTTATGACATTTTTAATGTGTATTGATGTGATATATGTTAAGAATTCGTTACTGAGCACGTTTCTGACCCGCGAGCTGGTCCCAAAATTCCTTCCCGGCGCTAATGGGGTGCAGTGGCAGTCACCCGGAATGGCGCCAAGGCGAGAACAATTGGGCCCTTTGGACACGGCATGATCGAGACGGGGACATTCGCTGCCAGCATTCGAACAGCGGCGCTTCGAAGCTAAAATAACCTTTGAAGTACTCTGTATTCATTTTTCGGCGATTATATGTCTTTTGTTAATTCAATCTGGTTTTAATTTCTTTATAATTTAACATCAGAAGTGGGATAAAGATCCTAGGTAGCAGTCGTATTTGTTTGCGCGCGCGATAATTAATTAGTGAGAGTGAATTATGGCTGAACCAGGAAGGGCCGTCGTAAATGGAGAGGACCGGCGCGGCGTTCCGGTACGCGGCGGTCGACCAGCCGGCGGCGTTCTGTGGATCGACAACACCGGGCTCGCCGACCCCGAACCCGAAGTCCAGGAGCTGATCTTGGAAAGCGGCGAAGGGCCTGTTCGGAGCGGTGGGTCGCTGGACGTTCTCAGGCAGGTGGTGCTGGGTCCCGTCGATCGGATCCCTCGGGACACCTGGAGGTATCGAGACGCTCTTGCGGCGAAGGTCAAGGACGGATGAGGAGGTCGCCGGAAAGTGTGACAACAGTGTCACAATTCGGAGTCCCCAATAGGCTGATAAGTGATAGAGGAACCTCATTCACGAGTAATGAATTCAAAGATTTCTGCTTGAAAGTTGGCATTAAACATCATTTAAATGCAGTGGCTATGCCTCGCGGAAACGGTCAGGTTGAGCGCTATAACAAAACTATAACTGACTTGTTAGCTACCATGGGAGCAAATACAGCTGAAAAGAAATGGGACGAGAACATTAATAATATTCAGATAGGGTTAAATGGTACACTTAATCAAGCGATTGGCGTGACGCCAAGCGAAGCTTTAATGGGGTATAGAGTTATTTCACAGGCACAACTTGTGACTAACACAGAGGAGGTGGTCAAGTACAGGTAACACATAGTTCTGTTTTGGCGGGAACACATTGTGGTCGAATGGTAGTGGTATTCACATAATATGCCTGGGGTCACTGAGGTATGCGGGCGCAAGGCTACTGGTGACGTGACCAAATTTTTAATTATTATATGTAGATATTTTACTTTTTTCAACTTTTTATTAATTAATAATAAACTGGGCCCAGTGTATTGTATTCTCATTAGGGTATAGGTTGGATTGCTGTTACCTTAGGAGTGAAACCTGCCGTGTTCATTTTTTATTCTATTTTATTTGTCAAGGTGCTCTGTCTCAGACATTCTGTACAAGTTTCAGACTTCCGTGCCGTGTTACCCGAGTGAGGACACTCAGTTCCGTCAGGAAAGGCCGTGTTAAGAATTCGTTACTGAGCACGTTTCTGACCCGCGAGCTGGTCCCAAAATTCCTTCCCGGCGCTAATGGGGTGCAGTGGCAGTCACCCGGAATGGCGCCAAGGCGAGAACAATTGGGCCCTGTTACGGGATCTACACGTGCAGGAAAGCGGCCCTTTGGACACGGCATGATCGAGACGGGGACATTCGCTGCCAGCATTCGAACAGCGGCGCTTCGAAGCTAAAATAACCTTTGAAGTACTCTGTATTCATTTTTCGGCGATTATATGTCTTTTGATAATTCAATCTGGTTTTAATTTCTTTATAATTTAACATATAGGTGATTTTCCAGTTGAATACTTCTAAAATGGGTTTCTTTCGTTTTCTTCTATTTTTTATTAACTCCTATTTTAAATAAACACCCGGTATATTTAAACGTTTTTGAATTCAGCTTAAAATTCTAGAGAAAATTTGTCTCTTCACCTAACGCTCTATTTTGTACCGTTTTTTGTAGAATTTGTAATTTTTGAAAATGTTTAACAAATTAATGCTTCAAAATGTAAAATCAAATTTTTGGCTAATTAAATTATAAGATCACTGTAAAACAAGTTGTGTGCGTGTATCACATATGATTTTTATATAGCCCCTCTATTACAAATAGTAGCGACATCATGGGGCAAACCTGATGCAAACATGAAAATACAAAAAGTTACTAAACGGTAAATTTCAGTGTAAACAGTGAAAAAATAACAGATCTGAATACCTGAAATCCTTTTCTGGCACTATTTTTACACTTATCGACACAACACCTGGCATTTACACGTCCTCGACTTCAAATTAGCCCCCGAAGAGAAAAATGAATAAAAACACGACAACTGTTAATGTCACATTTTGATTTAACTATGCAACTTCCTAGGCGATTTTTAAATATGCTAGGGACTTAAGGGATACCAACGTGATTTTGCCCCAGCGGCAACATCAATCGTTGTCGCTACTATATGTAAATATAGGGGCTATAGATTTTTATACTAGTAACTTTTACAGTAATAACCATAGCAACAAAAACTAACAACCATTTCCATTGCTCGCAATTAAAATATGCACTCCCATTTTGTGGCATGATATCATGACCTCCTCGACTTTTACCGACTTCCTCCATTAAACTGTCATTTTATAATTAGAAAAAACGCTTCTAAAGCAGAAGCACAAAAAAATATGTATGTAACTCGTACGAAAGCGGACTTTTAGAGTCGCCTTATTTATGTGCCTCGCTTGCTGCACATAGACTTTACATAATACAGTGCTTTCGTAAAGTAGTGGATAAATTAGTTAAAAATTCAAAGAATAACATTTGGAAAAAATGCTGAAACCCGTCAATTTTTATTTTTATTTGCGCATTTTTCAAATAAAATTTATATATACAGGGTGACCTGCGTAGGAGGTATGACGTCATCGATGTTTTTTTTTTAAATAGAAGTCCCCTTTTATACTACTCATAAGAAGTAGAGTAAGTAAATATATGTCTATTGATATTTGCCATCAAATGTTTTTCGTACTTTAATTCAGAAATTGCTCACTTTCTGCTTCCAATACGCTTGCGGAAAGTGATCACTTTCTGCACTGTAATGTTTGCCCTCTAATCTCAAGTAATAATGATATTTATTGACTAAAACTGACGAATGTCATTTTTTTTGAGAAATCTGAAAATGAAAAATTAAATTTTTTTGTAGAATTTTAAGCCCTCCTAAGAGAAATAGTATGTAACACATGTGTGGAAAGGCCGTTTTCACACAATATTACCAATATAACACAATTACAATATACTATTTAAGTGTTTGATGCATTTTCTAGTATCATTTTTATGCACTGATTTGAAAAATATATTCCTATGCTTCCATTTTGCCTGCATGTTTCACAAGTGTATTTTGTTTTATTCAACACCTTTAGGTAAAGGTTTCGTTTAATAATATCAACTTGTATATTAAGAACTCATTTCTGCAAGTAGAGCTATGCGGATAAAAAATTAGGTACCGCAAAAATCAAAGATAGCTTGGCTCTAGAATTAGCCATAACCTAATTGCAAAGTAGGATTCGTTTACTAATAAGTAAAGATAGCAAGTTCATGGGACGTTAATAAAGCATAATGATAAACAAATTTAAAAAAAAACATTAGCCAACAACAACGGTCTATCCAACTGAGTTTAGCAAGAAATCATTTTAAAAGTCTTTACTTTTTTCCATATAATTCTAGAAAAGTTATTCAAACCACAAATATTTCAGAGTACTCCACTTATAATTTTTAATAATAAAAAATTATAAACGACAATAGGTCCAATAAAATATTAGAAACAAGTGTTGCCATCAAATTGCCTTACATTTCTACTAAAAAGCAAATCAGAACAGGGCAAATTAACAGGAATATCATTCTTAACTTTAGGCAATTTACAAGCTGTCATCCAGTACAACTTAAATCTGAGAAATCGTTAAAGTGCAAAAGATGGCCCCAGCACTTTTCATTGTGACTGTTCCGTCGCTTTCCATTAATCAAAATATGCTTCTTTGGAAGCTAAATGCCCAAGGGAATTGATTGATACTTTCCAGTGTGACCCCAAAAAATAAACGTCAAATATGCTCTGGAAGGAACTGAAACATAATTCGATGTCGTATCTAGCTCACACAGTATGGTAAGATTTACGGAGTAAACAGTATACAGAAATGTATTTAGAATTACCTAATTTTGGTAAAGGTTGGTAAGAGAGGTTCTACAGGTAAATCATATAAAGATATTTTTAATGCTATGAGAATTGTACTTAGCAAACTGTAAACTAGTAAAATCTGTTTAGCATTTTTTTTAAAGAGCTTTAACTATCTCTGTATAATGATCTTTGTTGTACATTGCTACTATGTTATTTTAACATAGGCTACTCTAGTACTTTGGTTTCATCACCGTAAACCCTATTTACGCTTCGTTATAAAACTTTTATGTCGGTGAAAATAAAATCAAACTTCTGTCGAGATCAAATCACGTGACATATAATCAGTGCCGTAAGTACTCCAGGTTGAGAAATAAAGCAAAATCCCTGAAATACTTCCTATCTATAGCCAGTATATCCTTTTTCGAATAGAACTCTAAGAACTAAAATATGGTAGAAATTATTTTCAGAAAATATCGAAAGTCACTATTAAAGTGCTTCGCCGTATTTTAACTTTCAGGTATATTGTTCAACTTGGTTTCAGAAAAATAACGTCCACATAACGATTTGAACAGCTATAAACTAAACTGCTTCGTATTGTTGGTGTAGTTCGAATCGCAACGAAATATATCATTTTTCAAAGATTAGTTTTATGGTTTAGTTCGTTACACGTTTGAAACTTCATACAGTGTAGTACGTGTAAGTAAAGTGAATACATTTCTTATGTAATATACTTTCCATATTCAATGTTTTTTCTATAAACAGTCCTTATTAGCAGATGCATAATCTGCTATTTTATATGTTAGGGGTTTATACGTTAGAAAAGAAGCTCATTCAACGTTAAAAAGTGCTAAAGGTCAAAACGTAATTTGTTAAATCGGCCGTCGAAACAAGAATTGGAGTAATTACTAGAATGTCGATTTTTAATCAATTAATCAAGATTAAGCGCTAACAAGAATGCCAGGCCCAAGCCTAAAGACACAAATTTAATGTGAAACAAATACCATCTAAGGGTTTTCTTCGTTCGGCAATGATTTATTTTCCTTTCTAAAAAATTAAATTGAACTTCTGCATTATGTAACTTAGAAATCTCTTTGTTCTTTGAACATACTTACTCAAAACAATTATAATACAACAAGACATCGTGCTTACAAAGATACAAAAAATAAAATTATATGCTGCGACTATTTTATGATAAAAGCTTCCGCGGATATGCTTTTGACAGAAGTTATTACGGTAGGATGTCCCATACCTCAGCAGCAGCAATTTTATAGCATATATTTATGAGCATTTTTTTTGAAACTCGAACATTATGTTCCGGCAGTAAATATCATATCGATTCGAAGTAAAATCCAGCCACCAGTTCGATTCCCAACAGCAATTGAAACGAAAGGTCCACGTTGTTTCGCCATAAAAGCGTGGCCGCTTTATATTCAAGGACCACAGAAGCGCGTATGGATTGCTAAAATCCGCAAAATTCCATTGAAGCTTATAATCGGTAATGATGCAGGTGGATTCTCGCAGAATTTGCAAAATTATAATCGGAAATATGATTTCCAGAACAGTTTTTAATCCTATGAAAGTATACAGTGAGGTCGTAAAGTTTGGAATAAATTCAATATTTCCTAACATGTACGTTTCCGGCTAAAATGCTCGGACCCGCAGATTTTTATTTTTATTTGAGTATTTTTGAAATAAAATGCATACATACAGGGTGTCCCGTGGCGTTATCGATGGTTTTTTTTATGGAAACCCCCTTTTTTATTACGGAATCTGAAAGAACGCATCTTTTTTCTTACGGTAAGCTGATTTTTGAGTATAGATCAGATGATCAAAAATTAAGAAAAAAAATTAAAATTCCAAAATACTATGTTTAGTAATTTCTAAAACAACTAAATTAACAGCCAGTCTTATAAAGGCCACTAATCTGACGTTAACTTTAATTCGCTGTTAAAACAAACAAAAGCGCATCAAAATTTGTTTACTAATGAATAATATGTCATAAGCACTAACGTTTTGATGCGCTTTTGTTTGACAGCGAATTAAAGTTAACGTCAGATTAGTGGCCTTTATAAGACTGGCTGTAAATGTACAAATTGTGCACCGTTGTCTGCCTAACAGTAACTAAGACGACCGATATGTTTTTGTTGATTGCTGTCATTGATAAAAGCGTAAAATCACACTTCTTAAAATCAAATTTAGTATTTTGAAAATTTAATTTTTTTTTCTTAATTTTTGGTAATGTGACCTATACCCAAAAATTACCTTACCATAAGTAAAAAGATGCGATCTTTCAGATTCCGTAATAAAAAAGGGGGTTTCTATTTAAAAAAAAACATCGATAACGCCATACCTCATACACGGGACACCCTGTATGTATGCATTTTATTTAAAAAAATGCTGAAATAAAAATAAAAATCGAAGCGTCCGAGCGTTTTAGCCGGAAACGTACATGTTAGGAAATACTGAATTTATTCCAAACTTTACGACCTCATTGTATAGACAGAGAATGTGAATACTTATTTAATTCAAAACGTTTTGAAATATTAATATTTATTTGAAGTAGTTGATATTACTTCAAAATATATTTTAATGGATCGCTGTTCAAAGGTATAAAAAACAAAGAAGAAATACAATGGAAAAACAATTTTAATAATTTACCATTATCAAAAAGAACATCAAGTCGGGATTGACATATATGTGATAGAGAAATAACAATGAAGAAGCTCCAATCTTCAAAGAATGTAATGAAAATGATTGGAAACTTAGCAGAGAGTAAAGCAGCAGGTTTCGATGACATCAACGGAGAACTGGGTGAGACAAGGGGAAGAAGGACAACTATTATAGAGACTAATAATTAAAAAATGGAAAGAAGATACCAGAAAAATGGAGAATTGAGTTGATAATACCTATCCTTAAAAAAGGAGATCTATCACTCTGCTATAACTACAGAGGAGTCACACTCTTAAGTGCAGTTTATGATAGTTTAACAACAACAATAAATAAACGAAAAGACCACACTCAAGCAACACTGTAGTTTTAATTACTGCTATGAACAGAGTTTTGAAATATGTATACTCTTCATTAACATCAGTAGCATTTGCCGTAAACATCTAGGTAAGATCGGAATTCCAGAGAAAGTAATAAAACGAATAAATATAGCAATTGTACAAAACCATGTAAACATAGTGAATAATGATGATGACATCGCCGTAATAGCACGGAATACAAGAGAAATAAACAACACTTTCATAAAAATAACTAAGAAAGTAAAAAAGAGATGGCTAGAAGTCAACGAACATGAAACGAAATGTATGCAACACAAGTAATTTAGAAACAGTAAATATAGAAAGCTATCAATTTGAAGTACCTAGTCGAGAGCTTTAAGTATTTAGGGACCACAACGATTGGACGTTCATAGTGGGGAAATAAAAGAATCGTATTCGTATTTAAGCAGGGCATAGGGCGTACCATAAGACCGGTAGTGGAAATAATAATGTATATTACAGATGGAAACGAAGAAAGGCTTAGTATCTTTAAAAGCAAAATCATAACGAAAATCTATAATCCAATGAAACCAAACAAGGGAGAGACTAGACGACTGATAAACCATTAATTAGTAGATAAAATAAAAGAACAATACATAATTAAGTTGATTAAAGCAAGAAATTGTGCAATATGGCCATGAGTATAAGAAAGAAAAAGAAGAAATAATAAGAGCAATTATATAATGGAAATCAGTGCGAAGTCATCCAAATGGGGAGGCATATACCACGAAAATGGAAGAATGGAAGAAGGCGAATAGTTGAAGCTAAAACACAACAAACTATAACGGGAATGAAAAGAAGGAAACAATGGAGTGATTCATGATATACTGTTACGGTTGAGCAATTTCACTTCGATTCCATATTATTTTTACAGTTAATCACGCACTGTTCAAATTGTCCTGTTTTACTACCTTTGTTGTTGACATTTTGTAGTTGAACTCGCTTGAGGACCTTTAGTTCTTGTGAAGCAAATCTTCAGGCGGGTAACTATCACTCTGTTTTTTGTTATAGTTTCTAAGGCATCTCCTTTTACTAGCGTCACTCATATCGATCGCACGTAGAATTTCATTGTGCTTTTTTTGAGTTGTTTTATAGTGAGTAGCCTGTAGCCCACTCGCGTAAACGCAGATCTTGGAAGTAGGTTCATTCAACCAAGATAATGAGATCTGTATACCTATCGCATTTAATTACAGATTCTTATCTGCGTAACGTATCGACTTGTGAGCTGTGAGTGTAAGGTATGTGTTTGTTTAGTTTTTCACCATTGTAATTAGGCACTCTCGTTACTAAATATAGAGCGGACCTAACCGAGTCGTGAAAATCGAATTATTGGTTTTGGTAGCTAATTTCCGGAAGCCTTACCCAATTTCCCGTTGTAATTTGAAAGATTCTTATATAGCTGAATGCAACATCTTCAGAGTATCTACCCAGATTTTCCAAAGTAAATTCAAATCTGTATACTTGTTAGATGTAAAATTGTATGACTGTTATACAAATTTAATCAATAAAATTGCATTTTTATTTAGTTAAATATGTCTGAGCTCTACCTTTTTACGTCGTTTCTGTACATAAATTAACTTTAACGCACTCACGTTTCGATACGGCGCTGCTTTCTGTGTTGCGGCTACTTTCAGCAATTATTTTTAACTGTTTGCAGATGGTTAGATGAGCTAACTTCAGTCTTAATGCCCAACTGTTGACCTTGGCTGTTCAGTAAACTGCTTTAAATTGCTTTAGTATGCAAATCAATTCGAAGACTCGTTCAAAAACAGTTTTAAGTTACCTTTTCGCGATTTTAAATGACTCCACAGTGTAATTAACAATACGGCGCTCTAAATTGACACATTTACAATAGGTGCGCATTTTACGCCTAATAACCATTCAAACAATTAAATTCGCAAGAGCTAAGGTTGTAAGCAACCTAGTATTCTAAAAATATTTATTTCTTTATCGACAACCCTTAATCGTCATCATGGCCATAGCGACCAATTGCTGGAAAGTACCAGCTTTCTTTGATCTAAGTAACTAAAACCGCTGTAAACGTAACCTTTCAAATCTGCTTTTTAGAGCTATGACCTACTTTTCTAATAAAAAAAACTTTCGAAATTCCCTGTTAGTTCAGATTGCTATCTGCCGTCCTACTTCAGATAGTGAATCTATTTTAATACATTATTTGCTATATTTTACTAATATGATGCTTTTTTAGATTACAACTGTCACTGCTCGGACAAACGCCATGGGATGGGATTGCTTTAACAGCTCAATAAGGGTTGATTGTTTAACTTTATGTTAAATTCAAAATGTCAGCTCAATTTTTGCGTAGGTAATTTCTTCTAAATTAATGGTTTTAACACATGACTTATATAATTCTGTTTCAAATTATCTTTTCTAATAAGTGGCCAATAAATGATCATTGCAAGTTCACCTGGATGTAAGCTTTTTGCTTTAGTTTAGTAACATAGCAGTATATACAGATGAATCAGCATCGTAATCCATAATAAATTGGTAGTTTCCCAATAATAATTCTGAATAAATCTTTATTATTAAGGAAAATAAATTCCAAATATGTGAATAACCAACAATTAAACACAAATTATCGGGAAGATATATAAAATGATTCAATGTTATCCCATTATAATTTAGAAAGGTTAAATAACGACAAAGTTAAATAAATCAAATAAAATCACTAATAAACCCTGCTAAAATTTAAAAGTTTCAAACGTTTTATTTTGACCAATAACTACGCAATCAGCTGTTCAACGAAATATGCTATATTTTATATTTTTAGGATACTAAGTACAGATATGTATAACAAAGTTCGTCAGATTTAAATTACGAAATAAAATTAGACTTGAACCAAACGTGTGCACATAAAACACATATCCCTCTGCCACGTTTGTCGAACGCCATCCCCCATGACGCTTCAACATATGTATGTCAGCTCCACTGTCGGCAAGAAATGTTGCTGACGTTCTGCGTAGGCAATGTCCTGTGTAGTTCTTACTATCTGACAGCTGCAGGTATTCTGCAATTTTTCTTGGATTCGCAGCAAAACTATTAATGCCTACAGGCTGCACGGAACATTTGCCCTTATTATAGTAGATGAAGAATCTTGGATGATTAGTATGTTTCGGACGTAAGTTCAAATACTTTCTATACAAATCAATTCCATTAATTCCCACCGGCGCTTCTGAAGTTATAGTGAAAACACGTTTCTTAATTGTCTTCGTATCACGCAGTGTAATAACTAAAGTGGACCCAGTGTCTTCGATATCATTAACTGACAGGTCACATAGTTCTTCCCGTCTACGAGCACCATTAAGCCCAAATATTAATACGACCTTCATCATTAAAAAGGATTAATCAGGAGCTTGGGTTAAAAATGTTATGACGTTAGCCATTGTCAAAATTTTAGACTTTTTTGCCTGATATCCATCATTTTGACGTTTTAAAAATGCGAGCATTTTTGAGTGCTTTGAAATATCTACATTTTCCTTTATATTGAGCGTACACTTCAACATTGAGTAGGTTGACCACAACGTCGAGCTTTTCAAAGACTTTGCCTGTACAGAAACAATATTGGAGTGAATTATTAAAGACAATACTTATTAGATATAAAATAAACCTTTCTAAAGAAGTATGCAAGCAGGACGTTTTCACTTGCCCCATGTGCTCCTTTTTCTATCCGCCATTTAGAAAATTCATTGTAGCTCTTCTCGTACTCGTCTTTCGACTTGGCTGGCATTAAATTTACGATGGCTTCAGAAGCCGCTGCCAGAATATCTTCGGGTACATTCACTTCCATTGCTAATCAGTTTTGGAAATAGACTTCGAAATGTTTGTTGGTTGTTTATTTACATAGCGTAACCATGCTTATTGTTACTATGGTAAATGGCTACCTAAAACCTACCTACTATTTTAATTTTTGCACAACCTTTCACATGGTTTTTCATATTTTTATATCAAAATTTGTAGGCATTTCCCTACAGTACATGAAAAAATAGCATGTACAACACGTGAGAAAAGTGTTTTCCGTGCTCGGCGCGATTTTAATCTCGGCTTCGCCTCGATTAAAAATCGCGCGTCTTGCACGGAAAAAACACACTTTTCTCAACTTGTTGTACAATATACTATTTTCGCATTTTGTATAATAATGTGCTATTTTACTAAATTCAAAATCGTTTAATAAAGTGGCACTTTGGTGCATAGAAATGTCACTACTATATGGTAGTGTCACTGTCAAATTCGCAGGTTAGGTTTTGCGTCAGTCTGTGTCAAAACTGATGGAAAACCTATCTTGATAACCTCGAATTTGAGGTGTTGCCAACATATTCATACGTTTGAATTTACACTGCCGCCCCTTATGGACTTTTTTAATGAACATGTGGTACAATGCTTTTATATATGTTTGTTTATAAATACTAACACAAAATGCGAAAAAATAGTATACACACTTCGTAAGAAAAGCAGTTTTACTAAACTTATGTAGCTTTTAAGTTCCTCGCTTGCTTCGCTCGCTCGTACTCAATCAAGCTATATTCGTTTAGTAAAACTTTACTTTTCTAAACTTGTTGTGTAATATACTATTAAGGAAATCAATTGTGTAAACATTTGTTTTGTGTTTTTAAGGATATTACTTGTAGTTGCATCACGAAACATTAGCTACAATTAAGCCCCAACTGGTTTGTCAGAAATATGGTGGCCGAGAAAAAGTTTTAAAAATGTAAATGCGTACTTTATGACAAATTGACTTAATTTTCACACATTTTGTGCTGCGATTGACATTTAATAAAACAGTAGCCTTCTTGCTCGCAACTAAAAATAATATGTATTGTTAGAAGCTGCTTCCGGTTTTGCGGTAAAAATAAATTTCCTAACATTTCGCCATTCCCAAACTTTTGAAATCATTATTTTTGTAACCTGTTGAACATTTGAAATTTTATATAGATAAAGTTTTATCAGTTATTCAATATTATTTGTATACTACTTATGACCTGATATTGAGTGTAATTAACCTTGTAGTGTTCACAATAATTCATACATTTTTGTCCTTTCATCGTGTGGTGCAATACAGACGGGGTTTTCTATGCCTCGCAGTTTCGTATTCAGAACTGATTTTTTTCACATATGATTTAATTTTCTCATAGTAAATTGCTGTGTAAAATATATTTACCTTTTAACAACTGAATCTAGTTGCACAAATTATGCAACAAAAGTAACCGCTGAGCTACTACCTATTGGATTGCACCACGTTGACAACTAGAAATATAAACAAGCAAATAAGGAAAACCTCTCCTATGTGTTTAAGGAAGGTTATACAGCAAATAATCGATTGATTTTTCTTTGCTATAGATTAAAAATTATGGTATCTGCCAGCCCACTTGTACTCATAGTACATTTCAAGTTGGAATCTTTAATTCTCAAAGTTTTCCTGATCTTTTCATAACTACTAGCAATTAACTTTATAATATATCGAACTTCAATATAGGGAATTAAAGTTAAATACATTGAAGGGTATGATATTGTGGGAAAATATCTCAGTTAAACTAATATTTACAGAATTTTTAGTTAAACCCCATGTTTATTTACATCTTACAAGAACTCTAAAAAGTGCTTTCTATTTTCAGCTTTACTCCATAAACTATAAATATCAAGGAAAAATGAGTCATACTTAGGCATTGCTTCTAAAAAGCAATTTCATTCATTATTCTCGGCACAATGTAGGCTTCTCCGGCTTTTAAAAATAAACAGTTAAAAAACTGTTTATCGTCAGTACACAAATCTTACAAAAAATGACTATCCGTATTTGTGTAACTTAACATGTCACTAGCTGTTTGGTATCACTTCTGTCTGTCATAGATTTCTTAACAATTCATCAGGCCCGTCAGACCTACAATTGGAAAACCTAGAAAAATCGGCTTCTTAAAAGCTTTAATCGGAGCGGAAAATTAATGAAAACCAGATGATAGATGGTCGTTCCGATGCTAGATCGGAAGAGAATATAAATTGCAGAAAGTTTGTTATTTGTGACATAACGTAGGTTAATAACAAGTTGGGTATAAATAAGGATTATATATTTGCCAAAAGTTGCAACATAAAAAACTTGTTAGAGCAACAAAGCCCTGGAGGTTAGATGGGCAAAGTTCGCGTAAACCGTTTATCGAAAACCATGTTCCCCGCACATAAAGATACAAATCGGTGCACTCACCCTTGTGATGAAAACATAACAGCTTGATCCCTGGTAAGTTCTTCATGTAATATTTTCTTAACAGTTCACATTACGATTATAGTAGATTTGTTTTACACTTAAATGGAAAGACCCAAAAAGGGCGCCTATCAAATTAAAACTAAAAGGTCCATGTTTTGCCATTTTGCACTGAAAACCGTAAAATCTCGAAGATCCGTTCAGACTGATGAGTGCGATCTGCAAACCCACGTTGTTACACTTTCAATGTTAACATTGCTCGAGGTATGAAAATATACAGACCCAAAATATATCGTCGAAATATATGTCGAAGTAAAGTTCAACTGAGTCTGCGGAGTATATTCGGTGCATTTACATTGCTTTCAATACTTACTTTAGGGCTAATTTAATTCCATGGCAATTTATAGTTGAAAACATTCTAATTTAACTAGTATCTTGAATATTTCGAAACTTTACATTTAGTAAAATATTTCTATCTGCCACATTCGTTCAAAACTCGAAACAGGCTCTCATTAATGGAAATTATGTTAAAACTGTGAGAGCAATTAAACAAAAATTAACAGAGAAGCCAACTCAAATGCAGAAAATTAAGGCTGAAAATCCGCAAACACAAAGAGAATTAAACTTACAAATTGATGTGGGTGTCAACTTCCTAATGGTTAACTTCGTTCTCGGCGATTTACTCCTTTATTCGGAGTTACATTTTCCCAGATAGTATTCTACAGACGACTTAATTTCCAGGATATCAAAGTTCTAAATGATGCAGAAACATTACGTTTTAGGGTGTACCCCTCTCAAAATAATGCTGCACACTTTGAAACTCTCGGGAAATATTCAGGCCTCTTTCATACTACCTCAATAATCTCTTACCGTACAACCAAATTGAAATGGTTTTTATAGGATTTTTAATCCAATTAACAATTAAGTCGATAAAATATTTATTTGTCAAAATATCAAGCAAATACTAAGAAAAAGATATGTGCAAGCAGAAGTGATACAGATTTTTATTTTAGAAGAGCGCTAACCCAGATATGTTAAATTCCTGTTTATATTTAAGTTTATTTTGTTTTTTGTGAATTGACTTGTTATTTAGTTTAATTTGTTTTGTATACAAAAATACAACTTATTTTAATTTTATTGTAAATACTATAAATATTAATTACTTAACAGTTAGGTATATCAATGCCCAATCACTTACTAATGATTTTCACTTATTTAAAGAACACGTTAAATTTAACAATTATGATTTAATTTTTGTTTCCGAAACTTTTCTGAATGAAAACATAAATGATAATATACTTGCAATAAAAAATTATACATTGGTTCGAAAAGATCGACCCACCTTTGGTGGTGGTATTGCTCTATACATAAAAACTTTTTTAAAATATGAATTTATTACAACTACAAATAATCCAGATTTCGAACAGCTGTGGGTTTCTATTAATATAAATAAACATAAACTTGCTATTGGTGGAGTATATTTGCCACATAGAAGAAATTTTCGTAATTTTATTAATACTTCCGAAGAAAATTTTCGCTCTATGATCCTTTCATATGATGTAATTGTTTGCCTTGGAGATATCAATATAAATATGCTTGAATTTGATTGCACTGCAACTACTGAATATACTTACACGCTTGATGCAGTTGGTCTTAAGCAACTTATTAATGAGCCGACTAGAGTTACTGCTTCTACTGCTACTCTGTTGGATCATATTCTTATTAGTGATCCTTTTATGGTAGAAGTTTCTGGTACGAAACATCTGCATTCGTTCTCTGACCAAGAGTTAATATACTGCAATATCATCGTCGACATGGAAAAGCCGCAGCCAATAGTTCATACCTTCCGTGATTTTTCTAATTTTAACTTTGATGATTTTCAGCAATATCTTAGATCACTACCGTCGTATCGCATTTTTGATATTCAATCTATTGACGATAAAATTGCTTTATTTAATTATTTTGTTTTGAAGACTTTTAATATTTTTGCTCCCTTTAAAACTTTAACTTTTCGTAAGCCAAAGGCCCCATGGCTCACTGACAATATAAGATTTATGATGACACTGAGAGACGCGGCATATATGCGCTTTAAAAGGCCCAATAGACCGGGGCATTGGGATTATTATAAATCATTAAGAAATCTAGTAACTTTGTCTATTAGGAATGAGAAAAAGGCATACTTAAATTATAAATGCATACAAGGTAAATCCATATTTCTCTGGAAAGAACAGAGAAACTTCAATGTATATAATAAAAAAACGTCTAATCTGATTGCGCCAGTTATTGGTAATGCTAATACAATTAACGATTTCTTTCTTAGCTCAGTTCAGGGCCAGGATCAACCGGATTCAAATATCCTTAGACTTTATAATACCGTAAAGTCTAATATTGATATAAAATTTAATTTTATTGTTGCTACAGATGGTGACGTTCTCAAGCACTTGAATTCGATTACTTCTGGGGCTACTGGCAGTGATGGCATCAACATACAGATGATACGCCTGTGTTGCCCTTTTTTAGTGCCAATTATAACTCATTTGATTAACACTTGCTTATTGGAGGGCGTTTTCCATTGGAATGTAAGGGGCTTTTATTAAACCAATAGGTAAAGTGAATACACCTAAAGAATTGACAGATCTTAGACCTATTAGTATTCTTCCGGTTTTGTCAAAGGTTTTGGAAAAGATTGTAGATTCTCAGGTCAGAAACTATCTTTGTCAAAATAGGTTATTTTCAAATTTCAGTCCGGCTTTCGTTCAAACCATAGTTGTGCTTCTGCATTGTTAAAAGTAACGGATGATAATGTTCGTGCTAGTGACGAAGGTAGTCTTACGGCTTTAATTCTTCTCTATTTTTCCAAAGAGATAATTCTTGCTGTTTTATATCATTTCGGATTCGATAGAACTCCTTTACAATTTTTTTTAAATTATCTTCAAAACAGGTAGCAATGTGTTCTCATTCGAAATGAACAATCTGATTACCGAGAAATTAAATATGGCGTTCCGCAAGGATCTATTTTATGTCCGCTACTTTATATAATTTATTCTGCGGGTTTATGTTATACTTTAAAGCACTGCGTGTATCATCAGTATGCAGATGACACGCAGTTATATTATTCGTTCAATCCCAAGGATACTGTAACTGCTTGTAGTCGTATAAATGAAGATCTAGATAATTTAGTTAAATTTTGTTCTGCCCATTCACTTATAATTAATCCTGCAAAATCAGTTGCTTTTTGGTAGTAGAAATAATAGACTTTTACAATTGCCTCACATTCAGATAATGATTAATGATAATATAATTTCATGTAAAGACGTTGCCCGAAATTTGGGCCTAACCTTAGATTATAAACTCAGATTTCGTGAGCATGTAAATATTTGCATTAGTAGAGCTTACGCAACTCTTAAACTTATTTATAATAACTAGCAGTCCAGTGAGACAAATGTCTCATTTAATAAAACAAAAAAGACCGTTTTGCAAATAGAACGCGTATTCACCACACGTACGTATATGACGTCATTGTTGATAGCAAACTACCAGTCGCATTCGCCTTGATAAAATTTGCCAAGAATCTAACCTAAAAAGTTAGGATTAGGATAATTAAGATAATAATTAGTGTTAGAGACTGAAATTCGGTTCCTGACCTGACATGACCATTCCAAACATATAATTTTAATAACTTTTTTCTCTATCTCTTACGGTTTGGCTGCTGAAACAGCGTCCCGGACAGACAAGTCTGTTATATATATGGATAGGCACATTTTAAACAAAAATATCAAGGCACTTTTATGTAACTCTCTTGTGCTGTCTCAGTTTAATTATTGTGATGTCGTTTATGGACCTTGTATCGATAATATCACCAGTACAAGAATTTAAATGGTTCAGAACTCATGTCTGCGACTTATTCATGGCATTAAACGTCGGGAACATATAACATACAAAATTAAAGAGATCAATTGGCTCAACATGAATAAGCGTCGAATTCTGCATTGCTTAGTATTTTTTTATAAAATAATTCATACTAAAACTCCTCCTTACCTATACTTTAAAATCAAATTTCGTACGGATATTCATAATTTGAATTTGAGACCTAGGGAATTAATAGATTGTTGCATACATCGCTCTGAGTTATTTAAACGTTCTTTCTCTTATAATGTGTCGAAGCTTTATAATTCCATTCCGCCTTCACTGAAAATTCTTCCTTTGACTACGTTTAAAGTTCAAATTAGAAATATGCTCTTTAATAATGGTATATAATTTCGGAAACACTTTTATTAATGGATGCAACTTGATAACATTGTTACTTTTTATAATTGTGAGTGATCGGGCATTGTATATTGTATATTCTAGGTTATATATTATAGATTGGATATGGCATATGGTATATACTATATTGTATTTTGTACATTGTAGATTGCATTATGTGTATTTTTGTGTATTTTGTGTATTTTTGAGTATTTTTAATGAATTTGGTTTCAGTTATTTTGCTAGGTGGTAAGTAAGAGCAGGGGTCTCTTTTACAGAGGTCATCTGATTGCCATCTAATTTCCTATAAATTATTTGTTTTACTTTTTGGAAACTTTATTATTATTATTATACAAGGAAATTTTAGTAGAAGCCACTATTTGCCTTTGAACATTTCCACCAATCAAATATTTGTATAGTTTAAATGTAATATACTACATCTTAAGATATTTCTTTAGTCTCCTGCGAGAATGTTCTGTTTAAAAACATCCACTACGATGACATACAACTAATAAGTTGATTAGTAAAGATACTTTACAGTCTATTGTAAAATTATATCCTTTATACTTATTATCTAAAAATTTCCTTTTGTGTCGATTGATTTAAAGTAAATTATCCGAGATACCACTTTATGAAATAATTGTTCCTCGCTTAGGAAGATATGTGAGTAATAAAATGATTTAGTATTTAACTATTCCCATAAAATATTCCGCAAACATTACATTTTACTAGCCCAGTATTGTGCTGAAATTTGTATAATGCAGTAATCAATTATTTATAACTCCTAACAATAGTCCAATAGTTAGATAACTAATTGAAAGTTTTATATTTGTGGCTGCTCGGAAATATTCGGATTTCTCAACGGAGTTACTTTTTTTGGTAGACAAAACTCATTATGATCTCCTTTACAAAAAATATCGAAAGATTTTTAGTACAGTTAAGGTTAAGGATTCAATTTGTGGTTTTCTTTTGCCTTCGATAGGTTTCTAAGAGCATTATTGACCCGGCAGCCCTTCATCCTCTAGCAAACTGCCTCGTGGCAATACTTTCGCCTGATATATTATATACATATTGTTGTTGCTAATTTAATATCCAAGGCAATTAAACATTTTCGGGTTGTATAATCGGGCATTTGATTACTTCTGCCAGTTTTTTCACCACTTAGTAATTGGCACAAAGGCAAAACTAGTGGGACCGATTTATTCATATATTCTAAATACGATCTCTAAATTTAAGGTATGTCGCTTCTTACTCTATTATTATAATGCATTTCCAGTTGCTGGATATTTCTAAAAACTTATTAGTTGGTTGAGAATTATCCTGTAAAATGAATTGATACCAACTAACACAGTAAAGATAGCTCAAAAATTGTTAAAACTCAAAACATAAAAAAAAATCCTATCCAGCGGCAAACTGTTTAGTAACCTCCTCTTAGTAAGTGGTAAAAAGTTGCGCAACCTCGCGCGTCGGGTTTAGGCGGGAGGGTAGGTCTCAACAGTTTTTCGCAAATATTTACCTTAAACAAAATTAATCTACATTTAATTTACAATAAAAATGGTGTTATGCAAGAAAAGACAAAAAAGAACAAAGGTAAAGGTTATTTCAATTCCCCCAACTGGGGGCGGGTTGCTATAGGGACCTTCCGTCTCTCTTCAGCCAAGAACGGGTAACTCGGGATGGGTGGCAGAAAGGAGGGGTGAAGAAACGGAAGAAAGGTCAGGAAAGGTGGAGAAATACTGCTCCGGAATTCACCTCTGTTAACTCAGGAAAACCATCTAAAAACCTAAATGAAGGCAGACGGCCGCGGGAATCGAACCCACGACCTCCCGAATGTTAAGTAGGCGTGCAACGCACTAAGCTACGGAGCTCGGTGGTGGTGTTATGCATTTTCGCGCTCCAGTAAACGGTTGCGAAAATATGAAGGAGGTAAAAATATAACTTTTCCTTTTTGGCAAAAATAACGCCTATGAACTCGTAATACTCGTATTTCTGAAGACTAATGAGGCTT
>OW679197.1:76280951-76360081 GCA_940337035.1 Agriotes lineatus | reverse complement strand
TGGCCATAGATAATGAAAATTTAGAGATGGTTGAGCTCCTTATCGAACATAAAGTAGAAACGAAGGACGCCTTACTTCACGCCATTTCGGAGGAATTTGTGGAAGCTGTCGAAGTTCTGCTGGACCACGAAGAGACCATCCATAAGCCTGGAGAGCCTCACGTAAGTTTGTGTGCTATATTAAATTAGGCATTCATGATGTTCAGTTGGATATGTCGCCACTGAAAGCATTTCTGGGTAAATCTATTCCCGATTATACTAATGCAATGAATTAAGAAAATAGTTACATTAATATGTATATATGAAATTTTTTCAATTGCAAGTCAAGTTGCAATGATCCCATTAGATAAAAGCTTTGTACTATTCGAGTTTTGATGGTTATTCCAACCATATTTTGATCTTTTTTTATTTTGTAATTTAATCTTTTCAAAACAATTTTTCATATTGTCTAACCTTAATAGCCTAAATTTTTCACCGAGTACTTCCTATTCACAGGAAATGTTATACAGAGTGTTTGAAAAGAAGAACAAACTTGAGGGTGTAATATATTAGAAAAGATTTAAAGGTATGCAAGCACGTAATATATTCAACCCATTTAACACTGTTGGCAATCATTTTTGGAAATCCGAATCTGACCGACATAACAAAAAATTAATAAGAATATTATAAGAAACATGTATGTATGTATTATCTGTAACCTCATTTACCTTGCGGTGTCGAGGCTGGTGCTTTATGCGCTGGCATCTATTTTATTAAAATATTCATCAAATTTTATGCATACGAATGTCCAACAACTTAAATTGAAAAATTGAGAAATTAATTACAGTAACCATGATTAGAATATAACACGAAATAAATACATATCTCTGAACAAACATGCACTTCAGTTGTCAGTTTCCCGACTAGCTTATTGTAACTCTCGGCCTGAAGGTTTGCGTTTCTTCTCCACATAATTTTTGCTTCCTGTGTCTATTATTATTTGATTTATGTATTGGAGACGTGGCCGTCAATAAATGTATATAGCTATATGTTTTTGAATTCGCAATTAAATTCTCTACCCGAATACCGAAAAATTTACAAAATGTCCTATTCAAAATTTTAAAGTTGTGTGCAACTTTTGGTTAAACCGGAAGTCGGTTTACAATACGGACACTTCCATTTTACTTAGAATAACTAATGCACTATATATACTAAAATACATAGCAATCCCTTCAACATTATAGGAGATATATAGATGTTTCCGTACTTTTTCCCACAGCTGTATAAATGTTCAACAGCACCGGTGAGAGAGCGTACCCCTGTGTGACGCTTTGCCTATACACGCTTGTAGGTGCTCTTTAGTATATTCTACGATCCCCTAGTTTTTGTAAAATTTTTGTATAATTCTTCTTTACTTGACTGTCATTCCTATTTCTTCATTATTTTATATACTGCTATGATATTCGCTCGTACATTGAAGATTTTACAATGCAAAGAGTAACTAACAAAGTTTAATTTGCTAAAGGAAAATTACAGACGCGACCAGGTATCCTTGCCGTACAATTTGTCAAACATTGTATATAGTCACATTTAGGGCTAAGGTTTGTTTTGAAAGTAAGATTTCGGAGATTTTTGTAAATAATAACCAATTAACTCGTAGTGATTTAAGCAAAGTACAGATGCAATGTGCGTCTCATGTAACATCAAATACGATTCGAAGTACTTTACCGGAAAATGTGGGGTTGTCTTAGCAAAACCATGCTAAAATATACTTGGAATTTTAGCCACACAAAGAGCCAACAGACGATTAGGGCCACATGTTAAGTTTAGTGAGCACATAATAAGACATTTTGGACAAAGTTTTGTGCGTTTTACAGTGCGTCGAAATGTGATAATAAAAATTAAACATGCAGTGTAATTACGTCTAAAAATTGCGTGTAAAATCGAGACACAACGCCAGACATGATGAACTTGGACCATTGGAAAAGTAGATGGGGCCGTTGCTGTAAGCTGGGACTGTTATCGGAGCTTGCCTGAGTTCGGATGGAAACCGAAGTCGCCGACAACTCAAAATTTGGGCCGCAACTGTAGACTTCGAGGGTCAGAGCATGCGTGTGTTCCAAACGGAGGGGGGGAGGGGCTGCAAACACAAAACATTGAATATTGTACACATGAAAGTTACAAATTTAAGTACCAGTAAATTTGGAGCTGTTACGAACTAGTTATACATCAAATATGATCCATGAAGTGGTCAGTATAAGTTACAAAATAGACGTATGCTTGAAGGAGGTGTTTTTGGATATATTGAAGCCTTCATCCACTGGAAAAGCTGTTGGTCTTTCCGATTTTGTGCAAAATTTCAGAACGTACGGGTCGCGTCTAGCTCTGTGTGCAAATCTCCGTTAATAAGATTTTCCCCTTGCAGCTAACATTCACACACTTGCAGCAAGGCTTTGCACATCTGAGTTTTGTGTGGGGCGTAGCCTTAGTCATGTTATAAATGTTTCGACACGGCACGAACTGGGATAGAAGTGATCTTTGGTACATCTGTGCTTCGAAATGCTCTAAAGACGATAGTAGAATTAGTTTTGTCTTTAGAAGTAAGATTTTTGTGTAATTAATTTAAGCATCTTTTCAAAATTACCGTTAGGCATTTGTTCATTTTGTTTTGTGCGTCACTTAGCAATTATTGTACTTAATCTGGCGTAATTTTCGACCAATTGATAGCTTTAGAATCGTTTGTTTTTTCAAAGGTATAAATAGGAACGACGCCAAATTTAAAGGGACTTGCTATATTTCTTTTGACGGGGAACCGATTGTCATTCCGTGGCCATTTTTAGAGGTTGTAATTTGTTTTGTGAATCAGTTACTTTTTATGTGTAAATAAATAGTTGTCACTTGTGTATGGAGCTTTAATCTAAATTTAGTACTGGTTTATCTTGCTTTGGTGCAGTTAAACTTCTTCGATAGAATTGGGTGTTGACTGAGGTTCGAGCAGCTGCCATATTGGAGTCACACGGCGTAGTGGCGTAGAACGACAAAGATTAGCGAAATTATTTTGCGTCAAGTGTTCTTTTATCTCGAGAATGTTGAGCTCTGTAATAATCATTGAGCTGTGCAAAATGTATATTCAAAAGTGTATCACCTTAAGTAATAACTCTAGAGCATCTCTCATCAACCTGATGGTGCGATTTTGCAAAGTTTTGTATTAATCTCTTTTGTCAGTATTACGAAGGTTGAAGTTAGCAATCTTGTGTGATGGTGCCACGCTTATATGGTAGCACTGAATAGATCAACAAGCAAGGTGAGATACTATTCTTCTCTAAGTAGCTTTAGCACTTCCATTCACACTTCATCAATTCAATAATATTTCATATACTCGAAAATGTTCACTGCATGCTCGATTTCGTCCCATGTGATGTCTATACCATCATCAGCTATCACCTCATGATGAACAGGTCGGTTGCTCTAATTGAAAAGTAGATATATCAAGTCTTTTCCTTCCTCCAGCTTCTCTTCAGTACTTATAATAGTAGCTTCGTATTTGTTAAAGATGACTACCCTATTTCTGCTTTAGTACATTTATGCAGCTTGTTTCGCTCTTTTGCGCACGTTAAAACGATCGTTTTTGAATTCAGTGGCTCTATCTTTATGTCTTCATTCTTGTTCTTAAAAGTAATCTTCTTATCCATTAGCTCCTGAATTCGCTGGCGCTGAAGTTCGAATTCCACCGTAGGTAATGTCTCTTTATTTGAGAATTGATGTAATTCGCATAACCAAGTGTTTTCTTTTATTATTTCAGTATTATTACGGACGTTAAGGTATGCTTACCCTTATTTTTCTTTCATTTCTAAAACTGTTTAACGTCACAACGTCCACAGTTCTGAGTAAAGCCCTCTACAGATTTTTCCATTGTTCCAACATGGAGGTATAAAAATATAAGCTATAATAGGCCATTTAGGCCTGTAGTATGATTATTGTTTTCCACTATCTTCTGTCTGGGGTCTTTACTTGCCAGCACTGTATTCTCGTTTCCTTTACATTTATTTTACTGCGTCCAACCATCTCGGTCTTCCGTTTGTACTTTCCTCGCTGAAGGAAGTATGGTAATAGTGAAAATCAATCTTCCGAGATTTCTTCAGATCTTCACGTTTCAGGGCCACTAGATGACGAAAAACATGTTTGATTCAATTTCGTCCATCTGTCAGTTCGTTTGTCTGTATGTCTGTCTGTTGGCGATATAACTCAAGAACTATTCGTTGGAGGAAGACTATATTTTGGATACAGATTATACGTCTACCTGCCTCGAAACTGAATAATTATACTTCCGGTCAAATATATGGAGGGTGGGCACCTTAAAATATAAAATGTTGTTTATTTCTGCTTTAACTTAAGAACTATTCGTTAAGTAAAAGAAATATTTTGCTCATAGCTCAGGCGTTTATCCTTGGCAAAAATGGGTATATTTTCCATCCAATATATGCAAGGTGGACACCTTAACAAATTGTTTCTAAATTTTCTTTAATATTTTCAAAAATTTTAGGTTCAAAACTTCCATTTACGAAGGAAGTTCTGAGTAAAGCCCTATACTGATTGCTTCTACAGTTATTAGTTTGGACTTAATGCACTGTTTTTATTGATCTTTTCTCCGTCAGTATTTGCACGTACCATGACCATCATGTTCATTGGGCTTTTATTACTTATATAGTTTCCAACTCCCCAGTTTTGTTTTAGCACCTGCGTTTCTCACAACTATGTATTGTATTTAATATTATATACAGATTCTGAACTTCTAAGGTCCTTTACTATACTTATAACAATTTTTTTACAACCGTTTTCGATTTCTGTTACTCCCTAAAAATATGACGTTTTCCTTACTTGATTGATGTTTTTATTTTAACTTGTTTGATGCACGACCTTTTTAGTTTTTCTGTTGCTCCCATTACTGTATATTTTGTGTTTTGTTTGTTTATAGCCAATTAAACGTTTTTACGTACTGTCTAATCTGCTTTTTATGCATTGTAATAATTTATAGGGCCTAACCAGAAATGTTATTCCATCTGCTTATGCATTAGGATTAGGGGCTTTCCTACATTATTCTTCCAATTTGTTTTGTTGTTCCACATTGCTGTCTTTAATGATATAATAACCAAAACAGTAGACATCTTGTTACTTTGAAATCTGTTGATACCAAAATGTTCCCATAATAATCTTCAAACCTTCTTGGCTGCATGAGCACATTTAAGGGCCGACCAGCTACAGCAAAGACGACATGGGTTCGTTACAAAACCTTAAATCGACTAAACATTACAAAGTGGTAGTGAGTCTTTATACAACAAATATATTCAGATAGAAACGAGAACTCATAAACTCAAAATCAACACACATGTCAATAATAAAATATATAATAGCCTTTGTTACCATCAAAAAATACAATTAGCTTTAGCAACTTTTAGGCGTTCATAAAGCGGGGTGCACTCAAAAGTAAAGCTATTATATTCAATATTACAGATTCCCCAGCATAAAACTGCCAGCGGAATCGTAAATACATAAAACATAATAAAAGTATATTTAAAAACTCGTGTAAAGGTATGGTGTAACAGACCTCTTTTACCTAAAATCACAGTTGTAGTCTTCCAATATCTTTACTATCCATTCTCCTTCTTTGCGTTCTAATATAGTATTATATTCTACATAGTTATCTACCTTATGGTATATAGTTTTTCACCACTATAATTATTATTGCAATCCTCCAGGACAATAGTGTCCCATGATTGACAAATCGACTCTGTTTTCGTACTTTAACGATTCTTTCACTTACTTTTATTTTCCTTATTTTATTAATGCTGGACCTCCTTTTTGGCTGTTCCTAAAACTGGTTCTCATATTTTTTGTAAGTCCTCCTCCACTGTTTGGTTGTAAGCTTCTTTTTCCACATTTAGCTGCTTTTCTGAGGCTCCACCATGGAGCATTTTTTCTAAATGTTTTTCTATAATGTTAAAACTGTATACAGGGTGGTTCATAAGTATGGTCATTAAAGTAAATGGGTTTATACTTATCCCAATAGAAGTACATTCCACTAAAAATTAATCGCTTATCGAAAAAAAATGCAGTATGGTTAGGCCAAACTGTAGAGAACCACTGATTAACACGAAAACCCTTATTAGGTAAATCAGATAAGAGTACATTAACTGCTTTCCTAAATTAACATAACACTGCACTTCGCTCCCGTTGTTTATCAAAATTCGGTCTCATAGCAACCACCTGTGCGAACTTATGGTTATAGAAATTCATTCCAGTAATCAGTTTAAGCAATTCTCAATTTCTTGTTAGATTATTATTAGTTTTTGACATATGGTTTATTATGCCAAGCTGTTCTGTTTCGTGTTCTCTAGCTACCCTTAAATTTACTGACAGTACTTATGAATCGCCCTGCAGATAGTGGTATACTTTATCTCCCGGTGTCAATATTTTTCCTTTACTTCAAGCAACCCTTCTATCCCTGTGTCATTCTTTTTGGTTCGTTTCTGCTTCTCCATGTAGTTTTCTGCCTTTGTACGATTTTGTTCTTGAAGTTCTTTATCTAGCTATGTGTCTCTTACTAATCTCATTTTTGCATTTTGGTACACTATTTCTTTCCACCTATGGCGATTTTTCTACAGCTGTCTTCTACATTTTACTGAATCTCGCGCACGTTTACTTAATTGCAGGCCCTTTCTTCAATTTTATTTACATTTTAACTAGAATACTATAGGTTTTGCCATTCATAATGCATTTTTTAGAATAGATAAAGAAAATCAAACAGCAGAAATACCTAGACGAATTGGCCAGAGCTGAGCTGCAGTTAGGAAACTGGGTTTCATATTGAAAAACAGAGAAGGCCCTATAAACCTAAAACGGAAAGTGTACGACAGCTGCATACTCCTTGTAAATACGTATGGACTGGAAACCATGACCCTCAACAGTCTACAACGTCTTCAATGTACACAACAAGACAAATGCTGGGTGTCAGTTTACGAAAGCATATCAGAAGTAAGGAAATTAGAAGAAAAACTAAAATAACAGACATAACGGAGAGGCTGGCAAGGTTGAAATGGAAACGGGCCGGACGTGTGGCTAGGGTGAATGGTGACAGGTGGGTAATCAATCTGCTAAAATGGAGGCCTTGGGACAACAAACGAAGTAGCGGCAGACCAATCAAACGATGGACCGATGACATCAAGATCACAGCAGGAAAAAAATGGCTCCATATTGCTCAAGATACAGGCAACTAGAAAAGACTTGAAGAGATCTACTTCCGGCAATGGAAGAACTACTGTTTATGAAGAAGAAGAATGCATTTTTCTATGAAGATATTATTCATTTGAAACTTGTTCATTTGAAGACACCGACATCCTTTTGAGCACTAATTTTAAATAACACAAAAATTGTATACAAAAAACCGAAGCACTCAAACATAAAATATTTTAAAAGTGCATATATTTTACTAAATGAAGACGATTAATTAATTAGTTATCAATTTTTAGGCTAAAATTAAAGAGTTTCCTCGAAAGGTACTCAAGAAAATAACTGTTTTATTCCCTTTACTGTCTACAATGCTAACGAGAAGAAGCTTTTACGAAAAGTTCACATTCGTACAATTAATACTTATATTATATTTTAGTACAATTAAACATTGCCAATTGTATCTAAACGCCACAAAAAAGCTTATCTCACGAAATTGGTTGCGCATTTTTTTCAAGAGTAAACCGATATGCTCTTGAGTGGAACTATATCGTGTAGGAAATTTAGTGACGTAGATCTTTAGAAATCTCAAATGTCCATTTAAATTATGTCGACAAAATGAAATACTGACACATTGTAGTCTGAGGTTCGCCGGAAGAGATACAAACCGTAATGGCTATTCAGCAGTGAACGGTATATCAAAGCCGGCTCCCTTTTGTGTGTTCAGAATGAATGTTATCGGGTGCATCTTTAAAGAACGATCGGTGCTGGAGCGAATTGTTTCGAAAAATAATAAAATCGCCGATAGTAAATTAGCACAATAGCTTTAGAAAGCTCTAGTGGTGTTTAAATGAACAGACTAATAATAATTTAAACAATAGAGCTTCATACAGTATCTGAACATATGATCATTGCATTAGAGCTACTACTTTTAAAGATATATTTTGTTATTCCATTACATCTATATAATAGTCTAGATTGTAAAAATGTCTTCATCTCGTAAAAAATGAGAAAACATGTCGACGCTTTACTTTATATCCCAAATATGTCTTTCTAGTCAAAGAATTCCCTTTAAAGCTTGTGGAAGTGCTGCATTCCATAATATTGTATAAGCCCTTTCATGACAGCGGCAAAATAATATATGATTAAATTACTCGGAATTGTGAGGAATTTAATAAGGGAAAATTTTACACCCGAAAAATATAAGCAAGTGAAAATCTGTTCGTGTTAAATTTACGTTCATCTACAGCTGCCTCAAAGGCCTAAGTCAAGATGAAAGTCTAATTTTTGAATAATTTTAAAATAATTAATTTAATACTGAAAGTTGGAATCCATGTTATGAGAAGATTTCCACTGAACTGGTCTAATGAAACTTTGCAGATTTAACATAAAATATATTTCATAAATTTAGAGATGTTTATATTATATGATTTCTGAGGCCATTGTCATTAAGTAACAAACGACAAAGAGTTCTTCGATCTCAATCATGACACGGTCCAATCCCTCAAGTCGTTTGTTACTTAATGTTTATATTATAATAAAACGCAAAATATAAGGCACTTGGACTATATGCTACACTATTAGTATAATGAGCAACAACTTCTATACATTTAAGTTACAAGTAGATACCTAGAGTTAGAGTTAATGTTAACAATACATTAAATAGTAAAATGTAAAGCACATTAAAGCGTATTAATTAAGCGGTGATTATAAATGTTCTTAGTAGTTTCTGATAAAATTAATATACTGGGTGTGACTTTCGTATCGCAGCATAGGGACTTTGATGTTAAATCTGGAATGTTAAATTATTTGATTCCCTAATCATTATTTTACATACTGTTTGAGGCTTTCGCGGTTACTCGAGTTATTCTCCTTAGCATAGAAATTCGGCTTAGACCGCGTAGTATTTGTTTATGAACACCCAGCTGGGTGTTCATATACAAATACTACGCGGTCTAAACCGAAATTCTATGCTAAGGAGAATAACATTATTTTACAATTAAATGTAAACAACTTTTTTATTATACCTGCATCAGAATCGCCATTTAAAGCACGCCTGAGCGTGCGAATACAGGCGATTAAAGCTCGCCGAGCTTTAAAGGTTGTCAAGGAAACGACTGAATGCAACAACGGACATGGACGCGACAAAAACGTAAATAATTCTCGTAACTATAGTAGCAATATTATTATGCCCTCTCGATTTATCACGACAAAAATTATTTCTAAGTTTTTAGTGCGTAATTTATTTCCAGTATTGGAGGTATAATAAAAACTAGCGTAAAGTATTCGTGGATAACTGGTCTTTAAAACACTTGCTCTATTTCGAGCACTTCGGCTACGCCGTCGTGCTCGAAAACTCGCGCGTGTTTAAAGACCTTGTTATCCACTCATACTTTAATATACTATTATACAGAAAACATGACACATACATACTGTATACCACGTTTTTCGATTTTCCGGAAATAACAAAATTAAAACTGTTTCTTTTGAGTTAACCAGTGGTGCCATCAAAATATCTAAATTTACGATTGCTGTTTGACGTATGCAGTGAGTCTTTTTAAGACTGGCCATAGAATTTTATATATTAATGTTTCAACACCCTGTTAACTGTATCCGTGAGAATATCCAATCCAGTTTTGCAGTAAAGTTGTAGGATTTGATACAGGATTGAAACAATGTATCCACCTGGAAGCAACGAACAAGCTATAAACAATAGTAGTTCATGTAACAAGTTCCGAAGTAACATCTTTACAGGACGCATAGGTAAATTTCGATGCCGATGCCGAAAGCAAATTCGGTAAAGAGCGTTTCCGGATGAGTTACTTACAACATCTTTTAGACACCTGTGTTTCTTCTTCATTTTACCTGAATATTGAAACATCACAATAACAAACAAGCATTATACCAATGTAGAAATCTAAAGATATTTGTAGTTGTTTTCCTGAGTAACCACAGTCAATAAATGTTGCAAACCAATCAATGTCCGTAATTTCAGTGGTAACACAAATATTGCAAACTAATCAAAATGTCAATTATCCAAAGTCGTCTAGTAAAGAAAACATTTAAGACTGTCATCGAAATGACAGCTGGGACCGACGGATTAACGTGCTCTCCGAGGTACGGCTGGCTGCGCTTTTACTACCACTATAGGTACCTATGACACCCATCTATGTGCCGACCGCCGCGAATATTGTTTAACTCTCGAAACTGTTTGACCAGTTCTTGGAGCATGCGGCTCAGCAACCAGCTTCGTTATGTAAAAAAGTATTTTCCAGCCTTAAAATTGTACAGTAAAGCACGATTTTTTGTAATTTTGACCTAATATAATGACATTTTGTTGTCGTTTTCGTCAAAATGATGCATATATTCACACTAGTTGCAATATAAGATTTCATATTGACACTAGTGCTGACATGAACATTTAGAATACAAAATGATGCATATTATCGCATTAATTGCCATATGAGATTTCATATTGACACTAGTGGTAAAATGAAAATTTAGAACAACTTTGTAGATTTAAGTAAATTTATTTACTATAAAAAATGACTTAAAATTATGGAAAATCTTATATGCAACACGTTAAAAAATTAGTGTTTTTCACACACAACGTATTGCCCAACTCGCTGGCGCTCGTAGGGTAAACTTCACGGCTGGTGTGAAAACACTTTAATTTTGCAACTTGATACATAAATGGCTATTTTGAATTTAGTTTGGTTTTAATTGCTGCTACTTTTAATTTCTAGTAGGCTGAAATTTCAGTTAATATTTGTTACTTTGCTCTGAAATTGGTAACAATTTAAGAAATTGTCATAAGAAAGGTGTCTTTTCTTGAAAAAATGTCGGTTAGTACCGTCAAAGATAATTGAAATGGTTACGGTATACATAAGAGGCGGTTCCTGTCCTGAGATTTCGCCAACATTTACATCTTTGCATCCCAATCGTCCGGTACCAAGTAAATCAACCATAATTAATATCCTTAGAAGTTTCTGTAAAACTGACTGTTTACACAGATTCAGATTCTTAACGAAGAATTCAAAATAAATAGTTGTTTGGCCGTTAAGAATCTCCTTCTTCAGCATCAGATAAATTTGTTGTGTCAAAGTCCAGTTGCTATAAAGTTTTAAAGCAAGCAAAGTATAAGTGTTACAATATAGGAAATGTGCAGACGTTATTACCACGCGATTTTAAAACGGAATGGAGTTTTGTGAGTACTGGATAGATCACACCAATGTCACTCCTAACCTAATAATTTCTTTCCTACAAAGAAAGTATAGATTTGAACTGCACTTCTTAAATTTCTGGCTGACAGTTATGCATTATATATAAATAAACGGGGCTACGCGCGCTATTGCGCGGTCTATCCTGATGTATTTTCGTATGCGCTGCTTAGCACATTTTATGTGTCACCACTGAGAAGTAGTTTTAAGTTTTGCTCATCATTTTCAAAAAGAAACGCGAATTGGTTAGGGTCCTTTTCTAAAATCGCATCGATTTAATCACAATTCCGCTCAAATAACGCTCCGCCCCTCTCCAATGGGGGCCTTCGGGGCTTTGCCCCTCTCCAAGGGGCTCTCGGGGCTCCGCCCCTGTCCAAGGGGGCTCACGGGGCTTCGCCTCTTTCCAAGGGGGGCCCAGATCTTCGTCCCTCTCCAAGGGGGCTCACGGAGCTCCGCCCCTCTCCAAGGGGGCCTTCGGGGCTTCGCCCCTCTCCAAGGGGGCTCTCGGGGCTTCGCCTCTCTCCAAGGCGGCTCACGGAGCTCCGCCCCTCTCCAAGGAAGCTCCGGGGCTTCGCCCCTCTCCAAGGGGGCTCTTGGGGCTCCGCCCCTCTCCAATGGGGCTATGGGGCTCCGCCTTTCTCCAATGGGGCTCACGGGGCTACGCTCCTCCCCAAGGGGGCTCACGGGGATCTGCCCCTCTCCAAGGGGGCCCTCGGGGCTCCGCCCCGGTCACGAAATCGAAGCGACGGCGAAATGCAAACAAACGCAAATGGGGGTCATCGCGTCTGCAATTGTTGTGATGGACACACACGTTTGGATCGTTCTCCTTTATTTATATGATTTACTTCAGAAGAATCAAGGCACTCATATAGCCTATGGGTAGGAGAGATTATGTTTTGTTCATAAAAACAATGTGGTATCTCATCCGCCAAACAGTCCAGACTTATCATCAGACTACCATATTTTTGGACCCCTTAAAGAGGCGTTAGGATGCAAACAATTCAAGTCGGATGAGGAAGTGATGGAAGCGGTGCGAATTTGGCCAGAATTTATTGATGAAGATAAAATATTGAACATTACATGTTCTCTTATGGCACTTAACGAGACTCGTTTCGTTAACATTCTCATAATCAAACTTGTATTGTTAATATGTATAAAGTTATTAATAGACATTATTATATTATTATTTAATACTGTACTTGTAGATTCAATCGTATTATTCTATTAATCGTTGTGTTGCTTAGAAATTGAAGACTTGCATCCGTACTTGACGAGCACTATTACTTTTTCTTGTAATAAATACATTTTAAGAGAACAAAATTTAATAATCAGTTGTGAATATCAAACAGCACTGATAAATTCCAATGAGCTAGTTTTGCTTTGATGGTTTTACTTCCCTCGTCTGAAAGACGAAGGAAGTATAGTAATCACAAAAAATTCATCTTCCGAGATTTTTTCAGATCTTCACGTTTCAAGGTCCATAGATGACGAAAAAGAGGTTTTCTCAATTCCGTCAGTCTGTCTGTCTGTCTGTCTGTCTGTCTGTCTGTTGGCAGCATAGCTCAAAAACTAATAGTCGGAGGAAGACGATATTTTGCATACATATTATATAGCTGCCTCGCATGAAACTGGTGCAATTTCATACAAATATATGCAGGGCGAGCATTTTAAAAATTAAAATTTTGTTTATTTTTGTCTTAATTTTGAAATAAAAGGAAGTAGTAACTTTCACATATGTCAGGCTTTATATTTGCCGAAAATAAGACTCAACCGATAAAGGATAATGTCACAAAAGAGTAAAAATGTTTCAACCATTACACCGTGCTCTTCAAGAGACGCGCGCGCCGGACTTTTCCCGAAGAGACGCGGTAGCGGAGATGGAATTTCGCCGTACTTAAATGCTCTGCGAAGATTCGGTGGGTTCAAACCCCAGCGGGATATATTTTTTCTTATTTGAAAATGTATTTAATTTATTAGAAACGTGAAGATATTTGTACTTCTAACTTAAATTGATTTTTAAAATTATTTAGTGCCACAATGTTGACGAGGGAAGTTTTGAGTAAAGCCTTTTACAGATTTTTTAAGTAATAATTTTAATTCACATTTTCTGAAAAATGGAACATTTTGAACAGCAGATCCTAGGATTTCAAAATTTTTTTCTAAAAAAGTTATGTACACTTTGGCCCTAAATAATTGAGAAAGTAAATAATTTAACTACGCGCTTCAAAAATGTTCACTTATAATACCATGAGTAGTCAAAAGTTATGTCGAATATTTTTGCTGTGGTATCACGAATGTCCATTGCTAGAGCACTCGTCCTAATCGAACCTAAGCGCAATGGACATGAGTAGTGATACCACCCCAAAAATATTCTACTTAACTTTGACTAAGAATGGCATTCGAGGGACTATTCAATGAACCAAACTGCTTTTTCAAATTAGTTTTCAGTAAATCTAGCAACAAACTAAGCAATTTCTATAGTAACAGAACACTAATATTTACTTTTTCTAATAAAAATCACATTTGTGAAAATTGTCGATTATTTTCACTAGTGAAAATTGTCAATATAGTTCATTTTTATTGGCTCAAAGACGTCAAATCTTGTATTTTTATTGGACAGTTTTTGATACATGACAAGTGAGTTGAATAGTCAATATTTTTCTACCTACTGAAATATTGTAATTAATAGAGGATGCACCTTTTTACGCAATGTAATGAGTTAAAGAGAGAAAGCCTCTATCATAAAATACTAAGTAGCTATTATTATTATTATATTAATGCTATTACCACTATACCTTTTTGTATTGCACTAATAGACAGAACGCGAAAAATATGCCATTTTCACTGGAATTTAATTGGGACAAATAAGCGAGGCGTCATAATCAATCAAACAATTATCCTTGATTCCCGTTGATTACTCAGCCCGTCGAAACCAAAGCCTGTACTTTTCAACAATTGTAGTAAGGGATTGCCAATTTTTATACTTTTACACTTTTATTGACGTTAACGCTTTTCTATGAAAGTGCATAGTACAACTGTAGAAATTCTAATATTCATTTTACAAAGAACAGAGAAAACTTTTAATTACTTCTGTTTTGTATATAACGTTTTTCTTATTTAGTCATATAATCCGCATGCAAAATACCGATTTCCTTCAACAAATAATTGTTGAGCTATACCGCCAACAGACAGGCAGACGGACAGACAGACCAACAGACAGACAAAGAGACGCAATTGGAAAAACATGTTTTTCGTCATCTAGAAACCCTGAAACATGAAGACGTGAAGAAATCTCGGAAGGTGATTTTTTTTACTATTACAATAGATGTATCTGTATGTTACAGTACATTTGCATAATTCAAGCATATTACATGACTAGACGCTAGGCATTTACACCAAAACTAATAAATAAATGTAAAGATATGCTCAATCCTTGGCAGCACAAGTTGCACATTTGAATATACCTTTGATGAGTTCCTACCACATACTTGTACATTTTACGTGAACACGGTTTAGAATAAAATTACAACGGATTCATATCTTGAAGTGCACATTAATTTGATTTATTGGTAGTAAATAGACCAGATTTATTTGCTAAAAAAATTCATTTTTTAAAAGTCATTTAAAAAAGTAGGCTTTTTTAAATTAATTTCGGTGTGTGAAGTGCCACTTCTAACACTTGTGGTCTAAATAACTATTAAACTAATTTGAAACCTTATTTTGTTTTTCTGAAATGACACTAGACCGCAAAAACGTCTTGGTTACGGATACGGTGTTTCAGCTTTTGTAATTTAAAGAAAGAAGCAATTAATGACACTGGACGTTTTTATTTCTAATTTTGGTTAGTGTTTATAAGTAAGAAAAATAAGCAATAAATTAATTACTTATTATTGAAAATTATCTGTATCCCAAAGCTATACGTGATTATTAAGGATTCAAAACGGACAGTGTGGTTATTACTTTTTTCTTTAAATCACAAAAGCCGAAACGACCTATGAAATGCTGTAAAACACAGGTACAATCGTGTTGAAAAATGTGTTGTACGGAGGCAGTTATAAGTGTATTGGTGCTTTTAGTCAACATAAGCTCACACTCACCATTAACCAGGTAAACCTGGATGTATACTTTCAAAATATTGGTATATATATAACACTTTTTTTAACTTTGGGTAATGCATTCATATTCACAAAGCATCAACGCTGTACAACACTTTAACACGACTGTACGTATCCAAAAATTTCCAAAAAAGACAAGAAACGTAATTAAACCATAATTACATTGTTAAATTCACAACAAAAAGAGTTTCTAAAATTTGATATAACAATATAAGCACCTTATTTAACGCAATATTTAAGTCCAATAAAAGTTTCTATAAAGAAGTTTTCTCGATTTCGTTATAAGTTTAATATTAACGCCAGATAAAAAATAGAATTGAAAAATCCAAAAATCCGAGTTTTTAAGATAACTCAAAAACGAAAAATCATACCAAAGATTTCTAGGCGTCATTTTGTTAGTCCTTTAATTACGCAACCTCTTTCCCATTTAACCAAATTTGTATCTTTTACTGTTAACGAGATCCCCATACTGGCCCTCCTTATCTTGGACACACTGTATATACAATTATAGAAATACTTCTATATTGAAATTAGTTAAACATTGCTGATAATTTTTATTTCCACATTTCCAGTGTAGTGAGAGAGGAGTGTATAGCGTGACTAGGTGGTTTAGTATAATTGATAGCTTAGTATTATGTTACATTACACATCAACCTTCAACTCCTGGATTATTAAAAAAACACAGATGGCACGTGGGAATTGTAACATCCTTTATTTATGTTTGTAAAATGTCAGAACTGGTCAGCACCGACGCTGTAACAACGTCGAGTTTGTTAAATTATTAAAGCCGCACTCCAATAAATTTAACAAATTTCGTACTTGAAAATTCCTGATTGATGATCCTATAACTTTTCAATTTTCAATATACGTGCGTACAATTATGTGTATTCCTAAAACAAATATTTTTCCGTCTTTTCTAATTTATGTGTAAACCTTTTGGAAGTCTTAACTTTAAAACATATTCTAAACTGCACAGCGACGCCTATAATTGGCCTAACGGCTGTTGGCTGAGTGCGAATTAAATAAATAAATAAATAAATAAATATTTTCTTTAAATTTGCATATTTAGTGTTTTTTTTCATTTGAAAGGACAACTGTAATACTGAATACTTGCAGTATTGCAGTTATCAATTTTTGAGTTAACTAAGCAGAACTATTATTTTTGAAAAAGATAATGCCTTAAACGAAAAAATGAAATCTCGAGATTAAAAAGTATATGTTTCCAGTTTAAAAACAGACATTAATGAAGTACTTCATTACCTTTATAACAGCTTGCTTAGAATTTGCATTGGATTTTGCCCATTAAAAACAAAATTGCTTTAGAGTAAATAATATCTTCAAAGTTGTTTGTTTGTTAATGCACAAAGTATAGGCACGCAGAACACCAGGTACCTTAGACACCGACTGCTTTGGTCATATGTTCAAAGTCCTACTTAGAATTTTGCCGAGACTATGGAGTTCCAACCCTAGCAAGGGATCTTTTACATGCTACACATCGTAGTAACATGGGATCCACGGCTTTACATCACTTCCAAATGATAGTATTCTGTAGAGGCTTTTATCGCCATTTTTCTATTTTTGAAAACCTCACCGGGACCGCGAATAGAACTCACGACCCTTAGATCAGTAGTCAGGATGCTTACCACTGAGCTACCGACCCCGGCATCTTCAAAGTGATCACATGGTTGATGCCGCATATGAGCTCGATGTGATACTATACAGCGTGTCCAAAATAAACATGTACAATGCGGAGCGACCCCCGGAATTGTTAAGGTAGCAAAACTAAACGTTTCGTGACGGGCCCATCAGAAGTATGAAAAGAAACGAGCGCGGTAACTGAACATGTCAATCACTTCAGAGGCAAATATCTGATCCGGCTATGGGCTCGCCGTTTTCACTTGTCGTTGCCGATATCTTCATGGAAGCCTTCGAAATTTTGGTCATGGAATCTTAAGAAATGAAACTCAAATTGTGGTCCAACTGCTTTACCCGTCTTCTTACAATATCTCAATAGTCAATATTCAGACATCAGCTGTACAACTTTTCATTTTTGGATGCAATTGTTTCTTTAAAACCCAATGGCATATTTGAACATTTTGGATATCCCAAGCGCACCCTCTCTGACCACTATGCCAAATTCCCATCATCATCATCCAACAAAGACACTGTTTCTCATCGCTTCGATATTTGAACCAGATAAAATCGAGTTTAATCGAGTAATATTTGGGAAGTTCTTAGGAATATAGGGATACACAATCCGTTATCAATCGTCATCTCTTATTTTCCTCTATCCACTTAGTTACCGATCACATGGAAGAGTTCCTTTGAAAATTCAACATCAAAACGGTGTTCAAACCTCCCAGAAAGGTCTCACAGATTTTCCATGACCTAAGTATAAATTGAATACCATGTCACCAAAAGCTGTTTGCAGAGCCCTTTGCTCCTGTAATCTCGTATACATCGGTAAAACTGGACGTTCAATAAAAACTCTAAAAGCTCTTGTTACAGGTGAGGTCTCGCATCATTATAAACTACCGCGGCGTATTAACGACCATAAATTTCTGCTTGGTCAAAATTATATTATCTGCAAATCCCCACTCTTTTTGAGCTATTGAGATTTACAAACACTGCAACAATCTTAATCGAGACGAATGTTATCCTCTTTCTTCTATGTGAAAAGCGCTCATTTTTAACCCCGTTTATCACCTTCTTCATTCAACCGTGATGACACTACCTATAAATGTGGCGTGGTTAACAACCGTGTTCATCTATCTCTGACTTTTGCAGAGTTTTTTAATCACTAAAGGGGCAGCGATTTACTTTGGACTCAGAAATGCAGAATGCCATTAGAAAATAGTTTCGTCATCAGCAGCAAGAATTTTACATGTTAATAGAGATGTTTTTTTTTTTAATTGGATTATTATAAATTATGCTACAGCTTCTAAGTGTGTCTATTAAACATTCGTCGTAGAAGTAAATGCTCTTGTACATTATTTTGACGCAAGTTGTGAGTTCCAAGTTCCTCTTCTAGAACAATAACGAATAGACATTCAAAGCTAAATCGATTCCCATACCTACATTTTTGTATTATCAGTATTATATCTACTAAAAAGTGTAAACTATCTATGTATTATACATATAAAAGCGAATTAAAGTACTTGCATACTCCACGATTAATAGTCACTGCTTGGACTTGCTTCGTCGGCAAACGAGCTTACTTTCTTACCCTTCTGTCCTCCCCTTCATAATACAACGATAAGCCTTTACGTTATGTATTATCTATCCAGAAAACTTGTGTAAATGTACCTGAGTGTACATAAAAATGATGCTCTTTTTCGGACTGAAGCTTGCATCTAGTGACAAAAACAGTTACTATTAAAGTGAGGTTAAGTTACCATACAGGTTTCTAAATATTAAATTTGTGAAAATGAATGCAGGTAGGTACTTATATTAATAACTTGATAGTAACTAAAGTAATAAATTCGTTCTACGGATTCAAATTATTTTGATTTATTACTACCAAAGTCAAAAAATTAAAGTAGCAAAATTATTTTAAACAGGATCATGTCAACGTGCTAGTAATTTGACAGTTGACAAGTTCTTTGGATAGATAATAGCCTTCCTGGCCCAGTAGTTAAAGCGTCTAACTATAAACCAGATGTCTTCTTGAAGTGTAGGTTCGAGTCATACCTACTGCAGCACCTTATTCTCGCTTATTCGTGTAAATAATTCGTTTAACTGCTTCAGTCTTATTAGAAACTTAGAAACACTTACTCTGCGATTGGAGTTACTTCGTCCCCGATCAGGCTTGCTTCCCTAAGCACCCAATTCCACACTCTTTACTACTACAACTATTTATTCGTTCTAATACAGTGACTCTAACGTGTCTGTGAACCGGTCTGCCTGCACCTGAAACATTTCATGATATACGATTGACATAAAGCATATTTGGAATTTGGATTGATGTATTAAAATTAAAATAGTACGTATTAAACTTACAATTTCACCTTCATTAAGTGTCAAATATAGTGCAATAGTTATTTTTGTTGATAAGGGTTTATTTTCCAATGCATATATTACAATACAATATGAAAAGCGCCCTTAGGATAGAATTTTTTTTAAATAACTGTTTATATTTGATCATGCATAAAAAATAACAACTTTAGAAAAGCTTCTCCTTGGAGGAAATGTAGAAGTGGTAATAATAAAGCAATTTGTCCTTTAATCCCCTCGTGCGGCTACATTTGCAAGTTAATTTTGCACAACACATAAAATATATATATTTTCTCTTTTGCTTCAGAGCTGGGAAGCTTTGCCGCCGGATACTGCTACATTTACACCGGATATCACCCCTCTTATCCTGTCGGCGCACAGAGACAACTACGAGATTATAAAAATCCTCTTAGACCGTGGTGCAACCCTTCCCATGCCTCACGACGTAAGGTAAGGTATAACAGCCATTTCACATTTAGAATACGTAGAAAGTAGAGATTTAAAGCATACTACTGTGAGAGTATAAGATCCTGTAGGTATAAGGTGAACTTAGTTTTTTAGAGTAAATTTAGTTACAGCTATTTATATAACAAGTACGCAATGTAGGATTATATTTGACAAGAATTTTTTATAGCCGAGCGAGTATTGCGAGGGAAGTCAATAAAGGAGACGAATCCTTAAAGTCATATTATGTACGAGTTACATACAAAGCTTTATGTTCGACTGCTAAAATAAAAAAAATCGAGTTTATAAATTAGACGTCTATTCTGCAACAGAAAAAAAAATACATTAGAGTGCCTTGATAGATATTGATAAGCATCTATTTTGACATTCTCAAGCATTTATTTTAACATTGACAGCTGACAGTACTTTATAGTACAACTAAAGTAAAGTAACGTACTTTATAGTACTAGTAGAATAAAATATATTTAATTTTATTACTACTATAAAGAGCTACTTTATTGCCGCAAAACTATGCCATAAACAGTACTTTATAATGCAGTCGTATATAAACGATATTATATTTTCAAAATATACATCTAAAAAAATAATCATGCTTCCCTGTTCTTGATAATTTATTCAAAGCGACTTGCATGAAATACAATTATTGAAAAAGTGTAACGGTGGATGTTTAAAAAAAGTTAATTTGCCGTACCGTTGTCATAAATGTAATTTTATGAACCCCTGGACTGTTATAACTCCATTAGTTTGTTTTATCCCTTATTCTTAAGGAAAGCGAATGAATTTATATTTCATGCGTAAAGTTTAAATTGAGAAAAGTTGGACTGAAAACCTTTAGAATGTTTATTTAGCATCCTACCTAATTAGAAAAAATGCGTAGCAATATGTTTAAATTATCCCTAAAGTTATTAGCATGTAAATAAATGTGTTACATAAATCTGCATATTTGTAAATAGGGAACCTTTAACAAATTTAGTTCCATAACACACTTCTCGGCTAAAGATTAAACCGCAGATTACATTAGTTTTGCTATTGTAAGTCAGTTTCGTAAACCAAGTAGCAATTGACCTTCATATGAAACGATAGATCAAACTTATAGTTTCTCAAGTTCGACGGAACAAACGGGTAGAAATTGCTGACCCCTACAAAAAACTTGTAGTTCGTTTATCTGATTTTCGATATCACGGGGTTTTCAAACTTTCAGCGATACTGAAGCAAAGCAAATTTTATGTTCTGGGAAATCCTTGTGAGAGAAGCAGTTAAAGTTGTTGCAGTTTGAATGTTTTAACAGCTTTCCTACTTCAAATGCCAAGTGTAGAATGGAAGAATTTCGCATTTGACGTTTATTATATTTCTTTGAAAATTATACTGACAACTGAAAAATGTTATACAATTAAAAATTTCTGTCTTATTTACGTCAACAACTAAATTGAAATTTATTTACCTTAATATTTTTTTTAGAAATTAGGAAACAAACATAATTAACTGCAATAGTAAACTTACAACAAGCTAGTACTTATTTTATAATCTTTTTTTCCCGAAAATAATAACGTGAGCAAATGAAAATGAAATCAAGCTTGCCTTTGAAATATTTGTTGTATGAATAATATGTTGGTGGTACTGTAAATCTATGTCAAATTCGAGGTTTGCAGGTTAGGTTTTGCGTCAGTTTTGACACAGACTGACGTAAAACCTAACCTGCTAACCTCGAATTTTACATAGACTTATAGTGCCACCAACTAGAGATGGGCGCGTGAGTGAATTTTCGCTCACGTCACGCACGTTTCACGCTTGCTTTAAACAGTCACGTTCACGCACGTTCACGCTCACGTTCACTCACGTTCACGGCGTGACACGCCACTCACGACGTGACACGCAATTTTATTTCAAAATTTAAATTCAAATAGAACAGAATATTCACATTTCAAACCTATGAAAAAACCCTAAAAAGAACTAAAAATATGTTTTGCACCTGACATAATTTACGTGAATGTTGCAATCAGAATAGTTGAAATAAAAAGAAAAAAATGAAAATTGACTACAATAACTTCGACAAGTAGTACAGGCGCCAGGGAAATCGTTAATAGGGCTTTACGTGCAATTCTTGGTACCTGCATTTTGGGTTAATGGGTGGGTGGGGGGCTGTGCTCTGAGTCTAACTTTAAGTTTCGGATCGATCGGAGAAATTGTTTTTCCGCAATATCGGAAGAAGTGTTGAAAACGGCTTTTTAGCAATTTCTCGTTTCCTGTTGCTCTGATGCTGAAATTGCATCAATACAAGTTTGTAGTTTATGAAATTCCTCACAACTTTTGGAAATACCTTTTTCTCGTGCGCTCAACAATTCAAAAGTTGTTACCCCATAAAGCCGAGAAAGTAAGGGTTGAAATTGGTTTTACGTAAATATATCGCTTTCAGTTAATCCTACGATAAAAAATACTCTTATATTTTTTGTAGAACAACTAATTTGCATAAAATTTGTGTATGAGTATTTTTCCATTTGGACAATTATTTACCGTTGTACAGCGCCGCAAATGTCGCAAGTCACTTAAACCGTACATTTAATGTGCACTTTCGAACGGCCCTGTTCCTTTGAGGTACAGTTTGTAGCGCGTCTTTTTATGTGGTTTCCCCGATATGCCTACTCCACGAAGTGTATTTCTAACAGTCTCACACTTCCCATGGTCTTTTTGATGAACCGGGTTCTGCATCGTTGATCCCACTCATTGCAGAATCGTTGATTTTATCGCCCTTGTCAAGTTGTGTTTCCTTTGAAAAGAACTCGGAAAGAGAAAATATGTCGTCGTCGTAATTGATGTGATATTCGTCAACATCTGTAGTAAGCATTCTGGAGAATTCCTGCACGTTCTCACAGGATTGTCCGGCGGGAAGCAAATGACGGTGCACTTTAAACCCGCTTTGCGACAGCCATAGGCCTTTCCACATTTGGTCTTGCACCCGCATAAGATTAATTTTATTATTGCAAGAGGCGCGGGAGGCTCAGTGCTAGACACCTGTGTAAACGTACGGTCACTTTTCTCTCAGCCCCATATTCCCGTGGGTAGAGTGTCACTAAACTTAAACAAAATAAAAATTTATATTCAAAATGAACGATTCACGACTCACCATGTGAAGAACAGTCAACTCGGTTATTCTGTTATTTGATTAATTTTTTGAATCTAGACTGTAGTGTGTTTTTCTTTGCAAGCCCGGAAAACTGAATACCAAAGATAAATCATGCGTGAAACACGGCGATGCTGTATCAAAGCATATCTTGTTTTTGCATGCATTTTCTGGTTGTGACACAACATCGGCTGATTACGGTAAGGGAAAAGTGAAATTTCTTAAAACCCTAAAAAAGACACCTAGCCTGGAATCTGCAGTGAATCACTTTGTACAGAAAGATGTAGACGTGGATATCATCGCATTAGCGGGAGAGCAATTCTTTATTGCGTTGTACGGTGGAGACATCCATAAAGACAAGTCAATCAACTTGCTGCGATACAAACACTTCGCGAAATCCCTTGCGAAGTCAACGTTTACTCTGGCATCCCTGCCACCTACAAAAGACATGGCCAGGATGCACGCATTCCGGACATACCATCAAGTTCAATCCTGGCTTGGAAATGCCACTCTACCCGCGGAAAGATGGGGCTGGAAGAAACGTGGACGTACGTTTACACCGGTGCCAGCACTGAGCCTCCCGCGCCTACTGCAATAATTAAATTAATTTCATGTGGGTGTAAGACCAAATGTGGAAAGGCTTGTGGCTGCCGCAAAGCGGGATTAAAGTGCACCGCCATTTGCTCCATATGCGCCGGGGAATTCTGTGAGAACGTGCAAGAAATCTCCAGAATACTTGCTACAGTTGAAGACGAATACCACACCAGCTGCGACGATGACATATTTTCTCTTCCCGAGTTTGTTTCAACGGAAATACAACTTAACAAGGGCGACAAAATCAACAATTCTGCAATGATTGGAATTGACGATGCAGAAACGGCCCATTAAAAAGACCAAGGAAAGTGTAGAAATACACTTCGTGGATTAGGCCTATAGGGGAGACCACGTAAAAATAACGCGCCACAAGCTGTACCTCAAAGGTGGTGTGGAAAACAGTTGGTGCGACACACTCGAAGGAACAGGGCCGTTCGAAAGTGCACACTAAATGTACGGTTTACGTGACTTGCGACATTTGCGGCGCTGTAGAACGGTAAATAATTGTCCAAATGGAAAAATACTCATACACAAATTTTATGCAAATTAGTTGTTCTACAAAAAATATAAGAGTATTTTTTATCGTAGGATTAACTGAAAGCGATATATTTACGTAAAACCCATTTCAACCCTTAATTTCTTGGATTTATATGGTAACAACTTTTAAATTGTTGAGCGCACGAGAAAAAGGCATTTCCAAAAGTTGTGGGGAATTCCATAAACTACAAACTTGTACTGATGCAATTCCAGTGCCAGAGCAACAGGAAACGAGAAATTGCTGAAAAACTGTTTTCAACACTTCTTCCGATATTGCGGAAAAACAATTTCTCCGATCGATCCGAAAACTTAAAATTAGACTCAGAGCATAGCCCCCCACCCACCCATTAACACAAAATGCAGGTACCAAGAATTGCATGTAAAAATTCCCTGGCGCCTGTACTAAAGGGATAAATATTGATTTCTCGCAAATATATTTCTTGCAGCTGTCTTCAAAGACATTACTTTTAATACTAAAAGCTGTCATTGGAATTGAATGTTGCTAGGCAACACTTTTAATTCGTAGGTTTGAAAGTACTTTTACGTACAAAGATCAACATTTTCAACGTTAAAGCGAGTATACAAAAAAAACATTACTTTTATTAGAATAATAAGTTCATCTACACAAGTACACAATAAATTGGTTTAAAAATATCATCTACACAATACATTTTTGGTTTGATAATATCGTAATTAACAGTTTCAGCGTTAGCCGAATATAAAAAATAAACCATTACTTTTATTAGAATAATACATCTACAGATTAAAATTTTGATTTAAAAATAATATGTAATCAACATTTTCAGCGTTAAGTCGAATTCTGCGCTCTTCTAAAATTCGCCCAGCTGTAGAAAATACTCTTTCGCTTGTAGCGGAATTTGCCGGTATGTTTAAATTTCTCAAGTTTTTTTAACAGTGGCGTATTTACACTGTTTTTCCAAAATCCTAAAATGTCATCTACATTTCCGAATTTTAATTTAACATACTAATTTAGTTTTGTTTCGACATCATCCTAATTACACGTGTCATCGTCAGAGCTATCTCTAAGTGTAGATAGATAAGAATCTGATGCTGATGTACCAGTTTTGAGTCGTTTGCTATGTATTTCATCATTATCATCTATAGTTTGATTTGCATTATAATCTTCTCCTTTATGTGAAGATCCAAAAATAAAGTCACATAATGTAACTTGTTTGGCACAATTTGTGATTTAATGAATCTAAAAGTTGCTGCACCCTGCAGTTTTTTATTCGTTACTAAATATTTAACGTGAAATTAACGTGAAACGTGAATCACGCCTTGGAAATTTTCACTCACGTTCACTCACGCTCACGTCACGATTTTCAAATATTAGTCACGTTCACGACGTGACACGCCGTGACACGACGTGACACGACTGTTTTCACGTCACGCGCCCATCCCTACCACCAACATATTATTCATATAACAAATATTTCAAAGCCAAGCTTGATTTCATTTTCGTTTGCTCATATGTTACATTTTTTAATACAGCATTACATGCAAGTTAATTTTAATGATTTCGGTTACTTTAAGCCGCCTTTTGTAGAACTAAAGAATTTTCAAGTGGCTCTTCTTACTCGGGTTGCAGTTTTAATTGTATCTGAACGCTTGGTCCAAAGCGTTTTAAACCGTTAACTTTCCAAATCCAACTTCAGACAATGAATTAAAGGGAATATACTATTTTCCCCAATAAGAAGACCTGTAATTCCCTGCAGTCGCTCTAGGAAATATTTCAGATTTACATAGCTTAAATTTGTAGAGTTTAATTGCATTCTTGCTGTAATTGCATAGTGTGTCTATGCAAATATTTTATATTTGAATTTCAAATTATTCCTTTCATTTAGGTAAAGTGTTGAATGAATTTGAAGCGTATTCTAGAACGTATTCATCACCTAGAAAAATGCGACTCACCGCTTTATGAGTAAGATAAATTTTGCAAACAAAGGCGCTGTATATTACATCTGCATAGAATTTAATTGAAAATTGTTGCTACAATATGTCTCTACCGAAATATTTATGGTACAATACGGCAGTTGCATGCATTTTAATTAAATATATTCAAATCGCGTACCCATTTAGTTTAAAATAATTTTACAATATTTTAATTCTAACATGTGTGATTAAGTTTTAATCAACTTTGTAGACAAAACATAAACATAAAATTTAATTTTAATTCAAAATGGATTTGAGTTTTTCCTTTTTGTTGAAGTGTGATTATTTACTGGTAATGCTTAATATCCCAATATTTCATGTGTAGGCAAATCATTATATTTGAGCCAGAAGCATAGGACTCCTCGAAGGAGGCCATAGTTGCTTCTACGAGTGGCAAATCAAGACGATATTTGACAGAAATTGTATTATTTAAAAAATACAATAAGTAGTTGCTAATATTAATGCTAATAACTTTCATTCAGTATGAATAACCAGCACCCTTAAGCCTGAAGTTACTTAACTAACGAATAGTTTTGATAATTCTTTAGTTAGTGATTAGTGTGGGTTAGAGTAACGAAGTGGATTAATAATTTTATGCCACACCTAATCGTTAACGAAACAGAGCATCATTTATTATTTTTAATATTTAGTTGACTCATTTAAACGTATCTTCCTTCGAGTTATCGAGTACGATGTTAAAATACAATAATTATTGCCATAAGAGTCACCCATTAGAGACATTACAAAAAAGCAAAGTATTTATTTATTTATTAAACAACAAACAGACAACGTCCAATAATAAGTTGAAATAAAAACAAAATACAAAATAGCAGATGGTGATAAAAACCCAATCTCAAACATATAACAACTGTAAATATACAGGGAGATCAAAAATAAACTTGATCGCTGGAGCCATTGAAAACAGCCAAACTTGCCTAATCTGTAGCATGCTTTTTGTTAACATAAAACTATCAAATGTTTTTGAAGTTTAAAATTCACTTTTGACATCTTGTTTGCCATTGTTATTTAAAGTTACCTATCGCTTTAATGTATAAATTTGGTTTAAATTACATCTTTTTGCATATTTGTGTAAACTATTAGTCACGTGAACTAATAATTCAAATAATCGTAGTTCAAATGTACGTAGTTTTATAAAATGTAGTGTCGACAGAATTTTTCAAGGGCTCCCGCGATCAAGTTTATTTTTGGTCTTCTTGTATGTATATAAATAATAATCACCACTAAATAAATCATCACCTCAGATATAAAGTAACTAGCAAACATAAAATTATATGCAAGGATTCAGCAGCCAGTTGTAAAAGCAGAAGTAGTAATCGGCATTTTGTCATTAGGGTCAGAATGTAAATTAACAGAAGCAATAATATAATAATTCAGAAAAAAATACATATACATAACATTTACTTACCATTACTTAACAATTCAGTGACGACTTCTTCCTCTCCTTTCTTTCCACCTTTCGCACCCTATCTGGTGGCCAGCGTGCGTAATTCCTTTGGGGGTGCACTCTATCGTTTCGATTATTTGTTTTTCGTTGTCATATTTTCGCTTTTCGTCTGAGCGATCGTTGCTTTGTAGTAAAATGTCCCGTTGGTTTTTAAGAGACTTCGGGAAACTCTCTTTCAAGTAAGGGGAGTGTCAGGCCATTTTTTATTTCTCAGTAATTTATGATCTGAGTTTTGAAAAACTTTTGATTATTACTTATAAACTTATAAGAGTATTAATTCTTTCCAGTAATTTTTTAGAGTGCACAGAAACCACGTATTAATCGGCACGAGCGATACGCGTGTTCTGTGCAAGATAAGAAAATTACCGGACATTAATTAATGCTAGAATGTAGATTCGGCAAGATAATCGTAGCGACACGGCCATAAAAAGTAAACTTTTAATTTTAATCGAAAATAAAATATCAAGTGATATTGAAAAGGTATCCATAGTAAGTTGTTAATATGTTAGTGGCACTGTACGTCTATGTCAAATTCGAGGTTAGCAAGTTAGGTTTTGCGTCAGTCTGTGTCAAAACTGACGCAAAACCTAACCTGTCAACCTCGAATTTAACATAGACTTCCATGTCACCAACACATTAACAACAGTGAATGTCAAAAAATTTCGACTTATTAATCACAGTTAGGTTAGTCTACCTACAAAAAATATCCAAGAAATTTTGTTGTTGTCTTGGTTACGGCTCGCGAACTAATTTTTCTATTGGTCATTAATGAGTGTCGTACGATTTTCATTAAAGTTATCTATGCTTTGGCAACGATTTACAATTCGCAGCATTCTGTTCAGGGGCAAATGAAATTTATAGCTTATACGCGTTATAGAAATAACAAAGATACATTTACGCCTATTGTCATATAAAAGGTACAGCTAGTAGGTTCCAGTATATGTGGAGGATATACTTCATTGTGAACCAATTCATACAGGGTGTCAAAATGTGAAAAAAACCTTTATAGTGGATAGCTTAGATCAAAATAAGAAAACAAGTGTCAATGAACATACGTCTAGAAATGTGTTTTAAGGGAGCTAGGATCCCGAGAGGGGTAATAGAAAACAAAGATTTTATTTAATTAAAATAGCGCAGATATTGCAAATGTTGTGTAATTTGGCGTGTCTATGCGATTTTTTCTGTTGAACTAGATGACGCTGACATTTTTTTGTATATTACTGAAAAGGTGTAGTTTATGCATAAACTAGGAAGGGTTAGGGGATGTTTTATGTCATAATTTTCTACAGTCAACAGTTTTGTCAATTCTGGCTAATTATTAGCAAAGACTAGACTTTTTCGTATAAAAAAGTGCCCTTGTTTGGAATCGCTGAGGACAGTAGTTTTTGAGAAAAGAGAACTGAAAGATTGAAATTCGCTACTTCAGATGCGTAATCTACTCATAGCAATGGGATTTTCTACTTAATCTTCTCGGAGGTGTAGCTTCCTAAAAACTCATTTCCAGAGCTATATTTATAGGACGTTTTCATATTTTGATGTACTTTCATATTCAATGCAATATTGTGTATAAACCACTTTCTAGCACCTGGAAAGTAGCCCAAACCATGATGATTTTCAATCCCTGGAAAAAGCCAGATGTTTCTTCCTATCAGCCTATAAGCCTACTACCCATGCTTTCCAAAGTTTTTGAGAAGATGTATGTCAAAAGATTCAAAATAATAACAGAATAAAGGAAAATTATCCCATTACATCAGTTTGGATTCCATAACGAGCACGCAACAATAAAGCAAGTGCATAGGCTGGTCAACCAAATACACACAGACTTGAATGCTGCTTTCTTCGATATATTCGAAGCTTGTGACAAGGTATGGGACGATGGATTGCAAGTGAAGCTAAAGAGGCTTCTACCTTACCCTCACTTTCAGCTGCTAAAATCCTATCTGGCAGATAGACACTTCTCAGTGAAACAAGGAGTCGAAGACACTGAGATACATCATATTATACACTCAGGCGTTTCTCAAGGCAGCGTCCTTGGTCCAATATTATACCTCTTGTATACAGCAGACCTACCATCAACAAGAACCGCTACAGTGGCAACATATGCTGACGACACTGCTATTCTGGCATCCCACACTGATCCAGCATCAGCTTCAAGAAACCTCCAAATAGCACTAAATATAATTCAGCACTGGTTAAAAACATGGCGCATTAAAGCTAATGAAACTAAGTCCATACATGTGACTTTTGCATTACGAAGATTAGCAACTGTCAACTTCCACAATTCGAAGATTTTAAATATCTCCGCATGCACTTAGACCGCTGCCTTACTTGGAAAAAACTTATAACTATTTACCAAACGAAAACAGCTAGTTATTACTATACAAGTAATGGGACAAGGCGGCGCTGCCAACTGACTATGGCCATTTTGACGCTGCCAAGTGGGCGCGAGCCACCTGGGCGCGAGAAGAGTGAGCGCAGAATTATTTTGAAATGCGTATACCGTAAACTTATAAATATATTTGAAATTTAAACTTTAGAATACAGAGAAGGCAGTAATATTGCCTATTTTTAAGAGTGTACTACAAGGGACAGGTAGCACTTACGCATTAAAAATAACTCAGGTCAAATGATAGATTAATACTAATTGGCAAAGTCTAATAATCACGCTATAATTGGTTACTTATCAATGCCAAAACTCGTATTTACAAATGGGCACAAATTTTTCAGCCTCTATGTATAACCAAAAATATTATAGCAATATACTAAATCATCGTACGTTCAACTTTTATATAAGCAAATTTTACGCAACTCATAGTTCTAGAAACACCTTCCAACCCCGCATCGTTGCCACACCTTGTATGTTTAGGTTTCGCGCCCACTTGTCTCGCTCCCAGTTGGCTCGCGCCCAGTTCTCCCTGCGCCGAGTTGGCTTGCGCCCACTTGGCCGCGTTGATATGGCCGCGGCCGGTTGGCTGCGCCGACTTGTCCTACAATCCAACAAAGTGATTCAGCGTGATATCCCTCTGGAATCCATCAAGGAAGCCATACGTCGATTCAGTGCGAAATACAGTGAAAGAATGCTAGTGCATCCTAATGTGTTGGCCAATCAGCTAAATGTGCGCGATACGAATGTAGTGCGGAGGTTGAAGTGACTACTGCCATTCGACCTAATAACAGGACCCAGACAAGTTTAGACTTAAGATACATACACAAATAAACTCTAGATTTAAAGTTTAGATTAACTTTAAAGAAGATCACTCGCTGGAGTGATACTCTACATGTCATTCTTTCTGTACCATAACAAACGCTTATTGCCCATTGGGCAAATTATAGATCTCTCTAGGAGTTATATAAAAAAAATTGATGTAAGCTATCTGCTATTAAAATTTTCGTCACACTTTCGATGACACCCTGTATACAAGTAAGAAGAATCCAACATTACGTCTAATTTCTAGACTACAAAATTTAAATTCATCCAGCAAATGTTTGTAAGATCTTATATGTGAATATATTTTATGCTTTTTGCAGTAAAAAAACCCTAGAAACTTTGTTTGCACCTTTTTTTTCATTTTGGTACACATTATAGACTGGTCGCCTTTGGAAAAATGCGATACGTCTTTAAATCAGAACTTCCAATCTGCCTTAAAGGAAAGGTATTTAATCAATGTGTACTCACTGTTATGACGTATAGAGCAGAAACCCTTACCCTTACAAGAAAATCGGTTAAAAAGCTTGAAGTTGCCGAACGCGCTGTAGCGCGCTCTATGTTGGGATTAACTTTAAGAGACAGGGCAAAGAACTGGGGTTGTGAATCTCAAGTGGAGTTGGGCGGGCCACGTGGTAAGAATGGGGGACGACAGGTGGACGAAGAAAATTATTGAATAGCGACCAAGGCAAGACGCTTACAGAAACAGAGGACTTTCTCCAACTCAATTGACGGATGATTCAAAGAAGCACAAAACCGAAGTAAATAGCAAATGCCCTGTAGTGGACGAGAGAGGCTACGTGATTATAGTATGGAGGCCATAGAATAGCTCCATATTCTAATGATGGTCTCACATATAAATTATATAAATAAATAAATAAAGGATTGAGAATTAGTAAAATCAGTCTAGTTGCGCTGTACAAATTCATGAAAAGAAGTAATGAGCTTATAAACATTTACATCATTTAGATAAAAAAAGTAGTGGACCTAAATTAGATCCTTGCGGGACGCCCGGTGTAGCATAATATTTTACCGACGAGCCACCATTGTATATAACGTATTGCTGTAGGTGGCTCAGATAGGGTGCAATTAAGTTTAAAAAGCTGTCCGATATTGAAAAAAAATGTAATTTATTTAATAAAGTGTCGTGATGGGCCATGTGTTTCCAAATAATTTTTTTTATCTTTAGAAAAAACCAGGTTTTAAAATCTTCCGCTAGATTGCTTTTAATACACGTTACATAATTACGGTAAGCTACTTTAATATCAAATTTAATTTCAGTTCTTAGATATTTAAAAGCCTGGCGCGTGAGGTTTTTAACGTTTTTTACATCGTTCTTTCCTTTTTATATTTTTGATTATATCGGCAGTGAACCAAGTAGGATATGTACTTTTTTAAAAGCAGTGTTTGAAACACACCTGTCTAGCATCTAATACATTTTATTGTAAAATATTTCCACTGCGAATTTAACATGCGTTTCGTGCTCTCATTATCATTCAATGCTGGGCAACTAGCAATAAAGCTGAAGAAAATTAGCTCTTTTAAAATTGTACTCCTTAATGTCTAGATGAGATTAATGCTCTCTCCTGCTAATTACATATTCAAAATTACACAAAAGCGAAGGGTGATGAGCATATTTAGGACTAAGAGAAGACAATAGCTCGCAACTGCCACCAATTGTCGTGCCAAAACAAGGTCAAGTACACTATTATTAAAGTTTAAAACATTATTGAACTGGCTCAGGCCAGGTAAGTCCATAAACTGCTCGTGCATAACCTGCAAAGCAGGTGATGTACTGAACAAATTAAAGTCGCCAAGATATACACACTTTCTACCGATACAAAAAGTTGGCATCAAAATTATCATAAAATAACTGATTTTTGTGATCATCAGCATCAGGCAGAAAATAAACGCAACATAAATAAAATTTTATTTCTCCCAGACATTCTGTCATTCAAAATATCCTGTTTAAAAGTTTTAGAATTGTAAATTTTCATGCTTTGAATATTGTTTTTTTACTAATATCAGGATTCCACCAGCTCTGAATTTACTCGAAGTAAATAAATCGCGATCTCTGCAAACAACCGAAAAATCCTTAATAAAGAGTTCATTATCAGTAACAGAAGGGTAGATTACTGTTTTAGTCAAAGTTATTATATACATAGTATTCAGAAAGAGTCGTAAGTAAATTAAGCTTAAAGCTTAAAAAATGTATTATCCAGAATTCCACGGTACTAAACAGCATATCAATTGAAGTGACCATCAGCGGTTAGTCCGAACAACAGATCAAAAGAGAGGGCGAAAATGGCATAACAACAAAAACCAAATCTTAGTTACAAATCAACTTCAATGTTGTATAGATATCGACTAGAAACTAGCAACCATAATCAGTGATGCAAAAGAGGCAAATAAACGTCAATACAAGAGAACAAATTGTAGACACGAAAAATAAGTGATACGTGTTTAACCGAAAGAGAAGATATACACAAGAAGAATTAACCCCAAATACATAAAAAAAATATTCGAAAAAATATAATCCTGACTATTCAATTCACCTGTCATCTGTCAAAAAGTAACCAATGAAAATCCAGAATTCTGACGTTTCTTGACCAATCAAAAAAATATCAGTGGATATATCTTCCTAGAAGGTATTCAAGTGACTATTTTTAACAAATGCTATTTTTATTAGAAAAAGTCAATATTAGTGTTCTGTTACTATAGAAATTGCGTAGTTTGTTGCTAGATTTACTGAAAACTAATTTGAAAAAGTAGTTTGGTTCATTAAATAGTCCCTCGAATACCATTCTTAGTCAAAGTTAAGTAGATTATTTTTGCGGTCGTATCACTACTCATGTCCATTGCGCTTTGGATTAGGACTCGTGCTATCGCACTCGTCCTAATCGTACCAAAGCGCAATGGACATTCGTGACACCACCACAAAAATAGTCGACATAACTTTGACTACTCATGGTATTATAAGTGAAAGTATTAGATACGTAACAAACATCAAATGGAAGAAAAAACATTACTTAAAATAATAGGTAGACATAGAAAATTGTTGCAAACGGAGAAACAAAATAATACATCAGGACTGAGATAAAAAGATGAAACAGAAGAAACTGAAATAATAGAAAAAATTATTATCAATCAAGGTTTCGAAGAGCTGCCTAACATAGTTTCAAGAAGAAGTAAAAGCAGCCTTAAGAAATGCAAAAAATAACAAATCTCTCGGGCAAGACCAAATAATTATAGATAGCATAAAGGTGGGAGGCTCCTTGTTGAGAAAACAGTTTATTTAATGCATGTCTACAGGGTGGTACTATACCTAGCGTCTAGAATAATGCAGCAACGATTGTTTTGCACAAGAAGGATAATATATTAGATAGAAGAAACTATGGATCAGTCAGCCTTTATTAACCATTCACCAAAGTAATTACCAACCGTCTGGAATAAAAATTGGACTTCGGCCAACCTATGGAACAAGCCGAACCTAAGAAGAAATGATCTAGAAAAATGTTGCAGACAGTGCAACTCAATTATTTGTGTACAGTCAGCCTTGACATGGAGCAACACGGTAGTCACCTTGAGCATTTGCTGTAAGTTTATTTGACTATTTGTCACTACTATTACCTTCTATTAAATTGTCTTTTCGTATATAGACCTACATGTCTGCTGCCTTCTAAGCTTATTGAAAAGCTATTGCTAAGAAGAATTAATGATGATAATATTCGATATCAATTGGCTTCTCAAATTTCAGTTAGTGTTCAGACATCAGAGTAATCCTATACGTAAAAATGCGATTGAATAGAAAATGTTACATACCAAGCACTGGAAAACAAGCAATTCTGCTGTATTGTCTTTTTATACATACGGCAAGCATTTAAAAAAGTATGGCACTAAGGTATCCCATAGAAAAAAAGTCTTCGTCATCATTATTCTTTATATTCAAATAATTTTTCTTCAATCTTTTCAAATTAAACAAACTTAAGAATTATTCAGTATCCAGAGTTCCGCAAGGCAATATTATATTTTATTTGCCCTGTACATACATAGAATCTGCCAACTACACCTTAGACGACAATAGCAGTATTTGCTGATGATACAGCAATATTAGTATCTAATGAAGACTCAACTATTGCGTCTGCAAGTTCGTTCAAATACCATGCCAGATTTATAATCATCATCAAACGATCAAAACCCCCTTCACTCAAGAACTGTACTGCTGTAATTCTATCATGGACTGATGCTTTTTCTATTTTGAGCTTGTAGACCACTTTCCGTACTTCAATTAGTACAATACTGAACTTAGTTAATGAGCTTACAGTATTTTATTTTCCAATCCTATACTGCATTTTCTCCACTGGAAACCGTTATATCGTTTTTATTAGTACGAATGGTTTGATTTAACCGTACGTTGCTTTAGTGTATGTTGTTTCGCACTCCTAAAGCCTCTGGATACCTTATACAGGAATTTGCTTTACTGCCGTTTTCGAGTTTTTCTCTTATCCTTCCCAAGTCCTCTTTACTTCCTTTTACAATAAAGGAAGTATTGGATTCACCCGAAATTGAGTTTTCAACAGATCTTCACGTTTTAGAGTCCCCTGAACAAAAAAAAACATGTTTTTGTTCATTGATCTGGCTGTCAGTTTGTGTGTATTTGTGTGTGAACAGAATATCTCAAAAACACAAAGAGGTATGACGTTGCAAACTTCATATATGTTTTGTGTACTATCTAGATGCGACAGCGAGTTTTTGAAGAAAATCGCATAACCGGAAGTACGGCGTTTATTTTTGTGATTTTTCAGTTTTTTCGATTTTTTCAAAAACGGCTCTAACAATTTTTTCCAAACGTTACATTTTTATTACACTTTTAATTTGTATTGACGCGAGATAGGCGATTTTTTAGTTAACTGCAACTAACTCGCTATTTTGTACGGTTTCTGTAGAATTTGTAATTTTTGAAAAAAAACACATTTTTGAATTATAAAATCACTAAAAGAAAGTTGTGTGCGTGTATTACCCCAATTTTTTTTATTGGAAAACAATATCTTTCTTTATTATTTATACTTTTTGTAATCCTCTGTTGATTTAGTGTTGAAATAGTTCTTCCACAATGCATTTTTCTTCTGTACTTCGTTATTCACTTCACTGCACTACCAAGCTAGGCGTTTTCTCGTTTGTTCTGAAAAGAACTGCTTCTCCTGATCTTAATAGCATTCCTTTGAATTACTAGGGACATGCAGATTAGAATTGTGAAGATACTCCAGCTCAATCACAGATTCTTCTTTTAGTTTTATTAAATGCTTCTTGGTACGTGTCTAATCAAACAATTCACTATTTTAAAAAGTTCTCTGTGAAGGAAGAAATTATGAAACGAGCAACTAAACATCGAAAACGCATTAAAAATCATATGAATGAAATAACTGCATCTCCACTAAATGAAGCAAATTTTAGAAAACTGAAGAATAAATCGCATAAAGATACACTATTTGAATCGTGATAGCTACGTTTGAAGACTACTAAATATTACAAATGGGTGTAGTTCTTTAATTTAATTTATTTGTTCTAATTGCCAATGCAAATTTAATTTATTTGATACTATCGATACTATATATCGTAACCAAGGAAATGCGACTCAAAGTCACCAGATTATTTTTATTCATTGATATTGAATTTGCTCTATTCTTCATCTAAAAACCAAAACGACACAGTATGAAATAAAATGTTGTACGTTAATACGTTCGATAAAATTTTCACAGTTTCAAAATTTTGGACTCTGCTTCTTCGTCGCTTCGTCTCTAAACAACGAACTAGTATTATAAAATTCATTTAGTGGACTTGTAACATAAATAACTGTTACAAAATCTTTTGTATGTGCTTGCTTTTAAAAACATGCTAAGTATTATGCTTGAAATTTATCGTCTTCCATAAATTATTTTGCAAGGAAACTGAGGAACTGTGCTTCGACACCCTGCATATTTATTTTAATAATTTACACTAAATTAAGTAGATGGGTAAAATATGCCGAGGTATGTAAAACCTGACGACGTTTGCTTAAATATGCAGAATATTCAAATTGCAGTCGGTGTGACTTTACTTTAACAAATGTATTTCAACTGAAAATGCATTCTACGTATTATTTGGGATCTCAGCGAAATGGTGATCGAAAACGGGAACCAAAAATGCTTATTTTGTTTTTCTCCATTCATTGCTGTAGGACGCAGTAAATTAGCTAAATTGCCGGAAGATTTAGCAAACGTTGATTAAATTTTAAGTTTAGCTTAAGCTTAGAATTCGGCAGCAAGACGATTAGACATAATTTCGTTGAAAGCTGTGTAATTCAGTTAAACTTCTAACAAGCCACACACTAATACAGATTAAATTACAACCGTTCTAACCTACTTGGAGTTTGCTTATATCTGAAAACTTCGACATCTTAAAATAAAAGTTAAGAAGTCTTTGTATGTACATATATGAGTGTCCAACTAGCAGGAAGTTCGCACCCACATAACTCGCACCATGGGAAACTTTATAACTTTGTTAATATCAAACGGCTCAAAAGAATGGCAACGAGAATTTCCCCAGAATTTAAATTATGGAATCGCGAACAGCCCAACATATTTACCAAATCTTCCAATTTAAATGTTAAGTATCGTCTGTGATGTTCACGCTGCCTGCATCCCAATTTTCTGTAGTTACTGGCCAAGATTCTCTCCAAGTACTCGAAACTCGATAACTTGGATTGTGATTCAACGACAGCGGTCTGAAGAACTACTTGGTATTAATAACGAAGTTAGTATCAGCCCCTTCAGTAAGTGCAAACAAGTATAAAGTTTGGGATCTGCTAATTTATTGACCGGGGAAATTAACGTTAGCGCATAGTAAAGAAGTGTTCAGCAACGTCATATTTTTTATAAAATTTTGCAATGTAATTAGAAACCGCTGATACCATATCGAGTGGCTCAAAATCTGCCTTAGCTCTAAACTTTCATCGAACAAATTTCAGAGGAGGCTCATAATGAATAATAAATAATAACTCGAAACTTTACTCTTTATGTTTACTTTTATAATTAGTTTTCGATGATAAAGTTAGCACAGATAAATACGTAAAATAGTTATTTATCTAACCAGTGTTGAAAGTATACCTTTGTCAAACGAAAACGACAGTTGCAGTCTGAGACGAAGTCAAATGCTGCAATCGTTTAAGTTTGACAAAGGTCTCTCAACGCGAGTCATACACACTACTTTGTCTACTCCTGCAACCTATGGAAGCTTAAAAATGCCAAAATCATTATTTAGAATTTTAAAACAATTTGACGTTTTATATCAAATTTCATAATAAGTTGTGGAATGTCAAAAAACTGTGCTGAAAGTGCCTAAAAGTGTGCAGCAATAGTAATTTACGTAACAAGTATAGAAAGTGGAGCTTTTCAGTACGAGTGAGATGTTTCCGGAAGAGGCCGTTAGGCCGAGTCCGGAATTTCGAGACGAGTATGGAAAAGCCACTTTCATACGAGTTTCGTACAATATTTTTTCGTACACTAGCATACAAAACGGAATACTAAATTTATCCTCGTATATAGCAAATAAGTAGAGTAATATTAATGTAATGTAATATTATATGTGTTGTAACTAAGGAAACGTACGGCAAAGTGCTACTTTGCCGTACGAATACCGCAAAATACTACTTTGCCGTACGAATACCGCAAAGTGCAACTTTCTGATTAATAAATTGTACGGCAAAGTAGCTCTTTCAATGCTAGTGTACGAAAAAATACTTTGCAACACACTTTTACATTTTGCAGCAGCACACATACGGAAAACAAGTGATTTCAACATTAAAAACCATGCAGAAAAATGAACTTTCAATGGCAAGTGTCGACAAAATATGTTTGGTACCTACTACCTACAGGGTGGACAAATTTCGACGTTTTCATAGGAAATCTCGATAACTACAGGAGATATGGAATATGGCCCCCATCCCTGTTTTCGAGAAAAGCTTAATGGTCAAAACTAAAATAGAACGTCTTTTGTTTTCAAATTATAAACAAAAAATCGATTTTTCCACTTTTTTGCGCCATATCTCGCTTATTTATGAAAATAGGTAAAATAATTTTTACGTTCTTGAGGCGGTTTGTTATAAAAATGCAGTGGCGTAATCAGTTTTTCAGAAAAAGTTTCTAACTTCGAAGTAAACCGAAAAGTCGAAAAACAGACCTGTTGTTTCTAACCCGAAAACAAAACACGACAGCCAATTTTAGTTTTGATCATTAATAAGCTTTTCTCGAAAAAAGAGAGTGAGAGTGGGAGGTCCATTTTTCTATATCTCCTATAATTGTCGAGATTCTCTATGAAAACATTCAAATTTGCCCACCCAGTACAACATCAAATTATATAATTATGCAATTCACTACTGACTACACAAAAATAAAAATGGCTAGTATTGTTCGATGCGTCTACTAGTAAATGTTAATTTTCGATTACTTAAATGAGAATTAAATGCCATGGGCAGTTGTTCATATTCTAAATATTTATTAGCAATTTATAGGATCATGATATAATACTTACTGGTAATTTATACTTGGTTTTAAAAATACTCAAAAGTAACACAAAAAGTACTACATATATTGTAATGGTTTACTGCCCACATCAATTCTAATTGCCTAAGTATTTTATTTACTGCAAGATAATCAGTACTTTACGTTAATAAATACGCTTGATGTGAGCAGCACTAACTAATAATTTGAAGGATAAAAGTTAGCATGAGATAAAGCAGGTTTCAGAAGGGTTGCGTTGAGAGTTTCAGATATGATAAATGTTCGGAGGGGCCCATGCAATTTAATTTGTAAGTGACAGATTTGAGCTTAGTAACGTTAACATAATGTGAATAAAATGATACAAAATGATCTGTTAAGTACAGAAATTGTATGAGCATTATCCATTAAAAATTTATAAGCCAGCAAACGGCAAGTTGACTGAAAGGTAATCGAAAAACAGTGCGAGCAAGATAATTATTGCCAAGAGCAATGGAAAGATTAAGGCAACTGATCGAAAGGCAATTAGTGAAATGCTAAAGTGTATCAGTGCATTATAAACCAAAGTGAAAATTAAAAGCAGAGTGATATTTATTCCAAGAAAAAGACAATTTTAGTAGTTAGGCAAAAACATGACATCAAAACTCTAGTCCATAAGTTGAAACATGCAATCAAACCTAATTTCTTTTAAACATATGAAAATCTAGTTTCTAAGTTATGAGACAGTCAATTGTCATTATTAATAAAATAAGCTGAAAATTTTTATGTTGGGTGCCAGTTAAGCTCCACCTTTTGTACAGAAATTAATTTTTAAAAAACATTCTGTTAAGTCAAATTGGTGTATCTGTGGGTGTAGTTTTCAAAAGTGCAGGAGTTCCAAAGATAATGCAATTAGACTAACAAGTTTCCACCTGGTGCGGCGAGTGCGAGCCAACTTCGGTGACGCTTTTGAGGCAGTTCCAGACATCGGAAGGCAGATCTTTTTGGTGCTACGTGGAAAGGAAAGCTTTAGCAAAACGTGGGTAAAAGAATTAGGACCAGCAACGTATTTCCAAGAAAGTATTTGCCTTGGCATCCTTCCGGTGTGCCCACCAACAGCAAAGCATCTCTTTAAAAATGTAAAATTTCACAGCAAGGTGTTGGTGCAGCCTCGTAGAAACTGGGGTTTGTCAAGAATAAACCTTTGCCGAGAAGTTCAACGTGTTTCCAGAATCCCAGGTCCATCCAGCTTCGAATAATTTAGATAGCGTTCCCTAGAAAAGCGAGTTGATCAGGAATTTGCAGTTTTTGCCGGAAATAGGACAAAAGCACATCTGGGCGTGGGTTTTGACGTCATCCTGAAACAACACGAGGTTATCCGCTGCTACGTCACAGAATTAATCGTATTTACATGAAGAATGCTTGTCATCTTGGTGTTTGAAAATTCAATTTTACGCTATTTTGGCACTGACGGATCATTTGTGGATTGCACTAAATTTAGAGGTTATTTATCTGTCAGTTGGAAATGGTGCATCTGTCCTAATAATTGAGCGCAATGGTCATACAAGGAATTATTTGTCATACAAAGTTTTCTACTTATTTTATGAACCGATCCCCTGAGTTAAGAATTGTTTCATGTTCACCGGAACTAAGCCCTCATTTATTGCAAATAAGTAAAATATAGAAAGAGCAATAAACCATTTATTTTTGGTAATTATTATTACAGTCTTTTAATTTGCCCTGAATTTGACAGGCAGTTCTTGGTCGAAACTATACCATTCATAAAGTGTAGTAACCCTTGCCATAATTTAAATTTTATATTTTATTTAAAACCCTATCATTGTTATATTTTTAAGTGAGGCTACTATTACAATGTGTATCTACTAAAAACTACTAAACTCCTATACCTGAAATAGTATCGTAAAAAGCCTATTGCTAGACCTCGTAAAAATAATCATTATCTTCCATTTCAAAGCTGACACAAAATAATGATTCACCAGTTTAAAGCTTCTGACAGTTATTATTAAAGGTGCTAAATTTCGAAACTTCATCATCTTAGCTTCAGCATATTAATATAAATAAAGTTTCAAAAACGTATTGGTTAGAAGTGGAATCAGTTCTACTGCCTAAAATAATTGCTACAAATCTGAAAATGCAAGGAATAAAAAGTTGAAAGTTTCATATGTTTTTTGATTGCCAATCCAAAATTGAAGCACATTAAAAATATAAGGCCAGCGAAACAGGAGTTAACTTTAAAAAGTTAAAAACAATTAAGAAGAATATCAAATTTCGCGTTCTGGACCAAGATTCAATCAATCTTAGAGTGCCACGGAGTCTTTCTCAAGTTTACTTCTAATTAAGTTACATTTGGCTGTGTTTTCTAATTTAAAGTGGATGCTTAATTCGACAGTGGTTTGTTAACTTATAAAGTGAAGGCAATCAAATCTGATTACCGAAGCGATTCTTGTAATTGTTAATGGTTAACAAATGATTGAAAATTAGTTTATTTAACGCTAAAGATGCATAAGCAAATATGCATCCGAAAATGTTTACATTAGTTTTAATTTAATCGGTATCTTTTGGAAAATTAAATAGCAGCCAATTTATATGAACAACCTCATTTATTAATGTAACATGTTCTTCATTAATAAAATGTGACACTGTTGTATGTGATTACTTATGTAAAATATTTAATTTTTGTTAGAAGTCTGAAGAAGTTTTGTAAATTTTGTAAACTTATTAATTTAATTATGGTAATAAACATATAGACTCTATAAAATTTAACGGAATAAGTACCATTAGTTAGGCCGATTAAAGCCACATCTTGAGTTGATAAGACATTGTCGAATAAAAGCACCATTTTTTGTCTCGGCAATTATTACGAAGCAATAAAACGCAATAGTCTTCTCCACGTACACGTATCAAGACACCTCCACTATTAGCGTGATGGATCACCTTCCTATCGGCAATTATTGCTTCAACGAAATATAAATACCATGAGTTTAAAAGAAATTACATATTGGTTGGCCATGGAAAGCAAAAATTATGTCCACAGCCAGCTTTAGAGACTGCAAACTTTAGAATTTTCATATCAGATTATACTATAAACTTAAGGCAACAATAAAAATGACAGTTAATGAATTCTAAAGTTTGCTGTTTACATTACTTTCAGTTTCCATGGCCAACCCTTATGTAATTTCTTTTTGAGCACACGGGTTAGCTGTTTTGCTCCACGGTAGGTTTTTATGATAAACATTTTATTTGTTGACGGTAATTGTATTGGAATGTGAACATAATATGTCAGAAAAGCACAGACGAAAATTTAAAATGTGCATTAATGGTGATAGAACTAAGTGGGAATCTTTTGGAACCATACGAGACATTTTTAAAAGATACTTTAGCATTTCGTTCCCTGGGAATGACGCACTTATAGTTTTTAACATTTTAAATAATATTACTGGTAAATAACAAACGACTTCCGGGATTCATCAAAAAGGATCTTATGGCGTATCGCGTTGGTGTTGGGCGATGGCTGATGATGAAGCGAGAGCCGACTTGAGACAGCTCTGGTGTTCAGAGATGCGAGTTTTACTGAACGTCCTGTTTCGCCAATATATACAGCGTTACAAGAGCTAGTAATTCTATAAAGACCTTTAGATAGCATAGTCTTTAATTTATATTTAGCTGAAGGAAGAACCTGTGCGATTTTGCTCAGGGTTTTGAATACTATTTTAATGTTTTGTTTTCGAAAAAGCTTTCCTACACGACCGGTGACTGTTGCTGCTGCAGGATCGGTTTTTGGCGATTTGGGTGGCTGTGGATGAAGGTGGCGATTCCTGGCAGACTGTATATCCTTAGCACGGTACCCGTATTTTCGAATATGGTGCGTGGACTTTATCGGGTTAGGATATGGAAACAGGCCGGTGTATAAATGAACTGATAACGCAAAGTTTTTGTGTAGGATGTGGGATGATGGTGGGAATTGGCATGTAAATAGCGATATACAGAATGACCATCTTTGTCACTGGGTTGGCGAAAAACCTATTTCTCTAAGAAGGGAAGAAAGCCATTATTTTCTATCTCCATAGTAAAATTAATGTCTGGATGTTGACTATTGAGATGGTTTAAGAAGACGGGTAAAGTGTCTACCATGTGCCAAATAATAAAGGTATCGGCAACGTATCGGAACCAAGCCTTAGGTTCCAATTCCGAAGATTTCGAAAGATACTGGCAACGACAGGTAAAATAGGAAAACTCATGACTGCTGTTGATGCCTTAAATAGAAAGAGAGCTTGGTGGCAGACATTTTACCATTTCAACTTCAGCAAAGACAATCTCGAGTGAGCAAAAGTGCAGTATGGCTTCTGCGGCTAAAGAGTCTGAGAATTTGTCTTGTATTTTTTTTTCACGAAAAAAGTGGTCACCTACATAAAATTCGTACATATGTTGCTATTGGAATAATTACAGAAATGGTAAGCATGAAGCAAATATAATAAGTTTAGTGGATTAAGATGATCGTACATCACGTGTTGCTAATTATCACTTGCAGTGCTTAGCATCGTTTAAAAATCCATATAAAACCATTCAGATGGCTCTTCACAATAACATATAATAAAAAGAAAAGAGCTTGCGCAGCACGCATTGAAAATGTGTGGAAAATAGAAGTTACTGAGAGGAAGTTGTAGAAAAATCAGCAAAACCCGATTTAAGAAAATTTTGGGAAACTTTCCAAACGCACAAGAACAAAGTAACGGTAAAAACCAGATCCTGCTTCAGCAAGGTCTGTAGACCATCAACTGCGATGATGAACATAGATCACTGACATTGATAAAGTCGTAAAAAGATACTAACATACAAGGGTTTCACATTTGCTGGAAATGCTTCTTCTGGTTGTCAACACTGGCACCTACTCTCAAAACCATTAGTTGTATGTTATTTTATGGTTTTGATCTACCACATTAGGAGTCAACAGATCCACACGATATTTTAACAATATCAGAGTTAATTCTATTTAACTTCAAGAATATGTGGTGCTATCTTCTACTTCATGAAATTACAAAAATAGGGAATTACCATTGCTACTGCATATTGGCATTAAAATCCACACAGAAGCGAGGTCGAAACAACTTGTTAACCATCTAATAGGACTTCCAATAATAATAAAATGCTCTAAACTAACAATTAAAAAGCCTCCTGGAAGACCAAGAAAACGTGGATAGAATTGTTGAAATATAGAGGGTTTAAGCCTACCAATTACGAAGAAGTATAAGTTACGATAGAGTTCTTAAAATTAAGAGTCAACTTGTAACTTCAGTCTGTGAAATCTTTGGGACCATTGGATGGTCTTGGTATTAGTCTCTTTCAGTTTCCCATATCATTCAACTTTGGAAAAAATCTGCTGCTGATACAACAAAAAACTATTATATTTGCCGGATTATGTTTCCACTGCTTTTGCTGAGGTGTTGAAAACAACCACGGTATCTATTCCCCAGTCTCAAAATCCATCACAATTAAGAACACGGGCACTACATACTGAGCAAGAAAAGGAAAATACTTGACTGAAACATATCAAACTTTTGAAGAAAGAACAACCTGAAGAAAAGCACACTATTGCATTGTCAGTATTTTTCGCCTTAAAACTAAATTTATCAGCTAACGTACACATAATGCTCACTCAATTCTCGCCCTTTTTGAAAACAGTTCTCCGAATAGGCTAAAAGGGAAGAATAAGAATACATTCCCAACAACCTAGAATGCATTATTGCAGCACTCAAGGCGAGCATAATATAAGGCATTGATATGCTGTAACGGTGACCTAGTGAGCAACATTCACCTAATAGCCGAGAGGGTTGAGGCTCAACTCCTAATGAAGAGACTCAATCATAGATTCTTGTGTGGAATACACTACCTATTGCGTCTAAAACTTGGATGAAGTTAGTAAGATAAAACTCTGCGAGTGTAAATCAATATACCGCAAAATGTACATGTGGAAAGAGTGTTACGGTCTTGAACTGACTTTACGACACCGCACCGGCTCATACATAAACGAAACGGCCGGCGCGTGCCATAATGGACAAAATCGGGACGAAAGTTCTCCTAGGCCGCTACCCAGCCGCAACAAGATAGGCCGGCTAGACTTTCAGTGGAGTTGGGCGGGTTCTTAACGAGATTATCTAAGGGTAACGGCCAGAGGGTCGGTAAATAACGGTAAAATAAAGAGGGCGCCACCAAGCCTGTCTTAACCCAAATAACCGGGCCTGGGTGGTTAGACGGGGGCGAAGTATTCAAGACACTCCGTCGATAGGGGTACTCGTGAATTATAAACTCACACAACGATTTCGTGATGGCAAAAATACTTAGATCATGAAGTGGGGCTCTTTCGGCTTTCGCTTACCTGCACGCTCTGATCTCACTGGCCCCACCGTACATCTATCTTCTCAATGATGGGCGCACGCTGAAACAGAACATGCACAAATCGACCAAGAATAAAGCGTCTCTTAATTAGATAAGCGTCTATTATTCCATTCTTACATTGGGGCAGCAAAGCGTGCCGCAAACATTGCGTTAATTCTTATAAATAAGCATCAGCTGATGGGCGCACTACTGTTACTAAACAACACCCATAACTGTACAAAATCAAGAGCAGTTTGACATATGAGTCCCACAAAGGGAACGTTTGTTCATAAAAATCGAGCTATGCAACCGCAAAGGCGACGCGAACAGCGTAGCTGTCGGCAGAATCAGGCGCCGCAAAGAGATGCGGCGAATTAGTTAGAAACCCAATTCGCAAGGCAAAAAGGGGGCCGCGTTACTGAGATATATTTGGCTGAAAAGGGGGCTTACATAGCCTAACGCCCGCAGGCGAATTTAGAATATGACACAGCTGGTGCTACGCGCCCAAGCGATCGATTACTTCGTGTAACACTCAACGAGCCGAACACGACGCCGTTGCTAACATACGAAAGGTCTCGCACAAAACTTGGCGAATATGGCACCGCCCTAATAAGAAGTGATCTGGCTTACATGATAATTTGGGCAAACACAGCAAAGCCCAAGTGAGGGAAGTGATTAGATTAAAAACGAGCGACGCCACTTCGCGACAACAATTTAAGATGCGAAGGGTACATTTTTAACGGTGCACATGATTTCACATCAAGTTCGCGCACATGCAATTTTACTGCGACCAAACTGGCGATGGCGCCTTACAGCACTTATACCAAGAGTTCAGCAATTATTCACATGGTTAAACGCAAAGCTCGCGCACAAGAAGTTAGTATGATTCAATGGTTACAAATACCTTAGTTTTATTGGTGACTGCCCAAGAGATCGGCATGCGGTCCAGCTGGCGGGAAACAGGTTGCCTGTGGCAATTCATTCGCCATTAAAACGGCCGACGTGTGAATGGTCTTGATGCGCCCAAAATGGCGACAAAGGCTGGCGCTTCAACAAACGCCGCTACGACGGCCAAACTAGCCCAAGTGATGTCCTACCTCAACGGAATCCTCGCACAACGAGCTAAAGGGAACACTCCCTTACGTGACGACGTAGAACCGGGCATGGAATTCCATCACACCTACGCCTTGGCGTAATAAGATCGCCGCTAAACGACACACACCTCCCTTGTTCAATGGCCTGAGTTGAACTGCCCAAGCAAACAGCGTTACGACGCCCGCAGTGGCGTGAGCCAAAACGGCGTTACCGCGTGACTCTCGACAGCCAATGGCGATGCGCCCAATAAAACAAATAAGTTCCGGTGACAAAGAAAGCGCGAGGCCTCGCAGTAGCACCAACAGCGTGATTTCTAGAAGGTTCGGCAATCTTGCGAGCGTTAACACGCGGCTGTCAAAGTACCAACAAAGGGGTGCCCCAGATGACGAGAAATACTGCGCTTGAGGCCAAATATGTGCAAAATCATTATTATGGAATTAGGCGATGAAGCCAAATAAGTAACTAAAAGGGTTTAGCATACGGGCACGCTGCCCTAAAGCCTAGGTGGCTAATTAAAATACAAAATGACCTGACAAGAGACACTGGAAATATGAAACTGTGTCAAAGAGTAGTCATGGCACTAGTATTTTTATGTAATATGCAATTTAATTAAACAGTGTTATTATATTGGGCACTATAAGTGTTATTGGAAAATCTACCGTAACTTGAATGCTATAGAAAGAATTTAAAGCTCTTCAATAAAGTGATGCCAAATGTTAACCAAAATAATAGCAAACCATAGTGACTACATGAGCAAATTTGAGAGCTAGCCAGCTACAGTTAGACAGCATGGGCTCGTTACAAATCCTTAAACTCAATAAACATTACAAAGAGGCGCCAACTAGTCTTTAATATATGCGCAGATAGAAACGAGAACTGATAAACTCAAAAGTTTAGCCCAAATAACAATGATCTGAAATACAATACAAATAAAGACCAGGTCACAAATACGTTTATAGTACCTAAAACACATATGTCAGTACTAAAATACGAGGCAGGCTCAGAAATTAACCTTAATCTTTTTTTCATCAACACAGTATGTAGTATGTACAATGTGATTGAAAACATGTTATCATTGTTCAACATATTGCCCGCCACGTGCAATGCAGGTCTTCCATCCTTCAATTATACGAGAAAAAATCTCTTTTATTTCATCGTCCGTACCAAACGTCTTCCCGCTTAGCATCTCCTTGAAGGATTCAAACACATGAAAATCACACGGTACCAGATCAGGGGGATATCCTGGATATAGAAGACATTTCAAATGCAAATCCATAATGTTTTGTACTAGGCGACTTGAGAGAACCGCATCTTCCAAATTTGCAACTCAACTTTTAAACTGTATGTGCCACTCATATACCGGCTGGGGCAACACACATGCATTCTCCGATAAATATCTGCTGGTTTTTCACCCTCACTATCTACAAATCGAATAACCTCACACTGATCCTCTAGGATGCGTGCTTCTAAGGAAGCAGACATCTTGCAAGTGATTTTCTGACACTTCTACAATGACCGACGTGCTTGGGCGTACTGTTAGCTAAAGAAGGAAAACATAAAATATCCGTAGTATAGCTGCGCATTAGTCGATCTTTACTTTTTAGAGCCATATTAAGGTTATTTTTGTACCCTGCCTCGTCAATATTATATAATTAAATACGACAGCTTTAACAAATGTTAAACGCTAATAAAGCAGGGTGCATCTATTCTGAATATGGCTAATTCGGCAGCATAAGTCGGCCAGCAGAGTGATAGACACCTATAAAACAAATTTAGAATTACAAACACAATTAATGAAATTGACAAACTAAGCTGTTAAAGATTCAAATGCGAATATCATTAACAACACAAACAGAGTAGTACCTGATAGGTACCAATCGAAGGCGTTGGTACTTGGCACAAAAAACGGTCTCGATAAAGACAAAAATAAATCTCAGAAAAGCATTTGAAGAATTTACTTCAGGAAATGGTAGCACTTTATACAAATAAACAAAATATAGCTACGTGTACAACCAGAAACTGTCCCTGCATGAAGCCTTTTTGGGTTTCCTTGCGCAACGGCTTGCAGCAAGACGCCCACAGTAGATCGCTGCAGGTATAACTACCGTCCATGGCAATGAAACGATGGGCCTGCCAGGGCTTCAACCACAGGTAAACGCCTAAGTTTTGGAACCAAGAGCACGAAGTCCTCACGGCTATTTAGGTTAAGATTTCATACCAGCGTAAACCATACTACAAGGGAGGGAAAGAATCAGGGTTAGCTACAGGCGACAATACAACTAGCTAGAACAGAACATCGGAAAGTTAAATCACTTCGGCGAGATTCAAAGAACAAGCTAAAATAACCATTAAATATCGGGAATAAATGGTCGGAAAATCGCCAACAACTTCGGTGGGGGGTAGAATAGTATAAGAGCGTCAGCCGTGACGGAACGGTCAAAATGAGAATCACGGCGCGAAAAATTCAAATAATACGCAAAGTACCTAAAGCTCGAAATAAATGAATTTTTACTAGTAACGAAAGTATCAATGTGTTGCAAATGAAAATGTGTCCTTTTGACCGGCGTTTCCACATTGATCGGCTTGGTTATAGGACATTGCTAGGAATTTCTTTGCTGCCAGCGTTTTTCAACTATCAACTAGTAAGCTGCTCAATAATTGAAGTGGCCTATCGACAACAAGTATAAAGTAGCAAAACAATCGCTACTGAAGGAACTAAATTTGTTTATTAAGTATAGATTTACTGTATTTTGGAGTAATTTTGAGGCTTGTAAGACTTTTTCCAAAATTAAGCTTTGTCAGTCACAAACTGAGTATGCTACATACATTTGCGATTAAACTAGTAAACATTGAGTTTTGAAACCTATTTTCATCTATAATGCAGCTAGTGGGTTCTTGATTATTCAATAATCATTACTGTTTACACGGGATAAACAATATATCGAGTGGAAACACAAATGATTTGATAATCAAGAAGACGTGGGTTGCATTCGGTTAGACTATATTACGAGTCAATAAACAACGTTTGAATAGTTTATTTATAAATATTAAAAGTACAGTTAGTGTGGTTGCTAAGGCGATTGTATTTTCAGCAGGTAACGCTGTGTTTGTGAAGGTATTTGACTATTAGTCATTAGTCAAGAGGGTATATTATTATCACCATTGCTATGTACATTATCAAAAGTTAGTACATGCGTAACTATGCATTTTTACCGTTTTTTATTGGTTTATGTTTTAGTGAGTGGTGTAATCACCATAATCTTGCTTACCCCTTTACAAACAGTTGCACTACCAACCATACCTGACAGCAACAGCTGATACTATTTTGTTTTGAAATAAGTAAGGTAACCTGATTTTTTGATCAGTTAATTTACAGCTTTTGAAAAATTAATATAAACACCCATAAACGATGAAAACAGTTTGAAGACGGTGGAACGAATGTTCCTATAGATCGTTCCATACTTCAAATTCAGTATGGGTACTATAGGCAGCATAGGACAATGTAACTCTTATGGGAGTTTTTTTAGCCGACGTTGCCACTTCTCGGCAGCGACCGACGGTTTAAGTTTGCTTGAAGTAATGCCAAATGCGGATAAGACGAAGCAAGCTACTAGTAGTTGTTTAGTGTCCCGAGATACAAAAGCGGAATTTATTTATGATTTACAGGTGCGTACTTATTTCCAACGAGATTTGTGTTGAAATGTGGCAACGTCGTTCTGCATAAGAGCCTGTACTGAATTTGAAGTATGGACCGATCTATAGAAAGCTCTTAAATTAATTGCAGCTAATTATCAAGATCAAACGACCAAACGTTTGGTCAAGGTACAAGCAACAAAGTCTAGGATGGTTTCTCTAAAGTTTTCCAGCGTAGAAATGTAAAAAAAGTAAAATACAAATTGAATCTATTTGCTTGACAGTCGAAATAAGTACACTGCGGAAAGCCGGTTTTGAAGGCAACATGAAATAGTTTTAATGCAAGGAGCGGGTCTGTCCTTCTCCTTGTTAGAAGACCAAGATACATATAAAAAATAAGAGCAGGCCACCAAGTTTTACCAATGGAAGCGCCGACTTGGATTCAGGACTAAAGATGGAGAGTCACTAAATAAACTCTTCGTATTGCCTCCTCAAAGACAAGGAAAATCACACTCAATCTATCCCATTTTGTTTATCAATGCTAGTTAAATGGAATACAGCAGAACGCAGCACAATGCTAAAATAGTTATTTACCTAACAAGTTCGGGAAGTTAATTTTCCCGAATGAGCACTTTGTTTGCAGCACGACCGAAGGGAGTGCTGCATGTAGTGCGAATTCGGGAAAATTCTTCCCGAAAGAGGTAGGTACAATGTTTTTTGTAACGAATAACTCAAAATATTTGAAAAAGTTAGAAAAATATTATTTAGTGTTTTACAACTTTACTGAGTTGGCAGCACAAATTACTAAATTTTTATACGTATCCTAGCACCTGTTAGCTTTTGTTGACGTTTACAGCGCCCCTGGAACACACAATTGCCATAGTTTTTGTGGGAAAGTAAAAAACACCCCGGTGCGGGAAAAGTCATTTTCGGCGCATCGGGAATGGCCGGGAAATATGAATTTTGAAATCATGAGTGCAAAATATATATTGATATATGAGAAAGTACTAAATAGCTATTTATGCATCAAGTTGCAAATGAAAGTGTTTTTCATACTAGAAGTTTGCCCTACAAGCGCTAGCGAGTTGGACAACACGTTGTGTGTGGAAAACGCTGTGCTGTGCAACGTGTTGCATACAAGATTTTCATATTAGCACTAGTGTCAATATGAAATCTCATATTGCAGCTAGTGCGAATATATGCACCATTTTGACGTTGAAAACCACAACAAAATGTCATTATGTTAGGTCAACATTACACAAAATATTAACTAATTTAAATCTTTCATTCTACTCAATCATGATTTCTTACTTGAGAGTACTTTTTTATATTTTGTGGCTTCGACAATTAGATATTTATTTTATAAACATTTTACCTTTATCTTGCTCAAACCAATCTTATTTATAAAACATAAAACCAAAGGAACGTTACCATATGCTTGTAGACACTACAGTTTTCAAAGATAGTTATGGGAAGATTAGGAATCTGCCCCCTTCTTTTATCTACGACCACCACTAAAAGTAGGCCTTTTAGCGCTAGCTTTTTTCACTAAAAGTGACGTTTTATAATTTACCGTGTTTAAAGAAATCAGCTGTTTACTTTTAGCGCGAGTGTGAGATAAAGTGAAGTGAGGTTATAAACTACAATTTCGAACTGGAAGTGAAGTCTAAAATTATTCTAGTTACTTCTTGCGTTAGAGGTAGTGTTTTTGAAATAATTTTAGCGTTAAGTAATGAATTCAGTCAAATGTGTAGTATTAATAATTACCTTTGATAACAGACTTTGACAGTACTGGTTTCCAAAACATTCGCCTGCGCGCAAAGGCCCTCTCTTTTTTATGACATAAATTAAAAGTGTCACAGATGCAAACCTTTGTTAAATCGATATTTATGGATTAATAACGGTAAAATTAAGGTTCTAGATAAAATATTGTGTGCAACGCGTGCTAAAAGTCGTTTATGCACGAGACATGTTATGAAACTCAGCCTTCGGCTTCGTTTCATAATTTTCATGTCTCGTGCATAAACGTCGACTTTTAGCACTTGTTGCATAAATAGCTATTGTTGCCATTCCTCCCTGCTATCTCAATAGATTACTTTTATAACCTTTTTGTTCATTTATTCATATAAAATATGGGAGTTAAAAAATGAGATGTCGAATTTGCAAATTGATTTTATTTGTTTTCATCTGAGCCAAAATTGTTTTCTTAAGCTTCCGGATTGAATTCTACATAAACACGTGTTTTTTTATGATCCAATCAGGATACATTTGAAATTGGTTTTCTATGTAATCTTGATTCTAAACATTATAGCTTTATAATTAGTTTTCCGTCTTTAAAACCATAACCACGAAATATGTCACAATTCAGCATTGCTCATTATAGTTTTTTACGTTTATATATAATTTCCTATTATGAAGAACCGGCGTTTCTGTCATAAAATATCATTTTAAAATTCTAAAATTGCCTATATTCATATACATTTCATTAAGAATTCTAACTTGAATATAACAAAAAATACAAATTTACAATCTATTTCGACACCACTACCTTTCTACATTTAACCCTCTAAGTTTAAGTTGGCATAGTAAATATTAGATCTACTCTTTAAATACTGCTCTATTTTTTAATGACAACTTATAATGCTGCCACCATTTTACTGTTTCTCGTTCTTCCATTCACTGTTCCATTGTTGCACTTCACTTTTATTATACTTCTCTTCTACCTACATTCAAAATTATTTCATTATCGGCTTTATTAACAAGATCTGTCATGGTGTGTGGCTTTTAAATCATTGCATCGTTTTAATTAAATAAACGACTATACATATCTATTCCCTGTGAAATATATGTATTTCGCTCAGATACGTTTATGTTCATATTTGGCAGATTTATTTTTGATCTTGTACTTATATAATCGGTATTAAAATATAAAAAATCGACAGTAAAGTAATCGACTGTTTTGGTGGCAGGTCAACGTCAACCGACGTCAACATAACAAAAGTTGGTTAAAATGTTGTAATTTAACAATTTCTGGATTTTAAATAAAACATAAAGTACCTCTCGGTACTGAAGCTCCTCTTTATCCATCATGTGGTTTATTTTTCTTGGCCCTACGGGCCTCGGCAATTAAATTCACATTCGCGATAAAAAGTTAAACTCCAGTGCCTTGATTTACAAATTACTATTTTATAATCTCCAATGTTTTTATTGGCAATTTATCTTCAGCAGACATCTTTGATTAAATTTTGTTGTGACTTTAGCAGGTGGAAACTTAAAAAAACGTATTTTTAGTACGCACTTTCAAAGGACTGCACATGAACGCGAATGACAAAGCTTTCGAACATTTGTAATCATGAAATGTGGTTTATGAAGTCAATAGATTAAACTCTACGTTACTTATGGCATGTTATGGGTTCACCAAATCAACGAAATCTAGTAAAATCGAAGCTTTATTATGTACTACTACAACGCAGATTTATGTTTCAGTTATTATTGTGCAAATGTAAACTACCCATCTAACATAAAACCAGACTGTAATTTTAAAATGTTATTGCAGTTAATTTACTGTGGTCACATTTGCTTTTCCAGTATGCGCAATAACCTTTTTTAAATGTTCGGAAGCGCCCGCTATCCAACGTTATTTGCATTCCGAGCTCTAAGTAAATCTAGAAGGAAGAGCAAAGTGCTTTATTCATTATGTAAGTCACATATTTTTCCAGATGTGGTTGTGACGAATGTGTAACATCTCGAATGGAGGATTCCTTGAGGCACTCTCGCTCCCGCATCAATGCATATCGAGCCCTCGCTTCTCCTTCTCTCATTGCCCTTTCATCTAAAGACCCGATACTCACCGCCTTCGAATTATCTTGGGAACTTCGCAGGTAAGGAAATTTTGTAAAGCCTCCAGGAACATTCTAAACTTCTTTAAAATTTTATTAGATGTGTAGAGCGAAAGAGGGATGGAACAGAGTTGGCGCGTTTATACGAATGTATTTTTAAAAACACCTTTTGAAATCGTTGCTGCTATAAAAGTAATTTGCTGTAGAGAATTTGAGGTTTGAGCTAAATTTTAAACAATTTATATACAAGATAGTATAGATGATTTTGACATTGTTCTAATTAGGAAATGTAATTCTCTTAAAATATTGCTGATTTAAAAAGTTCAGGTTTTCAATTTGTAATACTAATTTACTGTACAATCATGCGAAAGTTAATTTGACATATTTTGTAGAAGACCAATGTCAAAAAAACGAAGAGAAATTTTGCGATTACGTATAAAACTTATTTAAAAGCTGAAAGGTTCATAGTTAATTCAAGATTTTCTAATTTAAACGGTTAAAATTGAAGTTTAAGTTACATGTAGATGAAAGACACATTAATATTTCCTATGGAGGTAACTTCCGTTGTGACGTTTAAAATAGTTACTTAGTTCATTCTTTTTTAAACAATACGAAATTATTCAAAAAAGAATTCAGTATTAGTCAAAGACAAGAAAATTCATAAATATTTAATAGGGCGTTACGTTTCGCTGTAATTCACAGGTTCTTCAGGCATATACAAATTAAAAAAAAGTTAAAAAATTAGTATTTGTGAATTTAAATGTAATGAGCCAGAAGTTTAAATATTAAGTAAGTGAAATAAAACTTCCTCAATTAAGGATGGAATCTTTGTTTTTTAAAATAACATTAAGGTCTATTTTTTAAGTAACTATGTAAAATTTGATAATTGTTAAAAAAATCAATAATTATTTTTATTAAAATTGAAACGATAAAAATTTTAAAGTTTTTTAATAAAGTGGGACATAGATTGTCTGTGATAAATCTGTGGAAAAATAAGAGAAAAATTACAACTCCTATAATGTTTGCTAAGTGAAACAACTTACATAATGAAGGATATAGTCAGAAAACAAGTAATCGTATGTGATTGTTGAAGATGGTTAAACAATTTTTAGTTGTGACGCATTTTGGACATCGCCAATGAATTTTAAACATGGTAACTAAAATTAGAATATTAGGATATTATAAAATATGGAAGGTAAATTAGATTATTTAATTACATGTGGTGTGAGTAGTTTAACAAACAAATTGAAATTTATTTGTAAAACTTTATAATTTAAAGTAACCCATTTTAGAGGTATAGTAGCTTGTGAGGTATGTTGCGATGAAGCCACGCATTCAATAGAAAAAAAGACCCTACTCAACAAATGCAAACTCAAAATAGTACAATAATTAAAAATTTATTAACTAACCATTACATTGACCATAATACTTAGAAAAGTCTCATATCACATAAAGGCACACCACCACTAATTTATGGATTACCAAAATTACACAAAGAAAACATCGCTTTAAGATCAATAGTTGCTTCTTATATGAGCCCAACCTACAATTTATCTAAATATTTGAGTACAATCTTATCAAATCTAACAAATAAAAATATGTTTAATGGTCCTTTAAAAATTTTATTGACAATCAAAAACTACCCAATAGTTTTGAATTAATTTCTCTTGACGTTCTTTCATTATATACTAACATACCAACAGAACTAGCCTTACAAACAGTTGAAAAATATTGGCTCAACTTAGTGAATACACCAACATTCCAAAAAATGAATTTCTCATTGCCTTAAAACTTGTTCTTAACAATAATTACTTCTCTTATAACAACTCTAGCACTATTGTCGAACTTGTACTTATGGACATTGAATTCAACTTAGTTAAAAATAATAACAATATTAATTTTTACCAACGCTACGTAGACGACATAATTATGGTTATTAATAAAACCATAATAAATACTATCTTCCAAACTTATAATAATGTACACCCACGACTCAAATTCACCATTGAAAAAGAAAACTTTTCAAAATTTATTAACTTTTTAGAACTTACTTTAACAAGAGAAAATAACGGAAAAATAGACAATAATTGGTATAGAAAACCCACAAAATCCAACAGATACTTAAACTATTTCTCAAACCCAACTGTCAAATATAAAAAGTGCAATCTCAGGACTTGTCGACCAAGCAATCCTTTTAAAAACGTCATAATAATAATTTTAAAATAATTACAAACATTCTCTTACAAAATAACTATCTCTCAGATTTCATTAATAAAAACATTAAAACAAGACTAATAAATTTACAAAAACGTAAATGTAATAACACATCAATAAATGTACAACCCAGTTTTAATAACCATCAATGTGAAACCAAAAATTATACTACAATACCTTATATACCCATTTTATCAGAAAAAATTGAAAAAAAAAAAATAACATTCATACTGCCTTTAAAAACCACATCTTCCAAAATATTTTTTACAAAAATTTAAAAGACAAAATCGATGCTAATCAAAAATCTCATTTGATTTATGAAGTTCAATGTAACAACTGTGATGCCACTTATATCGGACAGACTAACCAATACTTAGCGAATGTCACAACACAAGCAATCCATTAGGACTAAACAGTTATCAACTCACAGAGCAAACACGGCACTCTCAGATCACGCAATTGACAAATTACTTCAATCTTAATAAACCCAAAATTCTTCATATAGAATCTAATTTAAAAAAAAAGTTTACTTTTAGAATGTATTGAAATTAAAAAATCACCCACTGCTATAAATTACAAAACAGACACTGAAATTTTAAATAAAAATTATGACAATATTCGTATAAAAAAATAATGTTCAACTTTATTTTCATATCTAAACGTAATTAATTACATTTGTCGTTTAATGTTTAAATTACTGTTTTCACTTTTCAGACTAGTTCCCTTTTAAACATTTAATTTTTGAATAAATTTCAAATTTTCGACGTTTTAATATCTAATACAGATGTCGCTATCGCTGCGTTCGTTTGCAAAATGGAGACCAATCTCAGTGACAAATTTCCTCACGCCAACACACACAATTACTATTTAAACGTGTTTTTTCAAAATATCAACCCCATATATAATTCTTACAGATAAACCTAACCTAATTTTTCAAGGCCGACTTCCCAAATATATGTCATCAATCTTTACTCAATATCTAGTTAAAACCAAGAAACAAGGTAACACTTAATACCTATAAATTTAAACAATAGTCTAATTCATACTTTCCATTTTGAAACAGAAAATTTCAATGCCTACGTCACACAAGACGATACAAAGATTTTCTAAAGCTATTACACATCGAGGGAAACTACATCCCCTACTCTCCATACCACTGCAACATACCTCATAAGCTACTATACATCTAAAATGGGTTACTTTAAATTATAAAGTTTTACAAATAAATTTATACTTATTTGTTAAACTACTCACACCACAGATAATTAAATAATCTAATTTGCCTTCCATATTTTATAATATCCTTTTGTAATTTTAGTGACCATGTTTAAAATTCATTGGTGATGTCCAAAATGCGTCACACCTAAAAATTCTTTAACGATCTTCAACAATCACATACAATGACTTGTTCCCTGATTATATTCTTCATTATGTAAGTTGTTTCATTTAGCAAACATTATAGGAGTTGTAATTTTTCTCTTATTTTTTTTCCACAGATTTATCAAAGACAACAAAATGTCCCACTTTATTAAAAAACGTTTACATTTTTATCGTTTCAATTTTAATAAAAATAATTATCAAATTTTACATAATTACTTAAAAAATAGACCTTAATGTTATTTTAAAAAACAAAGATTCCATCCTTAATTGAGGAAGTGTTCTTTCACTTACTTAATATTTCAACTTCTGGCTTATTACATTTAAATTCAGAAATACTAATCTTTCAACTTTATATTTTATTTGTATATGTCTAAAGAAGCTGTAAATTACAGCGAAACGTAACGCCTTATTAAATATTTATCAATTTTCTTGTCTCTGACTACTACTGAATTCTTGTTTGAATAATTTCGTATTGTTTAAAAAAGAATGAACTAAGTAACTATTTTAAACACAAACCTTAGCTGACATTTCTCCTAATGTAATATTGATTACCTTAGAACAGCTGTTTTTCAAAATTTTAAATATTCACGAATTTTATAAAACGGAGCCTTGTCTGAATTCGTTGTATTTCTTCGTCTGTGCATTTTCTTTTTTGAGTTTTGAAATTTTAGATTCCGATAGAAATAAAAAAGTAGAATGAAAATGAAGAATTAACCACCAAAAAAATACAACTCGTCTTATAATGATTTAAAATACATACCTGAAAAATGTAATACTATTTTATTACGTCAGTATCAATACCTACTAATGATCGATGTTTGTCTCCAACGCATTTTATGGTACTTTTTATACTCCATTTACTTGACATCTGCACTGTCAAACTGCCAGTATGTTGGCACCACTGCTATTTTTCACATTTTAACAATTAAATTACTGTACAGTCTAATAAAAAACACATTATTTTGGAGGTACAGTCAAGACATTTTAAATTTGACACTGACAGTGCAGATGTCAAGTAAATGGAGTATATGCTTAAAACGGACGACATAACCTAAAAATCCCAAGTGACATTACTAAATTAGTTCATTTGACCCGTAAAGCAAAACCAAGTTCAAAATTTAACGAATTATATCGTATATTCATTAAATGACTAAGGCTACTGAATCATAAAGGTCCCGTTAACTGTGCAAATATATCTTTTGTCTCTTTTAATTTGGGGTTCCTGTCATTAGTGTCTCACTCTCACTCTTACTTTCTTACAATGTTCTGTCCTTTTTAATTTGGGGGAACAAAATAGTGGAATGCTATGGCGGTACCTTTGTGGATTTAGTGACCTTATTAAATGGCTTTAAACAAGCGCCTTCTGCAAGCAACTCAGATGCAAATTTCTTATGGCAATTTTCTTGTTCCATATGATGCTCGATATGATAATAATTTTTGGCATGATAGAAAATACAGCAATAATGCACTACTGTTCTCTAAATATATGAACAGTTTCCACATAATAATGATTGCACCATATTTCTGTGGAACTAATTTTGTATTGCACAGTAGTGTGCAAATGACAAAAATAATGATGCTTTATTTCATACTGGCAAATCTAGTCTACATTGAGCTAGAATTTTTAGAACTCCATTCCTTATTTTTTCTCTAGTTTTAGGCAGATTTCTGCCACTTGCGAATGACATGGAAATTTGCAAATATCAAGTTTCTCACTTGCAGAAACATTTGTTTGAAATCATCTTCACTGTATCCGTTCCTAAGAAGAGCTTCCATTAATTATAGGTTCATAATGTTCTACAGCGTCAAAATTCAACTAACATACTTTGTGTAGCACTGCCAGTTGCGAAATTTGAACTGAGTTTACCTAAAATTCAGATGAGTACGAAAGCAGCTGTTACAAATTATCTGCCTGGCGTAGATTCTTACTTATTGTCAAATAGAACATAGGAATTGATAAAAAATAAAGACAGTGGGCTAATCCAGCAAGTTTTTGCGCTAATCAGAGCGAAGGCTAAAGAAATACTGCAACAAGAAAATTTCCAGGAAGCCAACAAGGTAGCTACTGTAGAAATGCAGAAGGCTGAAGAATGGAACAAAACCAGAAGAACAAACTGCCTTAGAGGAGGTGATCTGATTTCGGTGCCGAGATTGATGGTGGATTTTTCCGACATCGCTAGATTAACACCAACAAATTTAAGGAAACTGCATTTGGAATATTCGAAGCTAAAAAAATATTTCGAAATGGCGGACTCTAAGAAGAAAATTAATGGAGCAAAATTTTATATCGCAAGTGGAATTTTACACAGAAAATTTACGGATAAACTTGGGCGGAGCTATGAACCGGTGATGGTGCTAAAGAAGTTACAAAAGAAATTGCTAGAGATTACACACGACAATATGTGGATGGGGCATCTTATAGGAAATAAAACGATCCACCGCATAAAACAACACTATTGGTTGAATCAGTTGAGCCGAGACGCCAAGGTGAAAAATTACAACGTCTATATACGAGTTGGAAAATCGACGGACCGAAAGAAATCACCCATACTTCGAGTCCCTATAATCACAGAGCCTTACAAACGAGTGAATGTTGACACCGTGGGAACATTAGCCAAAATAGAGAAGGTAAATGGTTATCTGTTGACGTTCCGAGTCGGTGGTGAATGGACTATTAAATATTTTTTCTAGGGTTGGTTTTCCGGCAGAAATTGAGATGGATTTGGGCACCGTGTTCACAAGTAATCTGACATCTGAGTTTTCGACAGATGCGACATAAGGATTATTCACAATTCGGCTTATCATCTACAATCAAACGCGGTCGAAAGATTCCATGCAGTCTATAAGCGAATCTTGAGAGCCTTGTGTTACGAGCATGGAAACGAATGGGACACATAAGTAGATCAAGCGTTGTTCCTTTTGAGGTGTGCTCCACACTCATTGCATGGGTTCAACCCAGCAAACCTGGCATATAAGAGTCACATTCGTTTGCCACTGAATTTAATAAAGGACTTGTGCGTTGCCAAAGAAACAAGCCAGGACAAACAAGTTAGAAATGCAGTGGACGGTGCCAAAGAAGATCGTTCGAAAAATCTCAGAAACGAACTACATTATTCAAGAACCTTCCGGCAAGTGACGGCAAAATTTAGTTCATGTGAACTTGTTAAAACCATACTATGCGCAAGCAGAAGTAGTCGCGATCAACCTAATTCAACCAGGGGAAGAGAAAATCGCTTCTGAAATGATTGATCAGGCGAAAAGAGTAGGACAGCCGGAGTCCAGAGGAAAGAGTTGGAGGAGTTGATCAACAAGAGATTATCAGATCGGCCAGGGCGAACTAAGCTGATCAAACAGGACATCGCTCCAAAGGACGAGAATATTATAAGGACACGTGCATAATCTCATTCGAAGCGAGTGCGGGAAATTATCGACCAAAAAATCCACAAAATGCTAGAATTAGGAGCAATACGGCCAAGTAACAGTCCATATGCGTCACCTATGATAATTTTAAAGGCAGAGGGTAAAGAAGCACGACCTGTGATTGATTACCGAGCACTAAATGCGACGAGCTGAAACCCCCTTCGTTAGACGTATGGTTACAACAGCAAAAGAACGAATCTGCCGTTACTCAACGAGCTCCAGATATCGGATAAGTTACCGAAAGAATGCCGAAGACCAATTCTCTCTTATTTTTTTACCACATAACGCGTAAAAATGAAGAAAGCTTGGAAAAATTAATTATCCTGGGTAAGGTTGAGGGCAGAAGGCCATGAGGGAGATCTCCATCACTATGCGATAGATTGATCAGGTGAAGAAATTAACCAACACACCGCTACAAGAAGTTTTAAGAACAACACAAGACCGCAGCAAATGGAGATGAATAACAAATACCTGTTCATGGGATCACGAATCTTTAGCAATGAAGAAACGAATTATAGGAAGACTTACATAAAAATTATTCTTCATCAAATATTGTCATTGCTTACATATTTTGGATATCGTTTTTATTTCAATTTTATGGTGAGATGACATTTATCTTTATGGCATTTAATGTTTGTTTTAGAACTGCTTTTATCACATTTCATTTGGTAATTTTACACTTTTCTACATTGAAAGTCGTTGAGAAATGTTGTACGTTTCTGCATTAGCAACACTTTTCTGTATAGCAACAGCGATTGGCTTATGTTTGGCAGTACTGAAGTGTATTGTTGGTGACACTGTAGTAAGTGTATGTCAAATTCCTAACATTAACTGGAGCTGCTTATTGTGCTTTAGTACATAGAAACGAGTTCTGCTGAAATTAGTTATGTTTTGACATTTAATGTCACTTTCATATAAAAATTTTATAGTTGACATTTCTTATTAAATGCGATAAAATCGTATACTATTTTCAACGAGGGAAAAGCTTGACTTGCTTAGTTTTCTCTTTTTTTAATATGTATTAAAAAAGACTGATATATTGTGGTGCCGTAAAAACATGAAAGACAAAACTTATGGTGCTTGATCCCTTGCAACAGAAAGTTTTAAACAACGATAAAATATGTCATCCATGTGTTTTATTAGTTCATATTATTGCAATGCTAGCTAAAAAGACTTTATTTTATTACTATGGCTATCCCAGTGGCGTACATCACGGAAATCTAATGGCGTACTTTTATCTCTCAAACAAAATCCTAAGTGAGCAACTATAATAATTCTGCATTGTTTTTCACAATTACTTTTCACAACTTTAAAATTACTTCTCAAGTTTGATTTTGGAGAATCTTATTTTTCCAAGATTTCTCATTCTTACATTTACAAAACTCTAAGTAGGATTTTGACCATATGACCATAGCAGTTGGTGTCTAACGTATAGTATTCCAACCAAAAACTGGAAAGCTATTTAAAATCTAGTACATCATGGAATGTGTAACTCACGTCTAAGATGGGTTCATACAATCAATAAATAATTTTCTAAGGTCAAGCAGCTTTCAAGTAATGCGAGTTCATCTGTAAATTGTACATGTAACTGTTTTGTTAAGGCATTGTAGCATTTTGCATGATTTAAGTAGGTACTAGTCGTTTAATGTCAGTTTTTAAAATCGTATACTAGTATAGAAAATGTTGAAAAACGTATGTCTTCCAAAATTTCCAATGCATATGGCAAATTTGAAGGTTATTATTGAAGAGTCACGTAATGACAAGCAAACAGCAATTTTATGAATTAAATTACGAAGTGACTTACTGTTCCCAATACTGCCCTGACTTTAAATAGCTTTCCAATTTCTGGTTGTAATACTATACCTGGTACTCTTCATGCCTAGACCTTGTCCATAACAAACAGACAAAACTGTTCAGTAATCTGACTTTGACCGTTCGAAGCCTCACATTATTGTATTATACATAATATAATCAAAATTGTTCCAATACTTCGTTTATATTTCTTAACAACCAATCATAAGATCGACGAAATTTTGAATGGCATCCCCTCCACATTCTTGGTATGTGAAAACAACTGTAGTATAGTATAGATAACGATAACCTGCAATGTTCAATCAAACATTGTGACTTGGAGTTTCCACAGGTGTTTTTTGAACTTTACCTTCATAAAAAAATCTTCATCCAGTACATCAGTGAAATATCGTTCAACATCTTCTTTGGCTAATGCTTTGAATTTTTTGACCCGATTGCCGTCCTTTTGCCTCTTCAGAAAAGCGTTTAAAAAATCATGCTTAAATTGAAATATATTTTATTCGCAATCACATTGTAATGTGTCAATTTCATGACATGACAGCAGCTGGGAACTAGATGATTACTTGAAACTAGCCAGGAAATTATTACATACCCCGAAAAATATTACATACCTGAAGAGTGGGGTGTTTCCATGCTAACAAAACATTGAGTGGGTTGTTTTCATGGTAACAAAAATATTAGCTACATCAAGATATCTATTATTCAGAATACAATTGTAGTTATTTTTAAAATTAGATGATTGCAAATAAAATAGTATACATACCACGGTGGAAAGTTTCATCCCTGTCTCGAGATAAAGTTAACCTCGACGCTACGCGTCTCGGTAAACTACCTAATCTCTCGACAGTAATGAAACACTTCCCACCTCGGTATGTAATATACTATTATTCGCAATCACATCGTAATGTGTCAATTTCATGACATGACAACAGCTGGGAACTAGATGATTACTTGAAACTAGCCCGGAAATTATTACATACCCTGAAAAATATTACATACCTGAAGAGTGGGGTGTCTCCATGGTAACAAAACATTGAGTGGGTTGTTTCATGGTAACAAAAATATTAGCTACATCAAGATATCTATTATTCAGAATTCAATTGTAGTTATTTTTAAAATTAGATGATTGCAAATAAAATAGTATACATACCACGGTGGAAAGTTTCATCCCTGTCTCGAGATAAAGTTAATTTCGACGCTACGCGTCTCGGTAAACTACCTAATCTCTCGACAGTAATGAAACACTTCCCACCTCGGTATGTAATATACTATTATTCGCAATCACATCGTAATGTGTCAATTTCATGACATGACAACAGCTGGGAACTAGATGATTACTTGAAACTAGCCGGGAAATTATTACATACCCTGAAAAATATTACATACCTGAAGAGTGGGGTGTCTCCATGGTAACAAAACATTGAGTGGGTTGTTTCATGGTAACAAAAATATTAGCTACATCAAGATATCTATTATTCAGAATTCAATTGTAGTTATTTTTAAAATTAAATGATTGCAAATAATAGCTATTAACATATCTAGGAATGTTATGAGTATCATAACTGCCGCAGATGTTTTGAAATCCGAGCTCGTAGAGCGAGGATTTTAAAACATCTGAGGCTGTTATGATTCATAACATCCGTGATATGTTCAATAGTTTATCGGTTGCTATATGGTTATGGTTGCCATGTAGGGTTATATTCCATTACCCTAGATAAGTTATGACCTAGTTACCAGCCCACTTTTGTATATGTAAACAAAGGCTTAATATCCTGAAACCGGTAAAATAGTATACATACCACGGTGGTAAGTTTCATCCCTGTCTCGAGATAAAGTTAACCTCGACGCTACGCGTCTCGGTAAACTACCTAATCTCTCGACAGTAATGAAACACTTCCCACCTCGGTATGTAATATAAACGCTTTTTCTTAAAACTATTCTAAAATCTAAACGTACTGTTCATCGTTCAGAAGTGATTGAATTTTGTCCCTATAGTTCTTTCTATTCATCACTACAATCGCGTTTCCCTTATCAGATCGTCAGAACTACAATATTCGGATTGTTGAGTATTATTTCCTTCAGAGCTTGTGTTTCGGTTCTGGTGACGTTTCTCGTTGGTTGCTTGGCATGCTTTAGTATACGACAGGTCTCGTGTCTCACTTCCTCGGCTTCCTCTACTGCGAGTATGCGAATAGCGCCCTCAATTTCGGCGATGACTTCTTCAGTAGGTATGTGGGATGGAGTAATGGCAAAATTCAACCCTTTTGATAAAAATTGAGATAGAGTTTTTAAAGAGGGGTTAGCCCGAAAAGTTAGTTACAGTTTTCTTGATATCCAGTCCTGGTACCAGTGTTACTTTGAACTGAAGCTTCTCGAATCTTCTTTATATGTTTTTGGGCCGTATTGCTCATGTGGTGTTCTGAGTGAGCATAGCTGATACTATCCACTGTGATCTAGGGTTTGTACCCAAAATCTTACTGAGCTCGAGATGTAAGCAGTAGAGCTCGGTAAATGTTCCTTGGAGTTTGTAATAAGTATGGCGTACTATTTGCCTAGTAAGAGCACTCTCACTTCGGACAGCAACAGTTTGTAAATCGTGTTGAACCTTGAAAAAATTTAGGATTGACTCAAAACCGTCTTAAGCGGGGGTACAAGGGTTGCATGGCACCCGGGCGGCAGAGCTTAGGGGCGGCAGCTAGGCCTTTGGCACATAACTGTTGTTTTCAAATTCAAAATTTGGAGTTCTCTTCCACATATTTAGTCAATGTTTTGAAACAAGAGACACTATATTAATAATCATCCTAGGGTAGGAGGAAAAGGCACTAGTAGTTCGTATTATTTAATGTAGTCACAACCTAACTTTACAAATTTCTTCCACTTTTTTGGGAGTTGTAATAGGTACTTGTTTTGCATAAAGTATTTTTTCTCATCAGCAAAACTGCTGACAACCCGCTAAAGTTCTACGTCAGGACACAAAAAAAAGGTATCGAATTAGTATTTCAACACAGTGACATTGATATCGCGTGATCGAAAATAAGATTAATAGAAGATACCTACGAAAAAATCACGTATGTCTCTGTTCACATTTGAACTACTTAGTTAATATCGCCAATACACCATTGATTGTTTAATCATTCTAAAAGTACCAATTCGATCATCCAAAGGTGCACGCAAATTCCTTTTTCTAACTTTTCCTTTTAATCATAGGCGTTACAAACTTTTTTAACTGTCGCCGTCATCACTTTATTTTAAATAATTTGAAAAAAAGAAACGCCACTGACAATAGCCAGTTATAATATATGGAAAAAATTAACAAATTGCCTTAGTAACGAAAAACCGTGCACCTTTGGATTATCGCAATTGTACATTTCAAGCATACACGTATTTGATGCTGTCAAATTAAGCTAACAGTTGTATTAATTAGTGTCAATTAAAATTATCTATTTCTTGAATCAATACTATACATACAGCGTATGTCTATCTCTCTTTTTCTTTGCCCTTTTTGATAAAACTGATTTTGAATCATACTTTATAAATGATGACTTTCATCATTCTGAATTGTACTGACATTTAAAATTATTAAGTAAAATATGTTGCTGTTACTATGGTTGTTTCATTTCCGTTTGTAAACTAATTCCTGACTTTCCCTAGTATAGTTATTTTCTGTTTAAATGCTGTGCTAGGTTGCAAATTTTGTTGTGTAAACACTCACATAGTACCAAGTCGGTTCTTTTCCAGCGATTCTACTGTTTCGTGTCGCGTTCATCTGTCATACATATAGTAATTCCTACTAGATTATCTATAAAAAAATAAGGTAATTATTTACTTTAGCTTGAAACGCTTAAATTGCAACTTTTGGACGCGGTTTTGCACTATCCCTATGGTTTACGGCCTGCTGAACTCGAATCTGTTGTCGGAAGAGGCGAATAATGTATATTTTCAACAAGTAAATACCAAACTAAAATGTACCTCAACTAACACAATTGACACTTCCAGCGATAGCTACGTTGCCAACTGTCGTTAAAATACCCTAAACGGTGTTCCGCAGCTCCAACGAGTATAAAAGTATAGAGGCCTCTCGTAAATACTTTGGCTAAAATGCAGTATCATAGACCATTTTTTTCTGTCGCATGTCCAGGAGCTATTTTAGGTTAGCTGAAGTTTAAGATTTGTGTGTACTTAGTGCCCACTAAAAGGTTGTGGTCTACAATACTGAAGTTCTCCTTCATTCTATCTATTTTTTTTAATTCAATGGGTGCCGCCCTGGTGTTTTTCGAGTTTAGTAACACATTCGAGCTACAGTCTGCGAAATAAAATGACGTGTTTATGTCATTTCGCCGGTGATTTTCGTGTTTTTCGGAATTTCTGATGTATTTTTTTGTAAGTTTTGTATTTAAAAACGCCTTTCCGCCGACTTCTCTGTACTTACTTTTTGTTCTGCATGGCCATTATCTAGGGATTCCACAACAAACCAGGATTTTAGCGTTTCATGCTACAGTAAACTGTTACCGAAAATAAGCTGGTATCGGAAGAGATTAATTTTTAGACGACCACATGTGAAAGTAACATTATCGCGACAGCAGCCTACTACAGAAAGTTGACAATTTCATACACTAGCACGATATTATATAGCACTAGTCATATCGTAACGGCACAAAGTTATTCAAATCACGGCCTGCTTAATTGTGTGACAAACGTCACTTTGACGTTTGTCACACAATTCAGCAGACCTTGATTCAAATAATCCAGACGCTTTTGCTTTATTCGTTGCTCTGCTTCCAACAAGCTCTAATTTATTATAATTGTACCAATAATAATATAACAATCAATTTTGCAAAAGAAATACAAACAAGTCTTAAAAATAGAATTTACTTTGAGTGGTGGTCTAAAAAATAGTGTTCACAAAGCAAAGTGGTTGCTTTCTGATAGTGTTCATAACTCGCCCGAAAGTGCAAATATCTGTGCTCGTGTTTTAGATCCACTCGGGCTTCGCTTCGCTACGCCCTCTTTTGTCTAATCAACACTCACACGATATTTGCTACTTTCGACGCTTGTAATGAAAATAACTATTTCAAGATATCAAAATGGGGAGGTAGGTTATTATACTTTTTTAATGTCGTCAACCAAAACAACGTAACTATATGAATTGGTTGTATAAGAAAGGGGCTTTAGTTTGGTTTAAATAAACAACAAAGGAAAATAGTAAACATTTATAGAAACTTTCTGGGTTACTACAAACGCAATTCTATTAAAAATATTATTGTTTAGGTCCTAATTGGAATAGATAAGCTACTGAATAACCTTTATATAATATTTGCCTTTCCAATTAATCCTGTACTTTAAGCCAATTCACATTGCAAAAGCTACAACCCCAGATAATTAAAATGTTCGTGTCTTTAATTTATCTAATTAAAAGTACTAACTGAAAGTGAGAAACGTCTGTAATAACTATAATCCGTTCACGATCTTTTTGGGTCAGGTGAGGCTATGACCATCTAGTAATTTTGTTGGCAGTACCTATGTGGCAACTAAACTCCCTAATGGAAATTGACACTTTTTGTGTTAGGTTAGGTTGTTTTCAGTTTAAGGTTATATTTTTTGAATAGGTACATTGTTGCCGGATCTCTGTTTAAATTAAGGATGAAAAATTGAAATGATTTGACAATTGACGACAGAAACAAAAATGAGAACGAATGCATAAAGAAAGCATTCAATATTAATGTTTATTTCAATTTGGATAAGAATTGTATACATGCTATGAATATGCCACTTTATTTTACATGCTTGCTTGCTTGCTGGCGTGGAAGGTTAAAGACGCCACAAGTTGATGCCAAATAAATTTAGTACAGCAATTGAGCAATATTGGTCTTATAAAAATTAACATGTGAAAATTGTAAATATCTTGTGAAATGGATGGCTTGCTGATTTTACTTCATGTTGATTTTCACATCTGCCACATAACATTTCAACACTAAAATAGTAGTAAGTAGGTAGGTAGTAAATTACACAGGTCTACGAAAAGATTTTTTTTACTGGGGTTTGACCGAAATTAACGTGGCTAATAGTATACTATGTTATTAGGAGCAAAAGTTATATTTTATGTGGCGAGGCTGGACGGGTTATCTGCCGAGCTTGCGAGGCAGATAAGTACAGCCGAGCCACATAAAGATACTTTTGCTCCGAATAACATATAGTATTTTTTCTTCAAACGTTTTTATAACAAATTATTTACAACTTTGTGAACAAAATTCGAAGAAAATTACTTGATAATATTATCTGCCGCTGACGAGCGGCAGATAAAGTTGTCAGCGGCAGATAATATTATCTGCCGCTTGGCAATAAAGTGACAGTTTAGCATCATCAATCCAGGAGTATAATGCCATATTTTACTGCCGTTTGAAGAAAAAAGAAGTTTGTTGTACTAATTTCAAAATGGAAAGCAGTTTTTCTCTATCACATCACATTTTCTTACAATCGTAAAAACAAATAATGACAATTATATGTTTTTCCAAACTTGCATTATGACACTACGACGTTATATTAAAAGATACAATAAAGAAAAGCAAATAGAAAAATCTTTAATTCTTTATGCTATTATAACAAATTTAATAGAATGGCGTTATTTTTCCTTTAAATGAACGCTTTGTTGCCTTTTTGTTTCGTTGAATATCAGGTCCACAGTCTCTTTTGAGGCACCAGCAGTAATCCGCCATCATGCTTACATTCCACCGTCCCTGGTAGCGTTTTTCCATGTCTTTTAGATCTTGGTGGAACCTCTCCTCTTGCTCACCAATATTTTCTGAAAAATAGTCAAGGTGAGGGTGCAGGAAAAGAACTTTCAAACTCTAATTGCAACCTACAGCTTGAAACTTTTCCAGAATATTGTCAACAATTTCGACATAATTAGGGTCCTTATGATTCTCTAAAAAAATGTGTAACACATTTCTTATACTTGCGTACTATTCTATTTTCATCTCTGTTGACCTTCTTTGAACCATGGATTTAACATTACGTTATTACAAGTATGTAAAAATAGTACATCATTTTAACGTACAGCAAATATAGTCTCTAGTCTCGACATCAACTCGTGTTTTTTAAAATCTGGCCTGTCCTTTTTGAATTGGAAATAGCATCGCTTAATCGACATTTTTTGTTGTAGCAAAATTATTTTCGGCATTTTGACTTTTCCTTTGACGGAAATTAAAATTGTTTTTACAGACTTGATAAATCATTTATTTTCATATGAATATTAAAATAATAAATCTGGCAATGTGGTGGCAAGAAAATGTCGAACTGACACTGACAGAAAAGAAAAGTTGTATCCCCTACATCACCGAATCAGTTAGTCCAACATGAAAAGAAAAAATCATAGCCATCTTTGTCCCAAAAAGGTCGTGAACGGATTATATTATTGTAGTTATACCTTGGAAAAGTAATTAATATAATTTGATAATTTCAAAAGGAGCAGAGCTACTCTCTGTAGCTACACGACTCCTAAGAATTGCCGATTACTCGACCTGCAGCAAAATGTTGCTAATTTGATAAAAGGGGAGTGTTTTATGCAAATGGAATCGCCAAAGTCCGTAGTTGAAATAAATTGCAGGATCTGTATGGGAAGGCTCCGAAAAAATATGAAAACCAAGCGCTGTACGTTTTCGCTATCTCTTATATTACACTAGGTCCAGAAACTGGGTTTATGGCATCATTACGCAGACCGTGTTGTCGCACTGCTATGATATTACCAGCTCGTAATGCAAAATTGCTAAATTTTTAGTGATATTTATAGAATTTATTACAGACACTAAAGTTTTTCCTACTACAGGACCCGCAACCATACCAACCAATGTGCATTGAAGTTGAAATTTATTACGATGGACGTACCTATAAAACTTTTCACTTTATTCAGACGTTCCATTTTACGACGATTGTTGCAGTTGCCGGCTTATGTTTCTTTTGTATCGACCTTTTTAACATTTTACTTTCACCTCTTCGTTTTCATGTCACGTATTAATATTAAAGGTTGGTTACATTTGTATTTTAATCTGTATCTCTCGCGCATATATTTCCATTCTAAAGTCACATACAAAAAAAAATATGATGACATGTTAACATAGGCTTGTTTATACAGGGTGTCCCCAGTTCCGGTTGCCTGTACCACAAATAGATAAAAAAATTCAATTTTCGAGAAAAAGTAATCAGAAAAATGTCTGCTTGCCTTGAAAACCTCGAAAAGAAAGTTGTTTGTTCGAGTTAATATATAGGGTGTTCAAAAATTTAAAAAATTAAAGACAATGAAGAGTAAAGTACCAAAAATATTAACGCTACGTAGAATAGTAATTAAGAAAAGTTGCTTGAAATTATTTCCGCCATCTAAATCTAACATTTGCTTTGAATGTTGCTTATTTTTATTTTTGTTTCAGTGTATTATTTTTTTCACCTTTAATTCGTAATAAACAACCACTAAGTTGTTAATAAGGCAATTTTTATTAATTGTTTGACATTGGGCTTGACATATCAGATGTCAACTGAAACTAGGATTGATACATTTTTATTGAAATAATGCTTAGTCTACAGCATCGAATTTATCTAATTAAATGTTACGATATCGGTAATAATTCGTATGGTCATGCAATCGAAATTTCAATAAAAATCTCCAAAAGTTGGAGTTACCCGCCAAAAAAATTAAAAAAATTAATACGAAAACTTGATTTAACGGCAGACGTAAAAAACGCCAAAAGATCAAAAATAAATCAGAATGACTATGATGCAACCACAATACTGGTATTGGATTCAGTAGCAGACACTCCTAGAATGTCACTAAGAAAGAGATCTGAACAAATTTATACTACCAAGGCACATATTCAAAGAATTTTGCCCGAAAATAATTTTAAAGCCTTCGAACCGAAAGTAATTCACACGCTAGAAGTTGGTGATGATGCACGTCGATTGGACTTCTGTTTAGAAATGGGATAAAGGATTGCAGTAGGTAGACAGTTTCATAAAAACATTATTTTTTTCTGATGAGACCACTTTCTCTGCCAATGGAGTGGTATCTTAGAAAATTTCTCGTTTTTGGTCTTAAGAGAATCCATCATTTACAGTTTGTTTAAGAAGTCAAAAATTTAAAAAGATTAATGTTTGGTGTGCGATTACTTTCGACCGAATAAATGGTTCATATTTTTTTGAAACAAACTTAAATCAATATTTATATTTTCTGGCCAGAATTAGCTGAATATTTGGAATATAGACAAAAAGTATATTCATATCCAACAAGACGGATGTCCCGCTCACTCAACACTTCAGGTCAGCAATTGGCTTGACAGCAAATTTCCAAAGAAGTGGATAGGAAGGTTTGGTCCTATTCAGTGGCCAGCAAGATCCTCCTACTTGTCGCAGCTTGTTTATTTTCTTTGAGGATTCTTGAAAGACCGAATATAGGAACAACCTATGCAACACAATATTGATTTCATGAAAACCAGAGTTATTCAAGCAATAGCCCAAGTAAATCAAGACGTGATCCACTCCACAACTGCAGAATTTTGAAGAAGATTGAAGAAGATTGGAGAAGTGTGTTGAACTTGGCGGAGTTTAAGTAGAATAGTTTTATGTTGTTGTATCCTTATTAGTTATTACTCATTTTACTGTTTTCTTCTTAAATGTATAATTAATGCTTTTGGGGTTTTCAGATCCCTATATAATTTTTTTAAACGATTTTTAAGAAAGCATGTTTTTTAAAGAAAATTGCTTTTTCGAAAGTATTAAATAAGGAAGTTAGTTCCAAAATATCCCACAATGTTTAGTTTTGATTAATATGCCATACTTTCAAATTTGAACAAACATTTAATTCCAAACAACCTTTCTTAATTATATTTCCACACAGCGTTAAGATTTTCGGTACTTTACTCTTCATTGCTTTTAAATTTTTGAACACTCTGTATATTAAATCGAACAAGTAACTTGTTTTTCGAGGATTTCAAGGCAAGCACAAATTTTTATAAAGAATGACTTTTTCTCGAAGTTTTTGGTCTACTTGTGGTATAGACAACCCGAGCTGGGACACCTTGTATATGCAGATTAACTTTTCCAATTCTGCAATCCAGTTTCATTCTGATCAGTCTTTTTGGTAAAGGTTCAAAAACAATATTTTGTAACACTAGATAATCCTCCTTGTTCCCGCCTAAAGTCCCGAAATCCAATATGGACTGGCGAAATACAAGGTGATTCATAACTGGTTGAACACAATGAACAAGTGTTTACAGCATCATGTTCTCGTTAAAAAATGCCAAATAAAATTTTTGCCGATCGGCTTTTGTTTCCGTGTTATTAGACCTCAAAGGTCTTGATTTATGTGACATAAAAAGTTTATTAATGTCAACTTTTACTTTTTATGTCACAAAAATCATGGCCTGGTATTATTAAAGTTAAAAATTAAAGTTGTAACCGGAAACTTTGAGGTTTAATAACTCGGAAACAAAACCCGATCGGCAAACATTTTATTTCGCATTTTGTAACCAGAACATGATCCTGTAAACGCCTGTTTATTTTTTTCAACCAGTTGTGAATCACCCTGTATATCTACAATGTAAAGAATACAACTTAAAGGGAGCATGGAAATTAAAATAGAAGTTAAATAATAACTTCAACCAAAATGGTCTTCAAGATCCAACTACCACTCTACCAGGAATGCAGTTACCCAGAAAAATAAGGTGCCGACTAAACTGCATTAGAATCGGCCATGGTAGATGCAACTCGATGCTCCACAAATGAAAAATATCCAACTCACCCTATTGCGACTGTGGAGTGCCAGAACAAACGGTAGCCCACATAGTACAAGACTGTCCCCTCCGTAAAGAAAACTGAGACGAAATTATAAAGGCAACCCCTGAAGCTATCAAATGGTTGACCGACCTGGACATAGATCTATAAGAGAAGGAATTTCAATAATAATAAATTCTAAACTTTAATAGCTTTAATATTCTAATAAATTTGAATCATTTCCTTATTAGTAATAGGTTGACACATATACTTCTTTTTATATATCTTTTATAATTAGTTATAAGCGCTATGTAGATCGCCATACGATAAATAATAACTTAGCCCTTAATTTATATTGTCCTGGGTTCGCTAGCTTAATCAGTCGTAGAGATATAAGACTATATTATCATCGTCAGTGCAGCTAAGGGAAGCTAATATTGTTTTGGAGTTGCTTGTTGTCACCTGGAATGCTAAAATGATGCATCTAAACACTGACAACAATAAGAACCCAACAGTTTACACAAAAAGATATATAATCTGTAAGAAAAACACAAACACAAGAGAATACATGTACTATTGCTACCAAAAAAAACTAGGACAACATTTTTTCAGCTGTGTAAATCAGAATTTGTAATTGGCAACTGAGATGTGATTAACTTTCAAATTATTTCAAAACGTCACTATCAATCATGCCTAAAGTAAGTTCAGTTTCAAAAGCTAGGATTAATGCTTGCTTAGAAAACGGTGTAACTATTCAGCAAATTGCATGAATTAAATTCTTTAGAGTTTTCTTGCGTCGTTTCTACTTTTGGACACATCGTTACTACACAGACAGCTCATTTTAAAAGGCTTTGCAATTTTTTGCGAAATGGTTCGATTCAAAACAGTAGAAACAATTTTTTTTCATTGACAATTTTCGTCCTTGTTTCTAACGTCATCTTTGTTGCACAATAAGTATGGTTTTTCGAACAGAAAATACAACCACTGTTTTCGTTTTCACTTTTGACACTTACCAAAACAAGTTGCGGTAGGTATATTTTCTTCTTTTTGGATAGGAATTCTTTTCTTTCTAGTTTTCCGTTCGTTATTGATAATGAAGCCTACAGTCGCTAAATTAACACCCTCGTCATTTTAAACTTTATTTCTTAGAAATGCCATTAATCTAGTCAATCTATTATTTGTCTTCAGTGTCACAGACGACCCAGCCTCTGTGATTTCTTCCGGAACAATCTGTATTCGTTGCCATGCTTGTAACAGATCCTCTGGCACACAGGATTCGACCAGTGGGTATAGCTTAGCCGCATATTTTTCGATGGTCACTTCTAACGATTCCAGTGCCTCAGTTTGGTATCCCACTTGTCATAAAAAGAGCAAAGTAACAATTCGTTTTTATTCATAACCTTAGTTAAGACTAAAGAGAGTAGTTTTCGGATATACACTTCTACTTGTAGATCATCTCTGCCGAAGCGAGCTTTGAGTCCATCTACTGCTTTTCTGTAATTATCACCGGTCGGGGAGGAGCTGGCCACCAAATCCCTAGCTCGAGACCCTTCGATAGTAGCTTGTATGAGATATTTGAATTTGTCTTCCGGGGCTAATTCATTGTCTTCATCAATTTTCCGGAACTGACCCCAAAATTGAAGCCATTCCTTCATCTCACCTTTATATCTTATTAACTCTATCTCGGGCAGTTTATATTTTCGAATGGCACCTTGCATTATATTAGATTGCACTGGTGACTGTACACTGGCTGCACCTACGGCTTGAAAATATTTTGTAAACCTAGTTTGATACTCACTGGATTCACTTGACTCTTTTTCGAATTCGGATGGCTCCTTTGTATCATCATCTAACAGACGTTCTAAAATATGTTTGTCTAACGTCAATAGTTTTATTATTATTTTTAAGAACAGTAAGGAGGCGACAGATCCTATATCGTTTACTTTCATGAATACAATGTAATGCAGTTGTACACTCTACAAATAAAAAATTAACATTATAGATTTTTCGCTACTGCTAACTTAACCCAAATGAAAAGAAATTAAGATTGTTTCTTTCATATCTTGCTATAGAACAAAAATAGATATATTAATATAAAATGATATTCAAAAAAGTTTAACATTATGCATTTTTTACTACTTCTAACTTAGTAACTTAAATGAAAATAAAATTAAGATATTATATACTAAAAATTATTAATAAAACTATCTTATTTAACAATAGAAACAAGAAATATATATAAATATAAAGTAATATTATCCCAAAAAGTGATCATATCTCTACAATGAAAAATTTAACTGTATACATTTATCACTACTTCTAACCTTCATTATGATTTTTTTAAATGTATTTATTATATTTTAAACTATACAAAATTATAAACCTTATTATATAGAAAGATATGTCTCTTAGGCATTTTTAAACGCATTTTTGCTGTTACTTTGTACTGTATTATTGGGTAGGGAATTCCAAGAGTTTTGAACACGATTACACAAAACGTTTTTCGTGGTATTTTGTTACACCGCTCAAGCATTAGTTTAAACATATGTCCACGTAAATCCACATTTTGACTGAAGGTGAAAATATTCACATAACACGAATAGTAACCGGAAATCACTTTGTAGGCTTCTATCAGGTCCCCGCACTTCCTTCTCTAATGTAGAGTTGTTAGTCCTAGTCTGTTTAATCTATATTCATATGACATGTGTTTAAGGGCTTGAGGCATTTTTGTGTCCCGTCTTTGAACTTTCTCTATTAGTTCTATGTGCTTAATGAAGTATGGTGACCAAACTGGCGACGCATATTCTGTGGTCGTATGTACATTTTATAAATCTTCAGCATTAGTTCCGGAGTTATGTCCTTAAAAGCACACTTCACTAGGGACAACACCTTGTTGGCTTTCTTTACTGTTGTGGTAACGTGTTGGGACCATTTTAAATCGGATGTTATTAGGATACGTCAGCCTAATTGCCAGTCAACTTTTTCCAGTCTAACTCAATTTAATGTATAGTTGAGTTTAGAATTGTTGTACCCAATATGTAATACAGTACATTTGTCTGCGTTTAATGACAGCAACCAGTTTGATGACCAACGTTCCAGTTTTTTTAAATCATGTTGTAATACAGCGGCATGTGTTTTCGGGAAATTAAAAAGGTTGGTATCGTGAGCAAAACATGTTGGATTCGAACTTAAGGAGATTGCTAGGTCACTGATATAGAAAATAAAAAGCAAGGGTCCTAAAGCGGATCCCTGAGGTACTCCACTTAATACTGGATAATTTGCGGATAGTTGTCCTTCGATTCTAACTCTAAAACACCTGTTTTTCAAGAAATCTGCAACCAAGGAAGTAAATTCTTCTTATTCCAAAATGTTCCAATTTATATAACAATCTTTCAATGAGGACACGATCAAAAGCTTTTTCGAAATCAATATATACAATGTCAACAGCGTTTTCTTCATCAAAAGCTTTTGTCCTTCTTCTTGTTCATAACATCTTGACAGATGTGTTGTGACCCATTATTAATTTTGGATATTACTGATGGCTCTTTTTACCGTGTTTCGCCATCTTTGTCTACTGGAAGCCATATGGGCGGCTTCACTCAAACTAGTGTGGAGAAGATCTCTTGTTAAGTCTATCCAACGTTTTGGTGATCGTCCACGTCTTCTTTTTCCATCTGGTTTACCTAGAACTACCAGCCTTTCAATATTGTGTTCGCTGCGTTGGATATGTCCAAAGAAGGACAGAATGCGACTATAAACGGTACACGAGAGTCTTTGTCGTGGTCGAATTTCTTCGAGAACGGAGACGTTTGTACGGTGAGCTGTCCATGAAATTCGCAACATACGTCTCCAGATCCACATTTCAAACGCGTCAATTCGACGGCGGTCTGCTTCTTTGACAACCCATGTCTCGGCGGCATAAAGAAATATGGAAAATACCAGCGAGTTAACGAGTCGGATTTTCGTGTGTTTCGTGATATTTGTATCTTTCCATATTTTGTTAAGTTGAGTCATCGCCGTCCTGCCCAACTGTATCCTGCGTCGAATTTCGTATTCACAGTTGCCGCTGTTGTCTATTAAAGCTCCCAGGTATGTCAGACTATTTACAACCTGGCATTGGCCGATGCTTTGAATGTGAGGCCAATTGTTGTTTTCACGGTCAATTATCATGATTTTCGTTTTATCATAATTAATCTTGAGACCGTAGAGAACACTAATCTCTTCAAGTTTGTTTAAGAGTGTGGAGATTTCATTTTCATTTGCAGCAAGCAGCGTGGTATCGTCTGCAAACCTAAGGTTTGATATTTTCGTACCGCCAATAGTTATACCACCATTCCACTCTTCCAGCACTTGTCTCATTATTACTTCGCTATAGACATTGAAGAGCAATGGGGAAAGAACGCAACCTTGTCTGACACCTTTGCCTATAGTGCATTCTCCAGATAGATATTTATCGACTCTCACACGAGCAGAGTTATTGTTATACAATTCTTTTATAAGATACACTAGATGTTTAGGCACTCCCATAGTAAGTAATACATCCCAGAGTTTTTCCCATTTCAGATTATCGAACGCCTTGCTGTAATCGACGAAACATATGTATGCTGGAATGTAGTATTCTCTAGCCTTCTCAATAACCTGCCTAAGATTTAAGATGTGCTCTCGTGTACCGCGTCCCTTAACGAATCCAGCCTGTTCTGGAGATATCTGCCAGGCGAGGTAGTGTTCCAGTCGGGCCTGAATAATATATAATAAAACCTTACTCGCGTGAGAAATCAATGCAAGAAGACGATAATTGTCGCAGTTGTTTGTAGGACCTTTTTTATGAAGAGGTACAAAAATCGAAGTTTTCCACTCATCTGGCCATATACCGGTTTCCCAGATTCTCTGACAGAGGTTGTGTAGCATTTTCAAACCACCGAATCCCATTTCTTTAAAAGCTTCGGCAGGAACTGAGTCTATACCCGTAGCTTTATTACATTTCAGCTTTCGTATAGCTGCCTCCACTTCAACCATAAGAATATCTGGTTCACGTTCATAGTCATGGCAAGAAACATTTAGTTCTTGATTTTGATTGTGTGCATATAGATGTTCACAGTATTTTTGCCACACTTTCATGACTTCATCTAAATCCGTAACCATCCTTCCTTCAGCATCTTTGTCCAGATGTGAAGATTTACCAGAAGGTTCGTTGTACTGGTACGTCTAG